>CM021315.1:4434393-4873398 GCA_010645155.1 Tigriopus japonicus
TTTCGAATTACTATTTTTGGACACTTTTGGACACTCCTATTTTTGGACAGCCTTATTTTTGGACACTTTTGGACACCTTTTGGACAGGGGTGGACAAAATGTCCAAAAATCAAATGCCCACCCTGTCTACCAATGAGTTACTGTTGGCAGATCTGCACAACCCTTGAATAGTGGGTTGATCAGGACTAATATTTAGAAATTTGTCCAATCCAGCTTTAAATGCTGTTCGAGGATCAGCACCTACATATTCCCGACGAAGGCTAATGGGTAACAAGTTGAATAATGAAGGAGCCCGATAAAGAAAGAGGAGGACTTTATTGATCGAACTAGCCTCGATTCCCTTGGATTTGGAGGTGCTCTCAGAGCGCACGTAATACCTCTACGATCGCTACAATTGATCTCAAAGCCTGGGTTAGGACAGAGCCCATGGATGTTCTTGAAAACATACAGTATCAGATACCTTGCATACCTTCTCTGAGTATTGTACAACCCTAACTTCTGGAGCCTCTCCCAAAACGAGAGCTCTCTCATTCCTGCGATGTTCCTAGCAAAACATCTTTGGACCTGCTCGACCTTTTGCAAACCTGCTGAACTCATTGGAGCCCAAATGGGTGAGGCATATTCAAGATGAGGTTGAACAATCGACTTGTACAGAGTTAGCATCGCAATACTATCTCTGGACTTGAAAGTGCAATAGATCCAGCTGCACGTTTGAAATGCCTTCCCCACTTTCAAGTGGATATATTAATTTGTAATTTTGGCTAAACACACAACAAAGTGTAATGTAAATACTTATGAAGTATGTTTTCCAAAAATCTTGTGTAAAGTGCATATTAAGTGAGATTTTAAATTATTTTCAGCTATTTTAACATAAACCGCAAAACTCAAAACCAACATTTTCTTTGGAGATATTGAAAAGCTAAGCGAAATCTTTGGGCTTTTATTTTTTGATATAACTGGAACGTTTTTCCGCTTTTGGGGTCCAAAATGGACCATTCAAACACAAATAACTCAGCTGCTGCTGAATATACTTTTATTCAAATTGAATTGATATCGCTATATTGATATGATATGATTTTGTCTCTAACCATGGATTAAATTGTTATCGAAAAAGGTTATAATTAATAAGTTTTTAGACATATAACTTTTTCCCTGGACCTAAACATACATAACACAATAAAAGTAATTTTGTTCCCCATTGAATTTTGGGTCCAAAAAAACGTCAAGATGTCTTTGGATATTTCGATTCAAACCTGAAAAGCCATTTAAAACACCGTGACCTGTTTAAACTATCCGACTTGCTTTTGGTATACTCTAAAATAAATCTTCTCTGTGTTAGCAAACGACCTAATATTGTCTAGCTCTATTTGAGTCAGAACACAAGCTTTAAAGATTTCTCATCAATGTGTCCTTTTATAAATCAAATGACTAGTCTTTTGCAGAAAATGATTACGTGAGCACTAAACTTTAACGTATAACCATTGTTTTCTGCATGTTCAAAGGCAAATGCAATATTCCCGTCAGCAATGGCTTTATTTTTTAAAGGTAACTGAATTTCATGAGAATTTTCATTTTCAAATCTATATCAAAGGGAATGCTCGATGTCATGATTGGCTCTCTTAAGGAAAATTGGCCTTTTTCAGCGCTAGTTAAAATCTAGAATAATATTTGTCTACTTTTCCTCTTGAATTGAGCTTCTGTTAACTAAGCATTGGAACACCAGACACACAGAAATCAAGTTTCGAGCTCTTCACAAGAGGAATCGTGACGATTCCAAAAGTGTCGAACGCAACGTTTTATTTTCCGAGAAAAGTATTTTTCGAAGAGCTCTTAAAGTGCCAAGTGTTTGGCAATTGATGATCGTTGAACTGTCATCAATAGCTTCTATTTGTCAACGAGGAAGTTCAACCAACAACCTTTCCAGTAACTTTCAATGACTTTTAGTCGCACAATTACCACAACGCCGTATAAAGCTAAAAGTGACCCTCACCCATACAACTCAAAATGTCTTCTTTCAAGGACCATAAAATTCGTCCAACAAGATCGTCTAGACGAGATTTTCTGGCCTCGATTAATCTGGAATGAGTTGTCCTAGGAGCAAGGAAATAGAGTGCGTTTCAGGATATATGTTCTTTCCCAACGACACAATTTCAAAACCACACGCTTTGTCAACGCCCTGAGTAAATTGAAAAATCTGTAATACCTAGAAACATGAAACGAACTATATTATTCCAGAGTTGTTGACAAGAACTGGCAACACACGTTCTGTCCCTAAGAAGGTGCATTTTTGCCTCTTGAATACCAGCTATGCTCATGTTCATGCATGTTGAAAGCGTTTATTACGACATCCAAACCAGAGTGACAAACGTTTTCCGAAAAGAACGAATTGTTGCTTAGAGCCTACAAGTTTGACAGAAGCGTTATCAAACTGGATCCTGGCTTCATGGACTCATTTTGTTCTTGGCTATTTACGTTCAAAAGGGATAAATTTAGGGTTGGATACGTAAGTGCATTGTTCTAAAGTGAACCCAAGCACACATGATTGGTTGGGATCTTCTTTTCGAAAGTTTCCATGAAGGTTTTATCTTTGGTTTTGATACTGATTGTGCATTACTTAGTTTTCTTGGCCAAACAAAGCACCTCTGCTTCGAAGCCAAATGGATAGATATCCCGAACTCGATAGCGTTCTTGTTTTGATGTCATTCGCTGACGTGATGCTCAAAAACAGAATAAGCCCCCATATGCATGGTTGGTGGTTGGCTGTACTAGTTTTTTGTATGTGTGTTGAAGTCGTCGCTAGTGAGAAAGATCTGCAGGAAAGACTGTGGGAAAAGGAAGTGGCAGCCTGTGGCGTGCCCCAGGTCAATCTTTACCATCTCGGAAAAGAACCAGAGGATGTGAATTCTGAAGCCCTCGGCTCGAATGTCGATGTAGCTTTGGTTCACTGGTTGACCTACCTTGGATACAAGGAAAGTTGATTGCTTCACTTACGCATCTCATGTCACTAGAGGAAGACTAAGTCGATGGAAGTGAGTGCAATAGACGTTACGCAAGGATGACTTGTTTGCAACAAGTGATTTCAAAAGTTTGAGACTAGGTTAATATTACATTGTTTGGAAGAGACAAAGAGGGACTTATTTCCATAGAAAGAGCAATAAAATTTGCGCAAGATAAGTTGTTATTACTTTAAGGGAGGAACATTTAAAAAAAATGGATAACCCCAGCAAATGAAAGACTATTTTTGAGCATAGAAAGTGATTAAAGGCTGAAGCTTTTGATTCCAAAATGAAAAGTCTTCTGTTTTTTATGTGCAGAAGCGTCCTGCCTGCCAGATCTAGTCACACACCATGGAACATTGGCCACGTCTAAGGAAGTGTACATTACGATACTTCTACTCCTCTACTTCGACTTCGTACCCTAGTGAAGGTATTCGCTACTTCGATCAAGTGGGTGATGCCGGGATTGGTTTCTTGGCTACTTCCACCGCTTGCGGCGGCCGAACACCTTCTTGCAATGCTCGTTCTATGGCCGGATAAAAGATGTTGGGAGGAGTCCTACACTATTGGTTTCAGGTAATCTTTCTGGTTCTATCCCATCTACAGGGTCACCCAAGCGAAGCCAGCGGGCCCAGGATACTCGAACTGGTAGGAGTCAGTGAAGGAAACCAAGCTTCAACCTTGTTCTTCGTTCAAGCTTTATTTCACTCAGTCGTGATCTGGAGTCGAAAGGTGTCAAAACTAGAGGACACTCTCGGTTCTCTTGAGTGGGCTATGGCTGTTTGAGAAACATACGTACGCCCTAGACTCTCTCTGCCTTGACTTTCATCCCATTTTGTCTCTTCTTTCGCGACTACAAACTACAGTACACACTTACTAGTTATTACTTGGTCAATCTTCTCTGGGAGCCAAAAGCCGCCTTTTCCCACGATGTTGAGTTACCTCTCTCCGACGGTCTTGCTTTTGAGCTTGGGCCTCGTGTCCGTCATTGCTCAACCTCCCGTCCAAGACACACCCGAAGATCTTCTGGAAAGAAATATCAACGACCTTTGCAAGGACAGACCCGTGTCCGAGTATTTCCGTCTGACGACCGAAAAAGATTGTCGTGATGTGGTTCGATGCGATCGTGCTGGCGCTTCGGGCAGCATTCGTTTGGCCACCGTCAAGTGTCCCTATTCTTTGGCATTTGACCTTGATCGTCAAGTCTGCGATTGGAGAGTCAAAGTGAGCAATTGCGATCAGCTCTCCAAACCCCGTTTGGTTAAGCCCATTTTGAACACCGACGAGCCCACTTGCCCCGAGGGTCAACTTCAGTGTGGCAGCACGGAATGTATCGACAAGATCTTATTCTGCGACGGCAATAGTGATTGTTCCGATGGATCCGACGAGAACGCCTGTGGAATCGACGAGGATCCCAATCGAGCTTCGAAGTGTGACACTTCGGCTTGCCTCTTGCCTGATTGCTATTGTTCGGCTGATGGTACGAGAATCCCCGGAGAAAACGCCGAGGTGGCCAATACTCCCCAGATGGTGACTTTATCATTCAATGGCGCCGTCACTGAGACCAACATGGCAATCTATTCCAAGTTATTCAACGAAGAGCGAGTCAACCCTAATGGATGTACTCCCAAGGGAACTTTCTTTGTTTCCCACAAGTACACTAATTACTCGGCGGTTCAGGAGCTTCATCGACAAGGACACGAGATCGGCGTCTTCAGTATCACCAATAACGACGACGAAAACTATTGGTTGAAGGGAACTTATGATGATTGGTTGGCTGAGATGGCTGGAGCTCGTCTGATTGTGGAGAGATTTGCTAACATTACGGATGGTTCGGTCATTGGAATTCGCGCTCCCTATCTTTTGGTCGGGGCTAATCAACAATTTGCCATGATGGCTGATCAATTCTTTGCCTATGATACTTCCATTGTGGCTCCGTTGTCTCGCGTGCCAGTTTGGCCTTATACCTTGCACCAATTGATGCCGCACAAATGTCATGGCAACAAGCGAAACTGTCCTTCCAGAAGTCACGAAGTCTGGGAGATTCCCATCAACGAATTGGATCGCACGGAAGATTCTGAAATCGATGACCCTCTCACTGGTTGCGCCCTCGTCTCTTCGTGTTCCAACATCTACAATGACAACCAATTTTTGAATTTCCTCAGGAAAAATTTGGACCACCATTATACCACAAATCGGGCTCCTCTCTCGTTGTCTCTTGACGCTTCGTGGCTCCAAGCCAATCCCAATTTCGCCAAAACCATTGGCACATGGATGGACGAGGTCCTTGCCGAATTCAATGACGTCTACTTTGTCAATCATGTCCAAGTGATCCAATGGATGCAAAACCCCGTGCCCATTAACGCTCTTCGAGATTTCGAGGAATGGAAAACCAACTGTAATAACAAGGGTCAACCCTTGTGTTCTCTACCCAATCCATGCCCATTGACATCTCGGGAGTTGCCAGGAGAAACCATCCGACTCCACACGTGTATGGAATGTCCTAACAATTATCCATGGATTTTGGATCCCACAGGAGACGGGTTCTCTTTCAAGAAGTGAAGAAAAACACCTCGAAGTTGATTTGCCATGTTATATTATGTGATGAGCTTCTCATTCCACTCCACTTCAAAGGAGATTGGAATATTACATTCAACTTAATAAAAAAGATACGTTCCTCCTAAAAAGCCTGATTTGGTTAGTTTTTTGAACTCGTCTTACTTTACGGATCTAGAAAATTCTATTTATTACCGCACCTTGCTTACCTGACACGCATATCCTTTGATCTTTGCAATTTTATGTCCGAGTGGATGTGACTTAATCAGAGCAAAATGTAAGTATACATGTTTTTGCTTCAGTGTGTTCCATATCAGTATTTGTCGTATGGCAGCCATTCCATCTCGTTCGAATGATGTGCCCGCCTAATTTTGAGTGCTTAATAGTGTGAATAGAAACACTTCAAAGGGTGCCTTCCGAGGATTTTCGTTTTCGTTCTGGTTTCGCAAGGCTCTTACACTTTGATGGATGAAAACAAAACCCGTCAGACGGACCATTTATGGAATCAGACCTGGTCAGACCGAGTCCTATTGACCTGCCACATTTCAATGATGGTTCTGATAAAAGTCAAGGATAGCTTCTTCCTTCATTTTTGAGACAATGGCTGCCATTCTCTCTTTGGAATGCGAGTACAACGAGGACCATAAAAAGTTTCGCTCTCAACAAGGTTCCGTCACCTTTCAGAAATCATTAAGTTAATAAGAATGACTTTTTCAAACAGATGTATGTTTTGCATTGATCCAAAGGTAATGATGCTCTCCCAGTGTTACTTACCGAACTGCTGTTGTACACAAAGAGGGCGCTGAATTTTGACTGTACGATTTTTGTGGGGCCTCCCTGTAGTTCGGTCAAACCCAATTTAGCGTAAGCCACGATGGCAGCAATCTTGTCTGGCCCGTTCTGCTCTTTCAATCTTGCCAAGCGTACATAACAATTGTTCGTTTGACCTCTCCAGGGAGCAAGACATTGTCCTTGGAAAATGGTTGCTAATCTGTAGAATTGTACATCCAAGGACAATTGTGCTATTACAAGTACATGTACTGTTCTTTAGCATGAACATTTCCGCGGAATCGTGAGGTTCTTTCATCAAGACAAAACATTTCTTGATGATTTTATTATTGGAAAGCGAAAACAGTGAAAAATCTAAATAATGTGGTCTCTTGTCAAACATAGACCGTAACCTGTATTGGGGTTATTCCTCGCATTACAATGCAAAATCTCCACTAGCATTTCAATTAAGCCATATGCAATCAGAAAAAAGGACATTCATGTGAAGACCCTGTACGGGACTTTGTTTAAAGCGACAAAATATAAAAAAAATATTAAAAGGCTTCGATTTTTATACTGCTCAAACATCTCTTGTCCTTATTCCTTGAAGTTCTATCTCAAATTAATCTTTGACGAGAGTTCAAAGGCAGGACTTTCGCCAAGTCAGCTGCACTCACGAAAAAGATCACGATAAAGGCCTCAAGGAGACAGAAAGGAGCCACGGCGTTTAATTGAGCTAGGGTAGTCATTTTTAAGTTCCAAAGACATTCGAGACCAGTTTTGAAGTGAAGAGACAATGCTGCATATGTAATCGAGTTCTGTTAATTGAGTCGCGGGCCAAAAATTGACATACTGTCACTTAAAACATGCCTAAAACAACAAGTTTATGAAATATTTCTTTAGGATAATTGTTAGCCACATTTATGTCGACAGACGTTCAAAATGTTAGAAAAATTTATTTTGTCGTTTAATTTCAGATGGCTTTTTTCGAGCTTGAAGGTCACAATCGGGTTTTTGTTAACCCACATTTGAACAAGGGCTCAATCAATATAGTAGATATTTCAAAAGAAGTGTTTTAAACATTTTTAAGTGACATCACATCAATTTTTGGCCCATGATCAAATTAACAGAACTCAACACAAATATATGCAGCATTATCTCTTGATCTCAAAAGTGGTCTCAAATGTCTTTGGAACTTCAAAATGACCTCACCAGCACAATTAAACGCCGTGAAGCGTCTCTGATTTCCGCTTTAGTATCTTATTTTGAACGTTCTTGTCAAGTGTTCTTCTTCATAGTTTATTCTTACATCTTGCTCACTGTGAAATAGAATATATTTGTTTGAGAAAATTAACCCTAATTTTTTACATTTCCTTACGACTCGATTTACGAATGGAATTTCTTTTCCAATTACTTTTGCAACCAAATGTGTTTTATCACAACAACAAAATCTGAAACCATCAATATTCAATGAACTATAAAGATTACGGAAACTAAACTAAAATTTCAAAAGGCAACCATAATCGAGTAATTTATTGAATAGAAACAGTAGAAGTCCACTTCAACTTTTTTATCATTTTCTAGTGTTGGACCGAAAGATCTTTGAACTGAAACCCGGAAGTTTTGGCCAAAAAAGGACTTATTGTAGCCTGAAACCCAAACCGAAAACAAAATCGTCAAAAAAAATCTACGAAATAAATTTAACATGAATTATGCCTTCAATTTGGGGAACACAAGCGTACATCCAATGATTTTAGAAAAAGTCCATGTACAAGATATCAAGAGAAGGAATTTTTGGTGCATCTTGTTTGTCATTGCCTATCAGTCCAAAAAAAAACAACTTAAAAAACATTAGATTTACGGAAACGGCAATTACAAATAGTTGTCACAACCTTTGAAGGTGCCCTTTGAAAGCGTCGCAAAAACCTTGATTCAGAAGGTGTAACAATGTGTTTTTAGGAAACATGCATTTAGTGTCTCGTCCACGAGCACGATATTTCGCTTTATTTTAATCTAGCCTATGGGAAAGGAATTTAAACAACCGTGGCTCAAAATTTGAGCGACGTATTTAAAATCTTTGAATTTATTTGGTATTTGAGATTACAAAAAAATTGATTTATATTGGACTATCAATAGACGTTTTCAAATTCATTTCGTAAATGTTATTTCAAATCAGGACATGTATGGAAAACATGCAGACAAATTTGTTGTCTTTTTTGTTCACATCAAATGTTTTTTTCTTAATGCCGGATTATGATTGTTAGAGGCTCTCAATTATACAATGTGTCTCAAAAGTGTTTAGGATGGGATTTGAATACTTACTATTCCTTTCTGCATCAACATCTCAGTTCAAACAAATCAAAAGTTTTGGATGGGAAAGTAAGGACGGCTATAAAACCGACCTTCCATCCATTTAGCATTTTTTTCTAATGGTCCCGACTAGTACTGATCAGGCAATTTTCTATTTACATGCAGCCTTTTTAGTTCTGATTGGTCTTTTTCTATCGAATGAGCTTAGTTAAGGCGCTTTTCATGGCCGGACATTTTTAACATAGTGTGTCAAACAATCCAAAGTTCGGGCACTATATCTTTGATTCTGTCGACAGGCGCCTTTCCATATAACAAGGTTAGTTTGGAATCATGAACCAAAAGTCCTTTCGAGTTTAATGGTGATGCCCTGGATGAGGAAGAACTTGAATCGAAAACTGTTTCACTTAAGACGGCTCAAACTAAACCAAAATAAAACATATAGCGACTGAAGAAAATAATCTTTTCGATTCTAGATTAAAGGAAGGCAACAATGTATTAATGATTCCGACGGATGACGGATGTACTCTTAAAAAAATTATTTTGCTTGGAGTGCTCTTTGTCTATTTTCCTTAGCTTGATGAATCATCTTGCCGAAATTGCAGCTTGTCACAACCTTTGTCACAATTCATTTCTTTTAATTCCAAGATTTGCTTCCAAATTTGATGATAAAAATCAGACGACCCGGTTTCCATGTGAATCAAATAGTGAATCAATTGATCAGAATGCATAGTGTTATCACTAAAAATCTCCGTTTTTATTTTGAGCAAGAGGAGGAACTTCTTTCAAATATTTAGATCGCCGTTCCTTGACTTGGCCTTTCGATCACTTTGATATGGCAGACCTTTAACTTCTTGGTAATGAGGGCTAGGATCAACTTTCGGTTGGGTGCTCATGAAAAACTTTTATGTCTCTTACGCTGACGACATTTTGTCAAGAAGGTCGATCTTGCATTTTTGTTCCGTTCTCTACTTTTCCATCAAGGGATGGTAAAATAAGCAATGAGTTCTGACCAATATAAATCGAGTACGAATATAAAGGGTTTTATGTTGTGACTGGATTCCAGTCATGGAATCGCCAATCATGGATTTTTTGTACTAATTTCCTTTTTTGCGGATTATTTTCACCTCCCCACATCTCAAATCATGTTTTCACACATGCTGAATGTGTTGAGCGATGCATAAAACGTAAACAAAAAAAATGTATTGAAGTGAAGGGAAGAGAAAGAAAATCTGGATTGCTTACCGGAATGTTGTCATTCATGAGGAGATAAAATGTTGACAAAGTAATGTTATCACTAGGGCTAGGGTTAATAGTACTTGTGCACCTGCAATGGAGGGAGTAATGGCCAAAATCCGGTGGAGGGAGTTTCATTTTATTGCCGACCCGATGGTGTTAGCCCAAGGGGCGTCAATTTAAATGAAGCGAGTGATGTCGGATCTTGGCCGTTGCCCCCTTCATTTGTGGGTGGATATGGTATTTTGTTGACCAACTTATCCTTTTTGGGACTTCCGTTGCAATTTTTCAACCCTGAACATCAGGTGAACCATGGACATTCCTAGAGCATGCGGCAACAGCTCGCCGTTCCCATGATACACATATTTTTGAAGATTGCAACGGTCATTCATCAGTTATGGACAAACTAAAATGCCTCAAATGTTGACTGAGTATTGTTAATGGACCTGTGGTGGTTTTTGGTTGAAATTATTAGTGAAATCCCTCTCAAAATGGCATGGAAATCTGACTATTATAAAGGTGATTTAAGCATGATATATGTCAAAATTCATCAAAAAAACACTAAGGTATCATTTGGAGTTCGGCCATCAACATTTTAGGCACTTTAGTTTGTCCAAAACTGATGAATGACCGTCGCAATCTTCAAAAATGTGAGTATCATGGGAACGGCGGGCTGTTGCCGCATGAAATCCACTAGATGGCGCACTTTATGACTGTACTCCTAGACATTCCTACTATCTGACTTGCAAGTTTTGTGCTCAATACCTTTTTTAGGGGCTCTGTTTGCTTAACTCAGTCCATCATCAGAACGTGTGTTGGCTACTCAGTGCTTTGGTGTAAAAGCTTACCACGAGTTCTTTACCGGAATAACCGGATCATTTCCCATCTATGAGATGGGGCTCTAGACGTGCAAAGTATTAGGCATTTGGGAGGTACTTGTAGCGAGATAATTGAGTCCTAGGGCAATAAAGTGATTTTTAGGGAAGTAAAGTAAGTTGTAGGGCAATAATATTTTGAACTTGACCTCCTTGGGCTTGGAGGAAGTCCCATGAAAGGAGAAGGGGGTCAATAAAAGCTCTTTTTTTGGATTCGAGCACAGTTTCAAGACGTTCAAAAATGTCGGGACACCTCATTGCAAACGTGAGCAAAGAGAGGAAACAAACTGATTTCAACCCTCTAGATTATCTGCTCGACATCAAACCATCCTTTTTCCCTTAGGTATATAGTTATCACCATGGCCACCAGATAGTGGCAAATCATATTTTTCACCAAAATCTCCAATTTTTGTCCAAAATTACAAAACTGGGGAAAAAGTTACAAAAATGTGGGAAAATTGCTTTAAAATCAAAATCATAGATTGGAAACAAGCAGATATCATACATTATAGTTTCAACAAAACAAAATTAGTTCATCTTTGGGGCCAGCAGATATTTGTAAGTTATTATTTAAAATGTAAGTACAAAATCTGCGATTTTTGTCAAAATCACAAAAGTGGGAAAAATTCAAAGAAAAATTAGGAGATTGCTTGTTCGCTTTAGAATGGTCTGGAAAAAGGATGTCAAAATCAAAAGAAGAGAAGAAGCAGAGAGAATTTATTCATGATGATGAGGGATGATCGGTGGCGGGCCCAGGAGCTACGGGGAAGGTCCAAAATAGTGGGCCCACGAAACATCCATAGTAACATTCATTTGGGACCAGTGGACCCAAAGCTCTTTCATATCAAATTTTTGGGCCCCTGAGCCTACCAAGGTCTGTTTGGTGGGCCCCTGACAACATATTATCAAATTTGTGGGCCTTGCCCCAAAAGTGGTTGCCAACCCCTGGTCTGAGATCTCTGCTCCACAGCAATTTTTTGCCGGGCTATAGTTGGGATGATTAGTCAAGACCGCGGATTCAAAAGTTTATTTCTTGCAGAGCAGAAAATCTAGATGGTTGACGGCATTAACTTTTGTTTACTGCTAGTGTTCAGCTGACCCGAGCTGACCTACAACGTGAAACGTCCAGAATTTCTGCTCTGCAGGAAAAAAAATATTTGAAACTAATTTTTGCTGATTACATATGTTCAAGATCATTGCCGCAAGTTCAGGAGAGGTACGTACCGGTAATATTTAAAATCCTTGCAATTTCAGTCAGTTTCCAGAGCAAATAAACCCCTGAGTCTCAAAATTTCTTTACAACGATAGATCCATTTTACAGTGGTTGTTACAATACAGAAACTTCCAAGAATGGCCCCAGAGCGCTTGGATGACATTAAGGTGGTAAATATCACTAAAGACAACTGTTTTCGGGGCATGTTTTGGTAAGACTCTAAAATGAAACTTACCATTTGTCTCAAATTTCCAATTTTCTTGTTTTCAGCATCGGGTTTTATGCGTTTTAGACTGGAAACTTTGCAACGGCAAATATAATTAACGAATATTGCATGTTCCAAATGCCCACGTAAATTGCTAAGTAAACAAAGAGAAGAACGTGTTGGAACTGGACATCTCCTTTTTCCTAATCCATGGCACATTCTAGTTGAACTTTGAAACAGTGGGGAAACTTTCTTCTTTGGTTTCTCAGATTCAAATTATCTCTTGATTTTACAAATTTTGACTCATTTGAATTTTTCCGTCAATACAATATGCTATATTGATATTATATTGACGTGCAGCAGATTTCACCAAAATCAAAATGAAGAAGAGACCATTAGATTAGATGGATTTTACCTAAATTTGGAAATTTCCCTAAAATACCTATAAATGGAATTTAGAATATCGAACGTTTAATAAAAAGACTTTACAGGAAAAGGGTCCTGATGATCCAAAAGTATCACCAGAATCGGTTATCTAAATCAACTCAACGGGGTTTTTATTCCAAAGAGCAACAACCAGGTGATGATAGAGGCCAAATTGCCTGATGCCATGATTCACATGGCATGCAAAAAGCTTGTGTTCAATTTTTGTTCAAAAGAAGTGATTTGACCTCAAATTTGTGTTGCCGCTTATTCCTCTTATGAAATTAAACATCAACAACATTAGGCATTGGAAATTAACAAAAAAGCAAAGCATCTTTTTCAAAGTTACACTGATACAATCAGAATACAGTAGGTGCTGCTCATTCATGTTTCGGTTCTTTTTCTTGGGATTTACGTTAGTGTGGATTTTTTGATTGAGTCCAAAATCATTTGAGACAACCAGTTTCAGTGTGAAATTGTCATTTGACTTTTTTAAATCGTGACTTGTCATAAAAAGCTCCAAAAGGGCGCCATGGTCAATTCCCAGAAAAATAACAAATCCTGGATCAAAAACAAGTCCACGCTAAGTAAACCTCCTCTGTAAATGTGCTGCATTTGTGGGACAAAACTGAAGAACGTAGTGTTTCTTAACAAATAACAAGACGACAAACACATTACATCTCCGTGATAAAGAAGGAAACATTCATTATACGTCTGGACAACAAACTTCTTTTGAATTGTCTTTTTTCTTCCCTCGTTGATTGTGGAACCTGTTTGTTTGGGCTTTTCATGGACCGACTGTTCCCATTTAGTCCCGTTAGTCCTATCACGATGAGATTATTTTTCCAACCCACTTCCGGTCTAACACAGCGCCACTGGCAAGAGATTCATTGGATGAAGAATGAAAAGCAAACGATCGATGATTGTCATTCTTGAATAAGCAACGATTGACCTCCAGTTGAACCCGCGTGTCTGTTGGTTACCAAAGCCTTAAAAGAGCGGAGTTCTTGGCAAGGAAACCTGGTTCCTAAGGCCGAAAGCGGATTTTTTGACAATGAACCAAGACAATGAAATTGTGTACATCTGCAAGGTTGGTGGCTTAACGATTTTTATCTGTAATTGCTTGACGTCTTGAACTCTTCTTTCATCCATAAAATAGAGGCCTTCAGTTTCAAGCGAGACCTTTTCACTCTATGGACCACGTTGAATGCATTTCATTTATTATTTGAAGGGATGGTCTTCCTAGACGATTGGCTCAGCTAGCCAAACAATGCCATAAAATGACATGGTTCTTTAAGTTCATTAAAGAGGAAGATCAAGGCAGAAATTCGTTGTTCCGTAGTAACTAGGGTTTATTTGGGGTCTAAAATGTTTATTTGCAGAGGGTGCAATCATAGCTTAAAAATTTTAGACTTGAAAAAAGATGGAAGTAGTTTCCTTTTCATGAAGCAAGACAACCTATGAAGTTACTTGAATTTAATGAATATGTTTTTAACTTATTGGTTACCCAGTCCAAGTGAAAAGATATCAAAGGTAGCCGATCTGCCATTATTATTTATTCAAAAATTACTGGCTTCCCATCCTAATCTTGCATTTTTTTATGGGGGGGAGGCTAATTTTTTTATTACCGCTAAAAGGAATGGGATTCCCTCTAAAGAAAAGTATTGTGAATAAAAAAGACCTGACAGTTTCGTTTTTTTTTTTTGGCTTCTAATTTCTTTTCGGTTATCTATTTTAAGGTCAATCATGGAGATCTCTATTTTCAGTTGATTTCACACGACAATCCCGCTATTTTTAAGTAGGAGACGTGCGCAGAGGGAACAAAGAGGATCTCCTTCAGTTTTACATCCATGAAAATTTACAAGAAAATTCTGACTCGAAGTGTTTCTAGGCTAGAAACTATTGTATGCTTGTATTATTTATTATCATAAATATTTTTTTTTATTTATTTATTATGAGTATGCTTTTAGAAGGATAGTAAAACCAGTTTTGTAATGAGGTTGCTTACTCAACGCCGGAAAATTGAAATTATCTTTAAAAGTAACAAAGTTGTTTTCCTTTGAATAGGAGAGAGGATTAAACCGAACAACAGGGTTGGCAGTAGTGATGTGACTTGGTGTGTTGGGCAAGATTTTTTGCGCGAGGTCGTAAGGTAGTGTCGCCAATTGACCTTTGAAATCGTATTCCTCTTTGCTTACCAATCTTCAAAAACCTGTTTTTTCATCAAAGAGAACGGAACGGCGTCCCTAACTTTTGTGACTTCTGAACAGGGTTGCAAATGACACTCAAATTTGTTTTTGCTGATATAGCTGAGCACAACACGAAATCTCCATTAGGTGACCCTACCTTGCGACCTCGCGCAAAAAAGCTTGCCCAACACACCAAGTCACATCACTAGTTGGCAGTCATTCTTCTCGTAAATATCATAAGAGAATAACTTTTTCTTGATTATAAGTACTTAAAAAATCAATTACAAAATATGCTGATGATACAAAATTAGTTTGTGGAAGGAATGGTCAGGACTCAAAATATTTAGTACATGAATTGGAGAAGGTCTACTCTTGGGTTGGCGAGAGTAACATGGCATTGAACGGGGATGAAATATCGCACAATGATGAATTAGATGTTCCACTTAAAGACAATGGAGGTTGTGATATTGAGCAGGTATCGTCCATGAGAGATTTGGGAGTTGTCGTCCAAGATGATGAAAAGTTTGATGAGCATATCCAGTTGAAAGTGGGGAAGGCATTTCAAACGTGCGGCTGGATCTATCGCACTTTCAAGTCCAGAGATAGTATTACGATGCTAACTCTGTACAAGTCGATTGTCCAGCCGCATCTTGAATATGCCTCACCCATTTGGGCTCCAATGAGTTCAGCAGGTTTGCAAAAGGTCGAGCAGGTCCAAAGATGTTTTACTAGGAACATCACAGGAATGAGAGAGCTCTCGTATTAGGAGAGGCTCAAGAAGTTAGGGCTGTACAATACTCAGAGAAGGTATGAAAGGTATCTGATACTGTATGTCTTCAAGTAGCATCCATGGGCTCTGTCCTAGCCCAAGGCTTTGAGATCAGTAGTAGCGATCGTAGATCGCCTTTTGAAAGCACCCCTAAATCTAAGGGAATCGAGACTAGTTCGAACAATGAAGTCCTCTTCTCTTCTTTATCGGGCTCCTTCATTGTTCAATTTGTTGCCAATGGAACAGTGTAATCCAGGTTTGTAGCCGCTTTTTTAAATGTTGCGCTGGGGCCTCGCTCCCAGTTTTTTCCGCCTGTGGTAGCTTGGAAAAAGTGCGAGTGGTTCAGTTAAAAAGTGATTAATCAGACTTGTGTTAAACCTATTGTCAAAATGAGAACAGAATTGACTAGGGTAGAGACATATGTAAGTCATCAAACAACCGATCTCAAAATTGGTTGATGAAATGTTGAGCATTTTGGGATCTAAAACAAGCCAATGTTATACCTGATTTGGTTCCGACTGAACACTTGTAAATTGTGCGACAAATCATTGACTTGCAGAATAGGCATGCCATTATTTTTGTCCAATTGAAAGTACTCCACACCCAGTTTTGGTCATTTTTAGCAGGAGTTGGCCTTTAATGTTACCAATACTACGTGATATCTCATGTCTCGTAAGATCCAGCTTTTTGGCCTTCTGATACTTAGAAGTCAAGGAGATGCATAATTCTGGGGTACGACTGGACATACACGTATTAGCATCAAGCAGTTGCGAGTCAGGTGTATGCACAACCATACATTTATGATTTCAATTTTCCTGATCGCGATGAACAAGAGAGAGTCGCTTCTCAATAAGGGAGCTCAGAAAGTGCGTCTGCAGGGTGTGCCATATTAAAATGAACAAAGAAAATGAAAATGGCCTAAAATATATCAATGGAATCATTCTGCATAGGTGCCTTCTATCTGTCCATATAGTTGTCAATATTGCAATAAAGGCACTAAGATTGGTTTTTATTATCAAATGTCAAAGGTTGAAAATAAATGGCAAAAACACGAAATCTTCAAAGACCTACATACTGCGTATGAAAACATTCAAAATGACTAATACAATAGCTGGAAACCTTTAAATAGCAAATGAAATGACATGAACTTGTATATTTCGAATTTGAGGGTAAAGCAATACTGATGTCATTTGTATTTGTCCATTTTCCCAATATTGCTCTTTGAGTTTAAATCTTTGATTTCATTTTTCTCATCTTATAAAAAAAATGGCTGAAAATTGCATATAGCAACTTGAAATCTGCACCTTACTATTTTCTCTCTCATAGAAGCCATTACAATTGGAAAGTGGATTAGGATTAAGATCCCAAGAAGGAGGGAGCAACATTTACTGCAAATTAATAATATTTAAATAATCTTGCCCCCCAAAAAGACACATTTTGAAAGTGAAAAAGGATTAAAAAGAGGCATAGCTTGCTTAAGCTTGCTTCTACTTGGTGAATTTCATGGATAAGGTGTTTCTAAGAAAAATACATTTTACTTAAATATACCTTGCTAGGCCAGTTTTCAAGTGGTACACCCTGTAGATGACCTTGTTCATGATGGCAGCGAAATTAGCCCAAACCTCCACCCTCTAAAATTACCACTCATCCCTGTTTTTAGAGGTCAATGATTGACGACAAAACGCTGATATTTTTAGACTTAGATGTGATGATCTTCAGTTGTACGTCTTTTTTTGCAAAAAATACCTGACAAAATAGGTTTGCGAATGGATGCATTTTCGATTACAATATCCTCTTCACAGAAGTTGTGTAGAAAATGTGGAGGATGTTCATGGAATCTTTGAAACATTGTTAAGTACCTGAACACTTTCCAAACTTTCAAAAATGTAGTCAATGGTTCGTGCGTCCTCAACATCAGACTTTTTGTTTCATGACATGTTCGCTTCTGTTTTCGAAGAGAGTTGGGCGCACAGAGCTTTTAAGAAACAGAGATGGCAAATTTTGACTTTGGATGAATTCGTCATTTCTTGACATTTGACAGATTCTTGTTCCTTGTTTCTCCTACTCAATCTCTTGAATCCTGGATCAGGGCAAATTTCCCTCCGCTTTAAATTTAGCTCATGTTGCATTTTTAAAGCAGAGATGTTTTGCTTGCAATTATAGGCACATTTCCCTGGCCTGCAGTTTGCAATTTTTTTTGAGAAGATCATGAAATCTAAGCTTGTAGATTGTTTGAAAGCCTATGATATTATTTCCCTAGGACACCACGTTTTAGTAATCATCCAATTGATTAACAATTTAGAACAGTTCATTGACATTTGGTCAATGAGTCATTGAGTCATCAGCCAGTTGATGTAGTTTATCTTGACTTTACCATGATCTTTGATAAGGTGTATAATTCATGGTCTTGCTTCATCAACTCAAACAGTGGGAAGCAGTCCAGAGTGGGATTGAAAGCTTCATTAGTGAAAGGATGCAAATCCTGAGGCTGAAGGATCATTGAGTGGCATGAACAATTTAAAAAAAAACATTTGCTTCACCTAGATGTCTCTCACATGACTTAGCATGCCCTCAGCACATCCTACCTGGGTGCGTTCTCTTGTTCTCAAAATGAACAACTCGCCATCAGAGCAAGCCTTCTTAAGGAAGCAAAGTTAAGCTTCAATCAAAGAGAAAGTGACAATCAGTGCCTCCTTGAGGTAGAAACGGTTGTGGGTGCTTCCATTTAGTCTTTGGCCTTAATTTGTGATTAATCAGCATGGCTTTTTGATTTTTGAACACAATATTATCGTAGCTGAGCTCTAAAAGACTTGAAATATGAAGAGAAATCCACTTTCAGATGGAAGCTACAATTTTGGCAACAAGTGTAAGTTGAGGATAAATCTGCAATCAAGAGAATTTGGCCCTGTTTTGGCTCCATCTAGTGGCAATTTTTGTAACCTTCATTTAAAATTCTTCATTCCACAAAGTTCCATTTTAGGTCTGCTCTTTTCCATCATTTTCGTTGCCCCTCTTAATAAGCTTGGTACAAACGCCAGTATTTCATCTTATGTTGAAGATCCAACATTAGTTTGAGAAGGAATGGTTAGGACTCAAAAAGTTCAGTTGATTAGTTGGAGAAGGTCTTCCCTCTTTTGCATGAAGTTCTGCCATTTTCTGCAAGTATTTTTGTCTTGTGGCAGAAGCACGACATTCATTCATTTGCCATCACTGAATGCAGTCAAGAACTGGAGATCATCGTTTTAGATCCCAAAATGCTCAACATTTCACCAACCAATTTTGAGATCGGTTGTTTGATGACTTACATATGTCTCTATCCTAGTCAATTCTGTTGACATTTTGACAATAGGTTTAACACAAGTCTGATTAATCACTTTTTAACTGAACCACTTGCACTTTTTCCAAGCTACCACAGGCGGAAAAAACTGGGGGCGAGGCCCCAGCGCAACATTTAAAAAAGCGGCTACAAACCTGGATTACACTGTTCCATTAGCCTTCGTTGGGAATATGAAGGAGCTGATCCTCGAACAGCATTTAAAGCAGGATTGGACAAATTTTTAAATATTATTCCTGATCAACCCACTATTCAAGGGTTGTGCAGATCTGCCAACAGTAACTCATTGGTAGATCAAATTTCATAAAAACGGTAATTTTATAAACTAAATTAATCATTAACTCTCTTTACAGGGAATCCCATTTCTTGTAGCGGTATTAAAAAATCCGCCCAAGTAGAAGTTTGGTTTGTTCCTTGTGGCTTTGTAGTGGGGAAAACAGACCAAATTGGGAAAAAAGGTTCATCAACTTGATTCATTCTTATGATTTATGTTAAAAACATCTGCGACTCTCTTCTTAAGTTTTCAAAGATGAAAAACCTGTCTAGAGTCATGGACTTCACATTTCAGCCAATACAAGAAAGACTCTTTTTGTACTCTTCCTGAAGAGTGCAGAAGAGTAGAGGACTAACTGTTCACTTGATCGATCTAAAAGAATCCTTTTCATTGTCGTTGCAAACTTCGACCTCTGCCTCTTTTATCGATGTTGGAGCATGAATGATATGCAAGTCATTTTCAAAGTTTCGGATAATATATTTGACTGGCGAAAAAAACACAGTTCGAGACATCTCCTCCACTCCTACAAATTCAATGAAAACGTTAAAGCCAAGACTTTAGTTAACGATGTTCGCATTCCATAAATTGGAGAACCGTACTTTCCGCTTTACATAATTCATGTTTTGTTGTTCGATCTCACTGTCCCTCTCTAGTTCAGCCGACAAATACGTAGTTCGAGTGGCCTCCATGACATTGAGAACGTACATTTGTGTTTGTTGATACATTATTTTAAAAAAGAAATTAAAAGATCCATTTTTACGATAAGCATTTAAAACCCCTTAGACCTTTTCGTAAAAACTGGTGAAAAGTTAAGGTAACGACTTTTGTGTCGTACTTTCCTGAAACAATCTTACACTTGTGTTAGAAGAAATTCTCAAGAAACACCAAAACAGACACTATTTCATTTTCAAAGAAAATCAAGCATCCACCGGCCGCATTTCAATTTTTGTTTCTCAGGTGCATGAAAAAGCTTTTAGATTTTACAACAAATGTTGGTGAACACGTGGGCAAGTTGCAGCTGCAAGAAGTGGCTGACTTTTAATCGCCAATTTTGCCAACAACTTAAAGTTGAGGTTATCTTCAAAATCAAGACGCTTTGTCCATGTTTTGCGTCAAACTCTGACTAAAATTATGTATATTGGGTAAAAAAAAGGATAGGGAAAAATGAGAACTAACTTGATGTTTCCTTGCAAACTTTGCTACAAAAATAAAATAAAAAGTAAGACCTTTGAGCACTAGTGCCCAAGTTAGGTGTATGATAGATTTTCGGCCCAAAGTAAACCAAAACACCACGAGGGAGATTTCATCTAATGCTCTAAAAAGCTGTGGGGGGTTGCCACCAATTAGCTCAACCTTAACATTCTTCAATTTGAAGATTGAAATCCCTGCAGAAACCCTCAAGTCCTCTTTTGTTGCCTTTAAAACAGTGGCATTGTTTGAGCGCAAATGCAAACTAATTACTTATTACTATTTTCCGATAATCCAGTCACTGCTTTTCAGAGAGCGCTGCTGAAAATTGAGTGACATAAAGACATGAGACAATGCGTCACGTAAACCAAAAATGGGCAATTCTTGACATATGTCAGTAATATCGTAGAATGCATTTGACTTCGTCATTTTCTCGCATGTTTTAAGACCTTATTTCTATGTTTTCTTTCATATTCCATTTTAAACTTTTGTTGCAACGTGAACAGGGTCGGCAGCCCAAGTGTGGATTTTGGCGTTTTTACTACTTAAACAGTGTCCGTTTCCGGTCTAATTCTGGCTCTTAGACTTCTTTTTTAGGCCCATCTTTATAAGTGAGACATGTTGGGACACTAAACAGTTCATTCCAACCCAAAATTTGCCCTCCTCTTCTAGAGGGACAAATGTAAGACTCTGTGCCATTATTTCATCGATTTCGTGATCTCATGCATACTCAAGGCTCCAACAGGGATGTAAAGCAATTTCTACTACTTAAAACTTGGGGATTCTTTAACTATAAGTTTGAAAAAAACATCGAAAATTATAAAACTTATGATGGTCTCAAGGGGTAAACACTTGGGCTGACGACACGAAGTCCTCGTAAGGAATACGTTCAGCTGGGAGGCTCAAAATTTAACCGTGTAAAGAACTACTTATGGCATTGCTTTGTAAAAACGGAAGCTATTTTGTGGTCAACCATGGAAAAAAAACGTAATCTAAAGCTTAGACCTTTTCTTGGTCTATATTGGCCTCAGTTCCGGTTCTTTTTCATTTCTAGGGCTTCATTCTTTTCCCTTTCAAATTGTTTGCAATGTCTGACTGCATTCTAATTTTTCTAAGTAATAGGGAATACAAAAATAAACGACATTACTCATTCTCAACCTGTATGTTTTCATCTTGGGAGGGCACTCAAATCATGTTTTTAAGTAAGAGAGAAATAAAAACAGAAATAAGAAAATATATTGCACGTAAAACAGAGTTACTGATCCGGGTAACTAATGAGATAACCCAAAAAGTCGTTCCTCAAACCTTGGCCTTTGGTTAGATTTGCTCGATATGGTCAGCAAAATGTGAGGGAGCACGCCTGAGGTCTAACTTCAAATCTTAACTTATGTGGTCTTGACAATGTCTTGGTCCAAAGACATACCATTCATCCAAAGTTGGTGGTGAGTTCGTTCTCATCACAATCTGTGGGCTCAAGAAGGTCCAAGTGTTTACTGTCACCAAGCTACTTCATGGTGTTTTCTTTGGGCCCACAGGCGATGGATAATAGCAATTAAAAATGATTGATCGCATCCAATGAGTTCATGTGATGATAACTCATTGCTTTCTGATGGTGGAACACGGCATCTTTATCGGTTAGCTGCAAGAAAATGAAACAACAAATTGTGATGAGAAAGGAAGATTAACGCCTCAAAGTTTGGGTGTTTGTCATGCCTTTCATAAACTTTAGTGCTTACTTAAGAGATTGATGACTAGGGACAGGAACTTTAGACGAATAAACTTATTCGTCTTTTTTCGTCTTTTTTCGTCTTTTTTACTCTTATTCGTCGCGATAAATTTATTCGTCTAATTTGGATTTTATTCGTCTTTTTTCGTCTAATCCGGCAATTACACTCAACTTTTTTCGTCTAATTAGTCAAAAAATTGATTTTTTGGTTTTTTTTCTCAAATTTTAAAGCAAATAGACACTTTTGTAAAAAGTTCAACTCCAAAACTTGGGCCAAAGTAATAGTTTGATTTTCAGTTGCGTTATTGCACGAGCAAAATATGATCCACACTTGTATTTTAACTTGTAGAGTTTCCTGACAGACGCAGAAAGAAAAGGTCACCACTATTGGAATGAAAGGCTATCTGACTATGCAAACAACTAATGTGTCAGCAAACCTGCTTCTAAATATTACTCTATTGAAAATGTTGAAATAAGGACGGTTGACCATTGACCATTTCTTGATCATTTGGCACTTTTCCGTTAGTTAATTTTATAGATTTTGCCGTTTTGCACAAGGGGGTAGCTGTTCCCCTCAATAGAGGATTTTAAACCAAGCTTGAAAAATTTGCCAATAGACGGCGTGAAAGAGTGGCCAAGTACTAAGCACTAAGCTCACAAGTCTTTTCTAGAGTCTCTAGTCTTTTCTCTTTACTGGCCCAACCTTCCCATCTATTGGTGAATTTTTCAAGCTTGGTTTAATGTCCTCTATTGGGCCACACATTAGGTCTACTTCATGGGCAGCAGTTTTAATCCTCTTTTTATCCTCGTGACCGGCAATTCATTAGTCTTTTTTGTCGTGTAAGTTAGTTTTTTTCGTCTTTTTTCGTCCAATGTAGCCTTTTATTCGTCTTTTTTCGTCTAATCGGGCAATTTTATTCGTCTTTATTCGTCTAATCAGGTACTTTTATTCGTCTTTTTTCGTCTATTTTGACAGTTTTATTCGTCTAAACTTCCTGTCCCTATTGATGACACAAGTGGTTCACGGGTATTTTCACATGGTTTCGTGCCAACGCGAATTGCACCCTGGAGACGAGATACCCCGCAACTTTTTGCCAAGTTTTTGCACCAGATTAAATGCATGCATCTTAACACTATTTTACAATTAATTGAAGCTGACTTGGTAAGTTTCTCCTTCAAAAAATGGTGTTGGGTGGAACCCTGAGATTGGCACAGAGGATAGAATGGAAATCTAGTAAAAAAGCAATGTCACTAAATGGTTAAAGTAAAGTTTAAAAAGTGTTGAAAAAACGTTTTGTAAATAATTTTGGCCGTTGTGGCCTGTATAAACTTTTTGCCTTCCTGAACTTTTTCCATCCTTTTTGTGTTTGATAAAGAATCGAGAAAAGACTAAAAACAGTGCCAAGTTAAACAACTAAGCAAAACGAATGTGCCCTACCATATTTATTATTTTAAGTTTAATTCGATGTTTTTTTTTATTTTCAGCGTAAAAAAATATGGTTCTTTTGGGCAAAATTTAACTCACACGCTTCTTTTTAGTGTTTTCATTTTAAACTTTTACATTAGGCTTATTAAAATATCTTTTGACCCAAAAACATCAGTAGCATTCGTTTGATCAAAAAGAGCCAAATAAAGTGACTTGCTAAAACACCTTAAACGCGTTTTGTCAATTCGTTCTTGTCGAGAAAGAGTTTTGATTGAATATTTATTGAATAAAAAATCTTGAGAGTTTTTTATGTATTTCCAGGGATATTAAACACTCAATGAGTTTTGGTAAATTAGTTTCTTGTTATCTGTTCAAAATATGCTTCTTATGATATTCTGATCTCTTCCTTTAAAGTCTTTGTCCTCGCGCCAACATTTTAACCCGCGTTTCAACCACCGTGCACGTTAACGAAGTGTCTGGCTGTTGGTTTGTGTTTTTTATTTCTATACGTATTATGGTACAAATTAATAAGTCCTTTGTACGACGGAGGTCCAGTCTCGTTACAACAAAGTTCGATTAATTATTGGCCCCAAACCTTTTGGAGACACATTGCATAGACGGTGACTGTAGCTAGTACATCGCATCGTCGGCTCTCTGAGTGAATCTCGTTGGTGTGAGAAGCGCTTTCATCACCACGTACATAGAATAATCGCTCGCGCGTCTTCATTCCACAGAAGGGCCTTCGAACGATGAGATTGGGAACCAACGCCGAAGGAAGGTCGTTCGAGGACAAACCAACGAATGAAGAGCCCGACGGACAACAAAAAGGACTGTATGTCTAGCTTGTCTGAGGAGGGAACATTGGATCCAGTTGCTCTGTGGAGTTGGTCCTCGTGCTACGTTGTAATTCCCTGTCTTATGTTATAGCTTTCGAGGCAAATTAAGAGCTTTGTCCAATAAGTGTCACGCCACTTCGTCTTCAACCGATCATCTGGGAATCGCTGATTGCATGCTGACAGAGCGTTGTATATTGACAAGCCTTTCTGAGGCACTTGGAGAGAGTCAAAAAACCAAAAGACTTCTTAGAGAAAAAAGAAGAAGATTATCTTCAATCAAAGATTGCACGTGACTCGACCTAAACTCTTTGAAAGTGCATAAAAAATTCGATGAATCTCATCAAAGACGCTGTGTTCAGTTTTCAACAAACTACTTGAATATGTTGTTGGGAAGATGAAAGATCAGAATGATCAGGTTCCTTTGGTCCGAATGAAACTCTGGAGAGATTAAAGGTAAGGATCGTTTCTACTCACAATCATATGATCTACGCTAGGCAATTTTTCCAAAAGTGCTGTAAATGAGATAAAATTCGTAGTTAGCGCTAGCACAACTGATCCGACATTTGAAAACATTAATGCGTAGCCCGTCCAGAAAGACTTTAAAGTGGTCCCCATGCCCATATTTGCCCAAATGTTACATGCATATTGCCTTCTTGAGGATGAAAACGTTCGTTACTCGTTAAACCATGTCCTCAGACACAATTTTCAATGTGGGTAGTTGAACCTACTTAGTTTTGAATTTTAACATACTTTTCGTTGAAGGAAAAGCATCTCTTGAAATTCAAAACTACATTTTGAAGATATCGCATTAGGAAAACAAGGTTGACGATGAAACAAACAAACGTCCATCAACTTTTCTGAACAACGCATCCAATCTTTGGCCAACAAAACTCACATTTCGGCCTAAAGCTTTTTCGGATCTGAGAAACATTCTGGGGAATGAAGCATTACTAGTCATTCCTGTATTTTTATACAGATCAAAAGTTTTCGAGACGAAAATATTTTCTTTGAATTTGCACCTATGATTCATAGTGCAATGGGGGTGAACATAGTGCTTCTTTGTCATTAAGACCCTTCCGCTTCAAAGGTTCAAGTGGTGTGAGATATTCTTTGCTTCGACATTTTTTGCGCAACAGTGAGACGTGTTCTTTCACAAAAGCCCTAGAGTATGAGGTTGGATAAGAAAAATGTACCCATTCCTTCAACAAGGCCCACTCTTAGGGAACCGAGGTAGTTTGCGTAGAAAATCCCATCGAAACGGACCCATTCCTCGAGCAACTGGATTTACCAAAAACCGTGTCCTGACTTGCAAGTCACAACTTGTTCCAGGATCACTGAATTACAGTGACAAGATATGTGTTGGGTTCTGAGGCATTTTTTTGGTTTGCAACCCTTGGTTGCCTTCTAAAGACAGACTCAACTCAAATACTCAGACAGTACTCAAAACTATGCATAGGAATGTGCTAAAATTGTGGTCTCAGGATAAATGCTGACAAACTTTAAAGTCATTTTGCCGTGAGTGATTGATAATTTGAGGATAAACGTATACAATTGTCTGAATTCGTCGAAAATAGTTCGTTCCAGTCATGAAATGTCAGAACCGAAATCGTTCCACCGTCACGAACTGTGGTTTTATGTCGTTTTCCGGCTTTTATTTAGGGCAATTTTGTAAATTTGTTCAGTTGTCTTTTTTGGTCAAATTGGTATCTTTTTTCAAAAGGAACAACCTTTTTGACATTTAGTCTTGTGGTCATGTTGACCTAATTGAATATAAAGTGGGACTAAAAATTGGTTCATTTGTTGCTAGCTTCGGAGCCTCGGAGGTGTATGTGTAAACCTAACTTTAACATCTGCATGGAAAATGCGCATTTGGGGGACTTGACCTTATAATCGGTGCAGAAAGTGTAATTGCTGTAGGAAAACGCGAAGCGAGTGAGTTGAATCCGACCCTGGCACGTCTACAATAGCAGAAGATTCTTGCCCAATGGGTTAGGATGTATAAAAATGCAAATTTTATTCAAACATTTTTCCCCCGTCTCATTTGCTTTTCCCACCACCGGTTTTCTTAAGGGTAGACATATTAAAATGCAATTCTGCGTCGGGCTTCTTTTCGTTCTCACGTGAAAAGTGAGAACATTCATCAATTGATGTCCCATAAGGAGTGGGATTCATCTCTGATTTTCTGTGTTCTGGTCTTGATTCGAATGCATTAACCAAGCATGAGCTTAGATCCTTGGAACATCAAAGGTGAGCTCGATGGGACAGAGCACTGTCAATCAATTAAGGAACAAACAAACAAGTGTTGCCAAGAAATGTTGCAAGATGAAAGCCAATCACGCACCCTCTTTTTTTGCTTCTAACCTGTACTCCATTCCTCATTCTCTTTTTGTCTAGAAACTCTTTACACTTGTAGGTGCAAGAAAGGAGCTTGAAAGGAAGCAAATTCCATCAAGAAGCGGATTAAGTGTATTCTTCAAATATTGTTAGCAGGTCTTTTTCTCCCACGTGGTAAAAGCAACGATCTTGGCAGGATTTAGGAATTTGCTGAATTCACGGTCCAAAACTATTATTAAAAGATTTTTGATTAAATTTCTCCATCATAAAATTTCTTTCCAAAACAGAAAAACGGACTCTTCTTACAAGTTGGTGTTTTTTACTTCAAACTAAACGGAGAAAATGCACATAATTCCACGACTAGATTCATGATTTGGTACCAAGTTCAAGACCTCTATGACATTGGGTAGACGACGCATTTCAATTTTCAGTTCAATCGAAGATCAAAGGTACACGTACTTTAAATCTCAGTACAGAGAATATAAGTTTGAGAAGGCATCACTCTTCATTCTGGCATTCGGATCCGTCCTTGACTTGACTTATAGAAAACAAAGTTGAGAGAGAAAAAAAACCGACAAAATAGCGATTCTTTTAATTTTATGACTTCACTGCTCCTCCTCAAAATCTGATTAAGACACTGAGCAGAACAGTTTGAAGTTATTTCTTCATAATAAGCGAGTCATTTCGTTGATTGGAAATCATTTTGTCTCTCATAATACCATCACACATTGTAGCACCCACGCCTGGTTACCTAAATCTTGATTGGAACAAGTATTCTAGTTAATCTTGGATACGAGAAAAAGCTTAGCACTCATT
Organism: Tigriopus japonicus; assembly: GCA_010645155.1. Classification (NCBI taxonomy): domain Eukaryota; kingdom Metazoa; phylum Arthropoda; class Copepoda; order Harpacticoida; family Harpacticidae; genus Tigriopus; species Tigriopus japonicus. Next base: position 4,461,865 of record CM021315.1, read on the forward strand.
CGTTTTTCTTTTTTATTTTCTTGCCACGCGGTTAACCAAATAGTGTGGTCGTATTTGTTTTATTCCGGAAAAAGAACGGTTTTTTACATGCAGATTTTAGAACAAGTACGTATACTTACACCTGTCAGTTCCCGAGTCTCACCGTAAATTGATTTTTACAAAAAGGATCAATAAGAAATAAACATATATTTTTGAAATTATCTCTATGATACAAAACATCTTGTTTCACGATGATTAATTCTTATGGAAAAGTAATTAAAAAAGAAAACAGTACAAAAAAACATCACGAAGAAGCGACTGAATTTGTACCTGGAACAAAAGCGTAAAGTAATTGCTGAATTGCTCTCGGCCGGCAACGACGCCAGAGCCATCATCAAGTCAACCAAGTACCCCAGGGCCACCGTCTAGAGTCGTGAAGAGGCTGCAGTCTGGCCGGGGGACAGGCCACGCCCCCTGCGGCCCACACAGGGCAAAGAAGCGGACCCCCAGGTTCTTGGCGGGCCTGAGGAGGTCCATCGAGGCCAACCCAGCTGTGTCCATATCGGCCCACGCAGCCAGGCGGTCCGTGAGCAAGAGGACTGTGGCCAGGGCCGTCAAGGAGGACCTGAACTTGACCTCCTACGTCAGAGGCAGACGCCACCTTCTTACCGAGAAGATGAAGGCCACCAGGCTTGAGAGGGGCAAGAAGTTGCGCAGAATCTGCAAGGTCAATCCGAGGACGGTCAGACTTTTCTCAGATGAATCAATCTTCACGGTGGATGGCGCATACAACCCCCAGAAGAACCGATGGCTTGCCGAGAACAGAACCGTTGGGCCTCCCATCATGAAGACAAAGAATCCTGCCAAGATTATGGTCTTTGGCCTCATCAGCAGCGACGGGAAGGTGATGCCAGCCCATGTCTTCCCTCCCAAATTCAAGCTCAACGCCGCCGGGTACGTGGAGCTTCTAAGGAAGGTCGTGAGGCCCTGGCTGGCAACCTCGTACCCACCAGGAACCAAATTCATGTGGATCCAGGACTCTGCTCCGTGTCATGTGTCCAATGTTTCCATGAACTTTATGAACAGCAAATTTGACGTAGTGGTCAAGAAAGACGAGTGGCCTTCAAACAGCCGTGACCTCAACCCATGCGACTTCTAGTTGTGGTCCGAGCTGAGGAGGAAGGTCAACAAGATGCCCCACAACAGCCTGGCGTTTCTGAAGTCGTCAGTGAAGCGGAACATGGCCTTCTTCTCCACGGCCGAGGTCGCCAAAGCCTGCTCGGCCTTTGTCGGCCGCTTGGACGCCGTCATTAAGGCCAACGGTGACCATATTGAATAAAAATGTTCTTAATTGTTGTCCAAACTTTTTTTTGTAAAATACACAATTGGTTAAAAGTAGCTCTTGATGCTGTAAATTATGTTCAAAGTTTTGTCTGGATACTTTTGCCCCACTCTGTATATGCTTGAATATTCAACTCAATTGAAATTTCCATGCAAAAGTCATGCCCCCTCGAAGCTTAACACAAAATCCTAAAAATAATGAATAAGTTAGGCAAACATCTGGTACATTTCAAAATAAAAATGGTTACACAACTCCTATATCATCTTTTTTGTTTTCATTCATGCATGCATTTTTTGAACCCCTTTGATAAGAAAGGAATAATGCATTTTCTGTTTAAAAATGCTTTAGTATTGCAAAGATATTCAATTCACCAACGGATTAGCGAAGGTACCCTAAATCTGGATAATCCATGAACGTAAATCTGATCCAGAAAAGTCGGGAAGTCAAAAAAAAATAAATGCCATTTAAATTTTGCGTCTTTAGATGACTCGAAAATTAAATGATTCCACGGTGCCAAAAGCCGCCAATTGTGTCATTTAGCTTATAACATTTATTGGATTAGCTTTCTTAAAACGACATATCTACAGAATATCCTTACCAAAAAAGTTTCTTCCTTGGTAAGACAAGTAAAAATACCTTATTGGCAGGGGACAAAAATTTTGCTTGCCAACGCGAAGAGGAAACGGAAATGGAACTTCTATAATCGGCGTGGGATTTTCCCAAGTTTTGAAGATTTGTCACCTTAGGCTCCATCTCAAAATTGGCCAACTGCCTGAAAAATCCTTTGTGAAAAAGCGGAGATTATATTGTCCCCCCGGCAAAAGCCAGTTGTCGGAACAATTTTTACCTTCTCATACGTCCCTAAGGATCCGTGCTTCATTTTGTTTGTACAATGTGTGAATCCCTCATCTCTTCTATCACAATTCATACTTTGGTAAGTGCTTCGGATAAGCTTATGGCTTCAGTCTGTTTGCTCCATAAGGTTTTTCTGAAGTGGCAATAATTTTATCGACGAACGGTATTCTACTTGGTGGAATTGCTCTATTCTTGGTGGATAGTATTACAATCAAAAGCCTGCACAGCCCAGACTCCTGATAGCATTTTATAATATTGAGTTACAAGCCCAAATCCCAATCACTTAAGTCAGCATCAGAAAATGCAAAGCGATGAATGATTCCATTGTATGGACATGATATAACCCTAGAAATTTGAGAGAACGGAGAATTATCCCCACGCGGTACTAAAAAAATCATATCAATCTTGCACAGAAATTTTAAAACATTTCGAGGTGTGGTTTTTTGAACTACTTTGATGATTTACTTTTATCTAAGTCAGGTCTAGATTAAAAGTTATGTATCCACAAACTCATCAAACAAACTAAATAAAATAATAATAAATTTTGAAAAAATAGCTAACACACTTTTAGAGCACATTTAGATACCTTTTGAATCGTAACTATTTGAAGATATGTTTTCATTTAAGCACGTGACATGGCCCTTTTGGACCTAAATAGAAACATTATCCCTGAGAGTTCAGTAGAGTCAAGCAATTTCGACATACAGAAATATAAAAAGGGTGATTTTTTGCCTTTATTTGTGCTTACCCCGAGATGGAAAAGAGATTAACTGAACAAGGTTTCCCGGCAGAGAAAATGATTTGACCCTTTGACGATTGTCTGGATGGTTCAACAGTTTTGCTTGCTTTTCCTCTCAATAAATTGCCTCGTACTCAATCGATCAAAAGCCCCTTCAATCATACTTGTTTCGTGTGTGACCGTGCTTTTATCACACAAATATAAAGATCCAAGATAAAATGTTGGATGAAAACAAAGCAATAAAAATATCTGGAAGAAAAATTTAGTGGGGAAGAATCTAAAAACAAATCTTAATTGGTATGGTATGGTAAATCTAGGAATTGGTTGTTTTGCTACTTCTTTTTACATTAGTCTGGATATAATTCAATTTTTTTCGTTTCAAAATTCAAAATATCCTTGTTTCTTGTCTAATCAATCTTAGTCAAGCTAAAATTGTTCACAGGAATAATAACTATGGTAAAAATGGCCAAGTATTTCAAGATGAAAAGGTCAAATGGTCAAAACGATTAGTCGATTGACAAATAAATTGATACATAGACCTCTATGATTGATAGTGTTCAGAAGATCGTGTTGAATAAGGTTCAAAATGAAAATTAATTGCTAACAAATCTTGTTAGAAATTGTAAAGACCCAAAACTAGGACGACATACTTAAGCGCACGAGCCTCTTGAATTAACCTTTGTTCTCCCAAGAGAGCGTTCCAATCTACAACGTTCAAAATGTTGATGGATTGACGAAGATCGAGTCGATTTTCTATCCGAAAGTTGAAAAGCGCTCTTTCTCCTCTGTTTTAATTCACTTGATGAAGGTCCACTACGTACGGTGCAATGAATTGTAGATGTCCAGGACCAGATTTACTGCCTCAAACACATTTCAATACTTGACAAGGCCAAGTAATAACTTTTGGACCTGAATGGAAAGAGAAAAAACGGAAAAGCATGGAACTCCCCAGGGTGAGGCAGTCAAGTGCATTACGAATAAACCCCTTGTTAAGATGCGATTTACATATTTGAAAAAACTCTTCATGCAAAAAAGAGACGTATTTACTACGCAGGAGCATAAATGATAAGATCTGCCAATGTTTTTATGAATATTGGTACTGAAAACATCGCACCAAGTTTGTTTGGAAATTCCCACTTGAAAATATGTTTCTGACCCAGGAACCAAGAAGAACACCTTCATTTTTTTGCGTTTTTCAAAGTCAGGTCTAGATTAAAGGTATATACCTTAAACCTATTAAATAAACAAATTTCGGAAAACCTAGCTAACACAATTTTAGAGCACATTTAGATACCTGTTGGATCATAATTATTTGAAGAAATTCTGCTCAGCTAAGGAGTTATTTAAGTTTAACTGGTCCATTATTTACCCAAAAAAGCGAAAAAACGCCTGGGTTATATGAGAACTCAAATTCCCAAGCGTATTTTAGAGATTTTTGATCTTATAAATTAAATGAAAATTCTTCATTTGTTTATCGTTTGTCATAAAACGTCAAAGCAATATATTTTGATTTTAAATATAATATATATTATAAATTTTCTTCTCTGTCTTCATTTTTGTCTTAAGAACCCTTATTAAGTACTGAAAATAAGGAGAGAAGAAAATTGGCATCATTCTATGCAGGGAAGAATGTCCTTGTACAATGCCAATGATAAAAAACCATGTTGCCTTCAACAAAAGATCGCTAATCATCATCATAAAGCAAGTCAGTGGATCAAGAGATGGTATATATTTGATTTAAAATAATCAAACGACACAGATTCAACTCTTTCAGAGACATAAATTCGGCGTCAAACGATTGCTCGTTGAATCCTTGTACACTTTTGTTTTCTAGGTTATGTAAATAAAATGACATTAATCCCAATTTCACTGCATTTCTTCATGAACTCCAGGCTATCACGCAAGAAAATTAACACTTCTCCACGTAATACCTTCCTCCTTGTTTGAATCTAACTATCGAGATCTTCTTCCTTGATATTTTAAACCCGCTAAGTTTAAAATAACCTTCAAAGAATCAAACATTTACATTTTCTTGCTCGTCATTGAAAAACTGTTAAATCTTTTAAAGTTTCAATTTTGAAATTTGAGTCAATGGAGCGTTTTTTTAGAGTCAAACTCGAATAACTTAGTCCTTGTTGAGAAAAAGTAAGACAAAAAAAAGTGCATGCAGTAAAGCTTTTTTAAATCATTAAGTCGACAATCCAATATTTTGAAAGCGTTAAGATATCTCGCAAAGGAGGGCATTGTAAGAATGTAAGGCATCTTTCAGCAACTCGGTTTTCGTACCATACAACTTTCTACACAATGACCAGGGTGCGTCAAAAACTAGGGGCTACTAATCCCAAGTCTAATGAATGTTTTTGACTATCTTTTCAGGTATGTCTGAAAATTTCACGTTCATCAAAAACCGTGAGTCGTATTGTTGTTGGTAATGAGTAGGGCTGAATATTTTAGGTTTTACATAAAAACCTAGGTTTTAACCTAAAACGCCTTTTTTGCGCAATTTTTACCTAAAAGTAAGTTTCCAACCCTAAATCAACTTTTTTTCTCGCCTTTTTTGGGAAATTTTTACCTAAAACTAAGTTTTCAACCTAAAATGAACTTTTTTTCTTATCCTAAAGTCATTTGACAATGACTTCGCCCTCTTGAAAATTACCCCAGTGTCGTTAAAACAACAAAACAAAAGAAGGAACAAGGTTAGCCACAATGCTTTTCATCCCATCAATATACCGAATTAGTGTTACGAGGTGGTTTCAGGCCGACATTGCCAAAAGTTGTTTGAAATACTGCTAATTAAGGGCGCTCACTGTCATTTTTTGAAGTCATATACCGCCACATTCTGCCTTTCGAGCAAATTTTTTCTCGTTTTCAGTCATTTCATCTCGTCTTTAGGGCGCAAATTTTCGATCTCTTTTTAAGTCGAAAATTTTTGATCTCGTTTTTAGGTCAAAAATTTCCGAACTCGTTTTAAGGTCAAAAAATCCGATCTCCTTTTTAGGTCGACAATTTTTGATTTGGGTTTTTTGGTCGAAGTATTTGCCACTTTCTACCATATTCTGCCACTGAACAAATTTCACTGGCACAAACTGTTCTATACTGCATTTTTCCCCACTGCCAAATAAATTATTTATTGCCTTTGTCTCTGCTCAACTGCTTTTACTCTTGCCTCTTGCCAAGAGTAAACTACTGTAGAACAATACATAAAAGGCAAAATTGGGTCTGAAAAGCCTCTGTAAAAGGTGTAATCTATTCAACCTAAAAAAAACCTAAAACGTAATTTTGGGCAACCTAATTATGTCATAATTTGCCCAAAAAGTGAACCTAAAATATTCAGCCCTAGTAATGAGGCATGCAGGGGGAGGTTTAAGTGATCTCTTCAAAAATCTTATCGCGGGCGGATGAAATAGGGATGGGTGACACCGGCAATTTTGACCTCGACACCGACACCGACACCGGAAGGTTGAAACCGACACTGACACCGACACCGGTGTCAAAGTTTCCCATCGACACCGTGGTGTCGACACCGCTGGTGTCGACGCCGACACCGACACCGACACCAAGAACGACACCAACACCAGTAATTCATATTAGAATTTGGGGTTTAAAAATCATCATCCTAAGTTTTATCAAATACATAACAAGTTCCAACCTTTTTTGGTGGCCCTTAACCTCAAATGAAGGGTAAGCAACATAACTTTGGAGAAATAGGTTTATCCTTAGATGCTTACATTTCTTTGTAATGGCATTTTGTTATCAAAATCGTACATTTCGGAGAAATGTTGATTTCAAGAAAATTTTGAACGGTTTGCCAAAGAGTGGCATTAAAACACACTCATTAGCTGGCAACTATGTCTCAATCTGACTGCAAGAGGCGCTTATTTTGTGGAATCAGCTGAAATTTTGTTCAGGGTTCATTGCCAAACACTTATTTGATAGATTGGTATATGCACACAAAAAAGCCAAATAATGGCTTAGTATTAAATATTTATGAATATATGGCTCTTTTTCCAAATATTTGGTTTCTTTTGAAGAAAATGAGCATCAAATACTTTGCCACTTTTTAGCAAATGTTTTTCCGGGACCTGCTTATGACATTGCGGAAACTAAACGGCTTGAAATGGTTTCATAGTGTTTTTGAGGTAGAAAAGCCATTTAAGAAATGACAAACGCTTTGGAGACCCATGGTGATGTTGAGTATCAAAAGTTTATTCGTCTGCTTAATCAAGATGTCCTTGGCTTAATGCATGAGCAAAATTTTTATTCAAATTCCCCAAAAACATAATTGAATATAAGTGATTTAACATTTCTTTGCACTTTATTGTTAAATTTGCTTATGGACAATGTTATCTGCAATATTGTCATTTTAGGTACCTAGACATTTAAATTTCATTGAACTTAATTATCAAATTGTGCTTTAAAAGTTTTATTTAAGTGTTACTGAAATATGAAAGGAGAAAGATCCATTTTTCTAGGCCAATTATGATGTTTGTATTCCCTATGACAAGGTCAGTTGAAATTTGTACTTCAAGACATTCATCACGGAGATCAGTCTGGACAGACCCAGACATTCTTCACAAAAATCAAAATAAAGTGTAGGTAAACTTAAATTGGAGAGAGGGGAAAATAGGTTTACATTTCACAATACCCTGCTTCGCAAGCCTTTCAATGTAATTTTTGCGCGATTTGCGGAACTTTCGGAAAAAACTCACGAAACCTTAAAACGTCGACACCGGAAACCTGGTGTCGACACTGACATCAAAATCCAAAAAAGCCGGTGTCGGTGTCGAGGTATCGACACCGACACCGGCTTCTCGCCCACCCCTAGGATGAAAGAAGAGAAAAGGCTTGTTCGTCAATGTAAGATTTTGGTCAGTGCAAGGGTTTTTGCGTTTTACAGACCGCCCTTATGACTTAGATGCTACTTATTTCCCCCTTTTTTATTAGTTACCCCTTGTGATAATTCACAAGGGCGGTCTGTAAATTGCGAAAACCCTTAAACTGCCCAAATTCTCACGAGCCACCCACTGTTGCCAAACAAGCCTTTTCTCTTCTTTCATCCGCCCGCGATAAGATTTTTGAAGAGATCTCTCAAACCTCCCCCTGCATTTCTCATAAAGATGACGGAGAAAAGGACCTTTCAGATTAAATCAAGGATACTAATACAGCAAACAAATTGGTTCATCTACATATCCTGGAGACACAATTGTTCTCTTGTCCGACAATTTAAGTTTTTAACAACCCGAAAAGAGGTGGAATGTGTCTTCATGCCAAGAACATTGACCCACTCTTTCCTCCTTCATCGGATACCACAAAACTGCATTCACCATCTGGTCCTGTTTTGGGGGAAGGGTTTGCCCAAAATAAATTCCAATTTAAGAAGCCCTTGGTGTCGCCAAAAAAAAAAAAGAATGGGATGAGATTACTTCTTGGGCAAAGGCTTTGGTTCCTGGGACTTTCGTTTTATTGAGATAGATACAATGGGGGTTTCTTAAATAAAGGTAGTGTAATGTTTTGGGAATTCTAAGTATTCTTTGTTTCCTTTAACCAACAGCTTATTGGGAGGTCACAATATTAATACAACCTGAAAAATTTCATCATAACCCAAAGGTTTGACCTGTTTTCCAATTTCTCATAACGTACTGGACATCGCAGAACAAAAAAGTGTCCCAATGCTCAGAGGTTTCATATATTTTCTACTTCCCTGGTTGCGCTTGAAGGGCTCTGTAGCAGAAGTCATTTTGAAATTCACAATTCAATTGCCGTTCACAGGTTTGAATTTTTGTCACACGAGGGAAAGTTCTTCCGTTGCTAGATCCCAGAGGCTAGTTCTTTAGACGCAAAGATCGATCTCAAGATCGAACTTAGAGTACTTAAGTACGATTTTGAGATCGATCTTTTGCGTCTAAAAAAATAGCCACAGGTTATGAACAAACCAAATCTTAAATCTAACTCGGGAATTTTCAGCAATCTTTTATCAAGTTTGTTGAAGAGCTAGTCTAGGTTCCGACACATCCCTAGCAATTTGGATGAAAAGGTAGAACTTATCACAACGTTTCACTACCCAAGGTCAAATTGTGTAAGAGCTCCAATACCATTTATGATTAGAACACGAGGACGCGGGAAAGCGAATGAACTAGATAGCAGATACACTTTGTAAACCAGAAAAAAGCTATGTACGATTATTCTAACACTCTTTGGAACCTCAACGTTTGAAAAAATCTCCTTTAATTAAAACCTATCAAAGGTTTCAAGCCTCATTCAAGAGGCTCTTCAACTTCTAATTGATTTGTACGTTAAGCCATAGACTTCTATTGTTGAACTTCGTAACAAATGAGACCTTCATTTAAATTACGAGAAAAGAATGGCATAACCAAGACCAACTTTTTCCCGAAAAAAGTGGATTATCACCTTCCACAAGAGAACATGTCGTGATGCCTTAAAATGATTGCCAACGCTACAATCCAACAATGAGACCATGAATATTTGTCTTTTTATGCCTGTCCAAAGGAGCATGAACACTCAAAAACCTTCGTTTTGACCTATTCGTTGAGCGAACAACACTTCTTAAAAAAAGATAACTTTTTGGTGAGCCTACACTATCCTAGACTACTATTAACAAACGGTACCATCTTTAGAGCCTAGCTTTAGAATACAAAGAATACTTCTGATTTTTTCATGACCGTCCTAATCAGCAAGAGAGTGCCGTTGATTGGATCGATCAGCTTTTCCACTCATTTAATGTGAACCTCTGGGACTTGGAGGCTCGCCCACTAATTGACACTAATTTCATTACGTTCCGAACGTACGAGTACAAAAGAATTTGAGCCTCGCAGTGCAACATTTTATGGTCAATCTCGCACAAATTTGTCGAGACAAATATTCGCACTTTGATAAAGGTGATTCAGTTGAATGTTTAAGTTTTCAATCTTTCCATCACACGAAGAAAATCTTTACGAAGTCTTTGAGTTGTTAGACGAAATTAAAGAATGTTATTAAGCCAACCAACTTTCAAAAACCACCCATTCTGTCACGTTAAACACGACTGTTTAAGCAAAAAGATCAGAAATAATTTTGCTTGTTACGGTACATTAGAGCTTTTATCCTCACTAATGAGGATTGGAAGACAGGAGGTGAAATGTTGAGGGCATTAGAGAGTTGTGTTATGGCTGTACTCGAACAAGGCATACTGCGCTGTACTTCCAACCCTCAACAGCCACTCGATATTCGGAGAATATTTGGGTATGGCAAAAAATGCAATGAAGTATGCCATAAGCCATATTTGAGAAAAGCCTCTAAATATGTATAGACTGCGTTTTTAAAATTCATAGAACTCATATTCATAGAAATGTAGTGAGACTAAGTTTACTCGAATTTAGAATACTTTACTATATTCCACTCTATACTTGTTAATGCCATCAACAATTCACTTTTATCATGTCAAAGAGATGATCAATCAACAAATCTAACCTAAAACTTAATGCTGCAACAATCAGCCTCTTAAAATCAAAGCTAGAAATGGTGCCAGCTTGCTGTATCCTCCTCCAGCAGTTTTAAAATATGAGCAATGTATTTTTGTGAAAACAAACTCATCTTATGAACTGGTGGGATCTCATCTAGTAGTCTGAAACACGTTATTCAACACTAAGTTTTAAGACAATGCACCCACGGGATTTGCCCGTGGGTGCATTTTTGGGGGGGGGATTTTGGGATACTACTTGAAAAACCTTTTGGGTTCAATACAAGTATAATCATTATCACTGTAGGTTGCCTTGCTCTATTCCAATCATTGATCATCAGCAACCGTTTGGTGTCTTTTCCAAACCACTCGTCTCCGCCACTAATGCTTGGAAACAAAGCATCAGCATACGCCTTGAGGCTTACTCATTTTCATACAGATTGCCGAAAAAGACCACTAAATTGACGATCCCCTTAGTCACGTAACATATTCCCCATCAAATCCCTCTCTTGACATTGTGCGCTTAATTGATCTTGACTCTTGATGATCCTGCCTTAATCTGTATCCATTAGGCTACTAACTAAAATGTTGCTTAGTTCCACTTGGCCTCTGCTATAAGTCTTATTTCATTGAATAGTAGCTTCAAAAAAGAATAATATTTTCTTGATATTTAGGGCTCTCTAATTCACCAAAATTGATGTGAATTTTTGAACAAACCTGAGCCTTTGTGATGAAAAATGAATTGGCGAAAAAGGACCTTTCAATCACAAGAAGTTCTTTTTATACAAATAGATCGTTAAATACTTTACCGACCCAAAGAGGACACGCCAAAAAAGGGGAGTTGGTTGTAGCGCAGTTGATTAACGCGCGTCCGAGTTGTTCTCGGGTTCATTGGTTCGATCCCAGGTCTTCCCCCACCCAATCTAGTGGATTGCTGCCTCGAATGGCACCCTCACCAAACCCGGAATGGGCCCTTGTCTAGATGGTCAAAATTGTATCAAAACATAACAAATTGTATCGTAACAATCCAATGAGGCATGTCCTCGCAATAAAGATTATAAATAAATACTTTATGACAATTTCACGATAACCATGAACTGTTGAAGACGAGAATACATGAGCAGGTCTTGAACATTCGAGTCTTTCTTCGATACATGAGTATTTGATCCAAATCAGATTGAAGATGGAGGAGGGAATGATTCATCCGAGGCTTCAGAATACAGAGAAAGCATTTTCATAAAACGACAGGAAGTTCAAAACATGCTCCTCAAAAGCAAATGCTATAGAGCAGCTTTCATTCATCCAAAAATAACGCTTTTGAGTCGCATGGCCCATCTCAAGCGGGGATGAGACGTTGGGTGAACTTTTAATTAACATGGATAATATCACCCATCATTCATGAAAGGATCCTCATGAAGATGGATGTTTCTTTTTTTGGAGCACCTTGCAACTGAAGAAATGGTGGACCAATTATGTAGATCCAAGAACCAATGGTATGTGACATTTAAGCATAAGCTGAAGTGACCCTCAGAACGATCTGTGACAAAGCTTTGTCCAAGCTTGATTGGAAATCGACAGTACATGCTGGTTAGTATGTGAATGCACCTTCTGGGTGTTTTTCAAACACTCTAAAAATCGTGTGAAAATTGAAAAATACCTGTTGCATTGTGCGTACAAACATGTCAATGGCCACTAAATTTATCAGCCAAGTTGAAGATTTCATAGTCCTTGTTAAGGGCCAAAATTTCCAGAGATTTCCATTCTGAGTTCTTCTGCATAAGGGAAGTCTGCATTAGATAGCATAGTTCTTGCACAAAGCTCTATCACATTAAGCTCCATTTTGTTGCAAGAGCATAAAAAGCATGACTCGCAACCTTTCAATCCGTTTTCATCCTGGACGATGATGCTCAGATATTTTTCCGTCGGTTCACAAGCTGTTCAACTAAGAATTATGCAAGTGCGAATGGGTTGCCCCTCAACCAATTTAAACGCATTGCCTATCACACTCAACCCTTTGAAAAATGGCACAAGATGCTTGGTTATAAAAAATGCATGCCGCAACTGAGACTCAGACTTTCAGCCATCCCACAGACAGATCTTTTCTCAGATGATGATCGTACTTTCATCGTTGCCCCTCTTTCATTAATGAAATGACTTAAGGGTGCTCTCGTGCTCAATTTGAACTTTGTCTATCATATAAGTTCAGAGTAAATTGAAGTTGTCAAGGCTGCCAAAGGGCCACTTCTTTTCTGTCCTTTATTTTCAAGCGACTTGGATCAGGGAGACTTAAAACTAATGACTAGTTGAGGGTATTCCTGTCTGAATCGATGTCCTCCCACAGATTACTTGAAAACTTGAAATACAGATTTCCATTCTGATGGCGCCAAAATCGCCCTCTTCGAAGGAATGCCTGTCTAACCTCTTAGAATGGATTGTTTGATTAGAAAGATTGTATTGTGTTACCTTGTTTGTAACGCAAATATCCATCTTGAAGTTTGGTTTTCAGAGTCGCTCCAGAAAATACAGCCTGACTCATCAAGAGGTCACAAATCAAACTATTGTCGCCTTGGTCTGCCTGCTAAGCTAAATCTGAAGAGTCTCGGGCTTGGTCTGTGTGTCCTCTAACTTTCCGTAAAGACGGATTTAGTTATCAAAGGAGTTGAAGGCGTTAGAAGAGGCTTTGCGTTGTGACAAAACCAACCAACGTTTTGATGCTTGCCAAGAGGTTGAAGTGAAAGTTCCATATGGTTCCACTGAAATGGAACCAACGACAAATGAGATCAGCTCTTTTTTAGAGTCCTCAGGGTCCTAAAGTTCATTCTTGTGAGAGCAGCATCCTTTGCATTGCAATTTTATGGACTCATATGGGCCATGGCTCAAATTTCACTTTCGCTTGCAACCTTACTTCAAAACGGCAATTTGGCAAATTATAGCCACTTAAAAGAGAAGGTTTCTAAAAGTTTGGGAACTCATCAAAGATAATTAAAGAATTTCTTTTTAGGGATTGAGGAAAGGCACTCATATTGAAAAGTGTATTCAGATTTTACCGTATTTCTTCTCCCCGCAAACGTGAAGAAAGTTCAATTAACTATGATTGAAAAATCCCAAGATGTTTGACGGAAACCTTAATATGGAATAGTTCTTGATGATTTTCTTTGTGGTTTAGGAGTTTGGTAACCTTGTTCATTTTGTTCAACAAATTTTTCGTGATTCTGAGAACAAAATCAATATTTGAGTGATAGTTACTTAAAGATTTAAGATTGGAAATTCCTTCTTTTCATTTCTTTCAATATTAAAATATCAGTCACATTTTCATTGTCTTAAGAACATTTGAAATGATTGAACTTGGCATTTTTAGCCTTTCTTCACATTTTTAAGGTTGCAAAATATGAGGAGGGAGTGCAGAGTATTAGTCTTAAAATCTACATGGTCATAATTGTGCACTGACGCACGAAATACGTCCTTCCTCTCTTTTCAAAGGCTATCCACGGATCACTAGACGTGGGCTATCTTACGCATGATTAGTTTTACTTTTCAGGCCAACACAGAAAGGAACGTTAGTAACGCGGAAATCAGTTTTGCCGGATCATGAAATTTGATTTCGACCACTCTGCCAAAATGACTTTGAACCAGATAAATCTTGAACTTTATTGTCAACATGCCAAACAATTTCAACTCTTTAATAGCCATGCAGCTTGTTGATGACAATCAATCTGTTTTGCCCTCACTATTTCATTGTGACTGCAAATTCACATGAAAATGTAAGCTTTATATTTGTTTTTGTTTTGAAATTGCGCTTGTTCATAGAAATCTTAAAAAGAGCCCCTGTTATTTGAGATTTCATAACAGGAGCGCCATTAGGAATAAAATGTTTTTTACATAAATTTTGCAATGGCTTGTTGAGCTTGGATGCAGTCCTAAAATATTGAGCATTGAGATTGACCTTAAATTGAATCCTACAAGAAATTGGACGTCATTTTTTTTCTTTTAGACAACTTATAAAAGATCACGAGCTGCCAACCTGTGTTCTAGCTCTGTACACTGTAACAATAAAGTCGTGACCCTTTCCAATCTACTTATCCATTAATCCATTTTTTGAGTAGTTACTTTGCAAAAGCAAATATAATCAGAGGTCAGAATCAACCTTGGATGAACGTGTTATGGAATCTCTTTTGGATGGCATTTTTGCTTTGGGTGTCAAATGTGTTGTTCTGTAAACCATCATTGAACAGAAATTTGCCTCTTCACAGATTTCTTCTTAATCACAAAATTGTTTTTGATGATGGTATCATAGAAAAGTAATGACAAATTACTGGCAGTGCTTAAGAAGACTAAATTGACTCTTGTCAATGGTAATCTGCGTTATTGCACCCTCTATTTAACACCCCCAAAAACCTTGTATAAAGTTCTTTAGTGAGGGATGCTATGATATTATAGAGGTAGAATTTGCTCAAGAATGGGTTTAGTCATGTTTTTGTGCAAGGCAATAGACACCTTATGCGAATCATGCGAAATATGCGAGGTCAAAATTGACACCACAGCACACTTCTGTAGTCTTGCTTCTAGTCGTTGTTTGACTTTCTTTGGGATAGACAGTCCCACAGAACTAGAAGGGGTACACTTTCATGGGGTCACGACTTTTTTGTCACAGGGTAAGGGGCACAAATCTCCAAGAGCTTTGACATTTCTAGATTTCGTAGCAAAATCATGTCGTTAAGGGTTCTCTGTGGTTGGAAAATGAGAAACTAAGAATCCTATGATAATGATAATTTGCAGTATTGTCAATTCTTGAAACTGTTCAAAACTGTAGAAAGTATTAAAATGACCATAAAGTTCGCATTAAATTTTAATTCACAATGGACTTTTCTTCAATTTTGTTCTGAGCCCAAAATAGAAATATTTGGAACATTGATTGCAAACCTAAGTGTAAACGAGCAATCAAATTTATTTAGAGTAATACAAGGTCCATCAAAATATCAAGACTAACTCACGTGTCATTAAAATCTCGACTACAGAAGAACTCGACTAGTGAAGTACTTGAATATTCTTATGCAAAGAAAAACGATAGAAACAATGCAATGATTTATCTCCATTTCGTGCATATTAAAATTAAGTATAAGGAAAATTAAATTCCCACGTAAAATGAATTCACTTAAGCAATCATTTAAGTTTGCTCCTCAATTAGAAATTCAATGGATGTTCCTTGCAGAAAAAGAATACAGCTACATGTCTAGCTTCCTTGGTTAGTTTCCTCAAAATATCACGTCTTCCAACCATCTTACGAGAAGGTAAGCTTCAGTACTTCCTGTACATGTGGTACTATCATAAAAAAATTGTATGCATGTTGGTTTGTTCATATCTATATCTTGACCCAAAAAGTTTCTCGACGGCAATGCAATGCGACGCAGTGCGCACTTCTCTCTATGGATTTCACATGCTAATTTGGAAACAACCGAACATGGCGATGTTTGAATTTCAGCACAATCCAACTGAAAGTTCTTTTGCCATTAAAGTACCATGTTGCCCTCCCTATGTATGTATATCGACCAAAAGACAAATAATAATGCATCTCATTAGCCATCCATCGTAATATTAGTGCGTTTAGTTTGCTTGAAAATACAGTTATTCGCTTCAACACTCGTTTCAAATTTGGAGAAAAACAGAGGTGATGTGGGCAACAACTTTTTCCCTCACTCATCTCGCCCCTCAAGGGGAATTCACTTCCAGCTCCCAGAGGCCCCCTACTTGGTCGACACTATGGCTTTCTTCTTTTCTTTGCGAACCATTCTACCTTCCGACGTTTTTAATCAAGACCTACAGTAGGTCCCCTTGTCATTACGATCAATGCACTTCTGAGACCTTGAATAGGGAGCGACGACAGTCTCTTACGGAAATCTGTTGCGAGGAAAGAAGTCATTAGATGTCCATTAATTGAGGGCCACGTGGTGTTTCATTTGGATGAACAGCTGTTAAGGCAGTTCCATCGAATGCATCCTTTCCCCCAGTAAGCTAAAGTCTTCATTTTAGATCAATCATGTGTTAGGATTGGAATATCACAAATCAATTTATAAAACGTCATTATAGGTGCAACTTTTGAGATTGAAGATGAATATTAGTGATGTGTTTCGAACCAGGAGTGGTGCCAGTTTTATCTCGGAAGTTCATCGCTGTTAAAAAGGGTAAGTAGAATTGAACTTTTTGAAAAGACCTAAACAGGAACCAATTTGGCAACACTCGAACTAGTTCGATTTCGAGTTCCATCGATAGCTATAAAAATTACTGATGTGTTTCGAGTTGGATTTTTGGCAGAGTTTTGCCATTTTGGTTTTAGGGTCAAAAATCTGACCACAACTAAACTTTTCAACAGGCAATAGACCTTATCTACCATAAAAAAGGCAGCACTGTCAAATCGAAATCCATTTTTAGAACTATGGATGGAACTCGAAATCGAACTAGTTCGAGTGTTGCCAAATTGGACCCTGTTTAGGTCTTTTCAAAAAGTTCTATACGACCTACCCTTTTTAACATCAATAAACTTCCGATTCAAAACTGGCAGCACTCCTGGTTCGAAGCACATCACTACATAGTAGTTACCTCCGAGGTAGGACATTCAAAAAACTCACCTCAGGGCCAGTATTCTCAACTTCAACTTGGTACTTGAAGTAAGACTTCAAGTACGAAATTACTACATAAAAGTAGGACTTTTATGTACCAAGAACGAGTTGAGAATACGGGCCCAGAAACGAAATGAAATGCTCTCATATTCTTGCCCCAGTTTTCTCCCACTTGATGCGTTGCATCTTAGATCAGGGCAAGTTTCCCTCTTCTCTAAAAGTAGCTCATGTCGTTCCAATTTTTAAGGGTGGAGAAAAGTCACTCCCTAGTAATTATAGGCCCGTTTCTCTGACCTCCAACGTTGCAAAGGTTTTTGAGAAGATTATGAAGTCCAAGCTTGTAGATTATTTGGAAGTCCATGATTTAATTCCTTCTGGACAGCATGGGTTTCGAGCTCATTTTAGTACAGTAACCCAATTGGTTGGTCCAAGAAGCACTGGAATCGTGGAGTAGGAGGCTAGCAATGAGAATAATGATTACCAGTAAGAACAATTCAATTACGTTCTTCTGCAAATGAGACCTTGCATATGTTGACAAGAGTACGTAGTTCAATTTTCAGCTCAATCGTACGTCGGAGACAAAAGTTATGCTCACTCAAAGTTCAGTGCAAATCCTACCGTGAATGAATTAACTTGCCCTTTTCTGGTAATCGTTTTACCACAAAAGGACAAGTTCATTCATTCTATGCTCTCTTCAGTACATAAGTTTAAGAAGGCATAACTTTTCACTCCGGCATTCGATTGGGCTGAAATTTGAAATTCGTGTTCTTCTCAATGCAAACCTCATCTCATTTGGAGAAGAACACAAATTGTTCGTTTCTGCTGGAAATCATAATTCTCATTGCTAGCCTCCCACTCCATGATTTCCGTGCTTCTTGGTTGGTCATATTGAGCAAATCATTGAAGGGCTCGAAAGGTTTAGTTGTGGTCAGATTTTTGACCCTAAAAACCAAAATGGCAAAACTCTGCCAAAAATCCAACTCGAAGCACATCAGTATAACTATGGTTGAGGCTCGTCAAGTTGTCAGTGCTGTCATTTCTTGACTCTGTGAATCAAATTATCTCGATATTTTTCATTCTTTCTTTTGCTACACTTATAAACAAGCTTGGGTTATGACCTTTTTGCTTTCATTGTACTGTTTGTTACTTATGAGGTAGCTTATACATGCTGACTTTCCTGCATACAGAGGTGAGTTTCTTAAACATTTACGAAGTAGCTTGTTCAAAAATAGTTACCTCGTAGCTTCATATCAAGGAGCTACGTGATAATTATGGTCAACTGTAAATTGAGTTCTATAAAGAATTTGTCGTTTGGGGTTTGTTATCTTCCAAGTTGGAGGTGTTTGGACGAGCGAAGTCGATACATCTATGGAATAACCAAAGCTTAAGGCAGGAAGTTCAAAGGACTAATGCTTGGTTTACTACAGCAATCTCTATAACAACCTAAAGTAGTTAAAAATGCATACTTCAAAAAAACACATGTGGAGTACTTGAGCTAAACTTAAAGATTCAATTTACCGGGTGTTTCAAAAGAAACGGAACACCTAATTCCATCGTCAATAACTCATGATTGAAACCATGTATGAACCTCACCTTTATTGGATAGGATTGGCCAAACACTTGACTTGAAAAGTCAGAAAAAGCAATTTCACCCAATTTCAATATTTAAGCGACGACGATTTTTTCCCTGAAGGGCCCTTTACGAAAACAGAGCGTTCGTGACTCCGACTTTTTTCTCTCTTCATAAATTTGGCTAAAATCAAAAATAAGGCGACAAAAAGAGAATAACAACTTGTGTATCTTAAGAATTGTTATCTGCCGCATCTTTTTGAGCTCTATATATTTTTTGTGAGATCAACCATTTCCGAGTTACAGACATGGTTTGCTGTTCCGTTTCATATGCATCACCCGGTATATGCCTGTTCCAGTCTAAAAGGCAGATTTAAGAGATATTTTGAGGAAAGTTCCGCGAAAATTAGCTGGATAATGCCGAAATCTGCTTTAATTGAAGAAGTTGTCTTCATGAAACCCGCTTTGCGGTGGCTCGCACTTTTGTCGATTTTTGCCAAGGTATTAAAATATTGGTCCTTGCTTAGGTTTTGGGTTTGAAAGCTAACCACAGCCAGATGTTTTAATAGGTAAGAGACATAAACCATGAATTAAAAATGGCAGCACTTTTAATCTCCTACCTCGGAAGTAGCTTACGCTTACCTTCGAGATAGTGCGTTCAAAAAACTGACCTCTGGTCTAATTGAGGCTCATAGACTTATTTTTGGGTCCATCCCTAAAGTGAGACATTTTGTGCTAAGTAACCCATTCCAATCCAGAATTATGTCCTCTTTCCTTCAGAGACAAATGCAAGGCACTGTGCCAACTGTTCCAATTATCCCATTGATACCATGATATCCTCTCTTATCATATTTATGATTGTCTTGAGAGTATTCCTTTTGGTCCACCGACCCTGCATAACAAGGAAAAAACACACGTACAACCTGTTGATCTCACGCTTTCACACACATCAATTCCATGTTCAATTACGAAGTGGGAAGATTGTCAAAACGGTTCCCCCGCCCTTTTCTTTAGCTTAACAACTTTTCCACGCCAAATGAGAACATCCATTTATCTGATGGTAAAAATACATCATGCAATCAACTCAGCAACATTGTACAAGTACATTGGTTGGCTCTTGACTTTTCCGGCCCTTTTCACGCATGCTTTATTATTCCTCGCCTAACCTCTAAGGATCGATCGCTTTCTTTCGAGTTGTTTACAATTTGCCTACACGACTATTGGACATCTTGGGAAAGAGATCCCAAGGCAAAGATCTTTTTTCTCAACCATATCAGGGTTCCCAATTGTCTGCGATCACGGCCAAAGAAAACTTTCCGTTGGAATATCGTCACATCCTACGAGTACTCTTACCAGACTGTCTTAGTAAGTCTTTAACCCAATTGGAAATTTAACTCGATCAATGAAGGACTTTCAAACAAGTCCATGGAAGTTTCAGGTGCTCTCTGGTTCCAACAATGACGAGTCAGCAAGTCCACGATCAAATCGGTAGGATCTCTAAAAGCCAAATCCACATTTCCTTCATGTTGTTGTCTTCGAGTAAAAGACCTTAAACAAGAGTTCCCTTTTGAAGGAGGATGGACGAGAGGGGAAGGAGATGAAAACTTTGTTGAACATGATGAGATTCTATGAACGAGCCCAACTTCATGGATCATCGTACAGAACCAGATAAAGGAGATGTGTCCATGTTGGACAAGATAACCTGATTAAGGCTTTTTGATTGTGAGTCAGCGGTTGAGGTCAAAATGAACTTGGTCACTTGCTGAGCTTTTTGCTCTCCTCAGCTTTCCCATTCATTAATCTCACTACGTATACATAAGCAAGACTTCATGAATATCTTGTACCATGGCGGGTTTTTTGATGGAGTACGTCGAGTATAAACCAATCATTACGAAACCGTGACGATGTAAGCTAATTGGTACCTACAGCACGTCCAAAACCAAAACATTGTTTGACCACCTTGCTTTGGACCATGTGGCCAAAGAGAAGATAATTGATTCTTTTGTTCACTGCTGAGTCCAAATTAAATGTGACGTATGCATGACAAGATGGTCAAGTTTATTCATTTTTTATACTGTGATCAGGAAATGACTCACACAAGGTTTCCTTTCAATGTGAAATGGTCTAGTATAAAAGCCCAAAATTTAATGTAGATACAGAATGAGTCGTTTGGCCAAAATTTACTATGCTTGGCTTGAAATTTGGATGATTGGAGAACCTTGAGTGGTCAGAAACAGACCAACAAATGTGACCATTTCTCGTCTCAAGTCAATGGTCATTTCAAAAACAGGACGTCCTGCACAAGTACCTAGAAAAAATGGCACAAAAAAGAGTTATGACCTGAACATCCACACAACTTCCTCACATTCAATGCAATGTTGGTTTTGTTTTTGGAGCAATTCTGGAGGAAAAAGCAAGACAAAGTGCGGTTCAAGACTAGGCTAACGTGTAACGTTAATGTAAAGCATTTGGAAATGATCGGCGAAAATAAGAGTTTCTCGTCGTGTTGGAGAAAATCAAGGATGTTGATGGATGGAAAACATTTGCGGCATGTGTTTGTGTAAACTGGTTGTTTTGGCACTCAATCCTAGGAACTCTTCCGGGTCCTCTCTGGAAATAGTTTGAGGAAAATCGTGCAGTACGCCAAAGAGTGGACTTTAAAAGATAGAAAATACCCCCAAGGCATTTTGATTTTATAGATAACTCCACAAGTGGCAGAAGGTGGTAGGGGGCAAATTTTGACTTTTTCGCAAAAAAAATCAAAAATGATCACTTGCAAATTGTTTAGCGTGTTGGAAACTACAGCAGAAACCACAAAAGGGATGGCTGCATCATATAAGATGAGTTTTCGAGTTGACAGTATCGCACTTGAGATTTCATTTCCACTCCTCCTTTGGAGGGGTTTGTTTGTAAACCAATCACCGGATTAAGATGAAGGCTCTTTTTACCCCTTTTTCTGCTGTTGGAAAGGTACGGGTATTATATTGCTGAAAATGGACGTTCAGATGGTACTAGGGATTCCAAGAAATCAAACTTTACTTGCATCTATCAACCATAACACTCACATTTGTATGGCAATACAAGGGAAACTTTTCTTGCGTGTTGTGAAGATAAGGTCGTGAGATGGAGAATTTAAACTTTAAGTTTAAAAGAACTGGTTTATTGCATGCAGTTATGGACTTTGGAAGGGCAAAAAACGAGTTAGTTCCAGTTTGGAGTAGTTTAAAAGCTTCTACATTGTCCTTGAAGTATTTTTCAGACATTTTTATGCTCCTGCAGCTCCTATTACATTATTAGACATGATTTAAGCCAGGATTTTGAACAGCTTTTGAGCCAAGGCCTACTCGATTTTTTGACTTGGCGCGATTAAATTTCCACCAAATGTGAGAAAATATACCCACAGTTCTCACAGAGTTAAAGGCCTATAAGCTCAAAATTGGCCGCAACCTAATGGTTGCCGAGCTCTGGTTTAAGCTAAAGAACCTCAGTTTAAGCGGTGTAATCAGACACTTCCAAACCTGCTGTTGAGTACAGTGAGACAATTCATCATGAAGAACTCATAAATCAGAGAGCACGACAAGCTTACTCGAAGTGTATTTGCCAATTTTACAACATTTAACAACTAGGCTGTTACAAAATTGGCACCAAGTGATGTTGGTCTTTAGTTCCAAGAATTGCGACATTCTTGTGAAGTATTCTTTGTTTTTTTGACGAATATAAAATACCTCTTGCTATCCTGTTTCGAGGATACCGACTAAAAGATACTTGTGTTTGAATGAGTTTTCTTAACTATGTATTCAAATGCGAGGGTTTTACAAGTACAAGAAATCATTAAGAATCAAAAACAAATGTCAATATTGGTCCAGATCAACTTCCCGCAAGCTTTTTGTTCATGCTTTAAGTCTGAGCCGACTCGAATCAAATTAGTGCTTGTTGTGAGGCTTCCTTGAACCATATGCGTGTCAAGGCCGAACCAAAGCATGCTTTGATTGACTTCCTATCCATCGATTTACGTGACCATATTGTACTAATACTTTAGACCATTATAAACGAACTAACCCAAGAATATAGGAACATGATTTTCGATTGCCATTACCCAAGCATTACTCTTTTTTGCCTCCAAAAAAGTCCCAAATTTGTGGGCATTTCATTGTTTGCCATTCGTTTTTGACTATCTTATCTTTCAAGTGTTGATGAAAGCAAACATATGGCCTGACTTTGGGGAGCCAATAAACCAATTATAGATTCATGGGTGGTGTCTTGGTTCAATTCATTATTTGAGCCGACCTTGAAGCCTTGATCTGCTTCTTGAAGCATCACTTATCAGCAAAGTCTAACATTCTGGAGCTTAACAAGGCATCTCGGGAAGGATTCAGGTCAAATTGCTCCCAAAGACTAATCATTTTTAAGCCTGGTCTTTTTTTTCTTAAGAGAGGGAGTACTTTTGTCATGTTTGTACGACGATCCAAGGATACGATAATCTCGGTCGAGAGCAAGAAACCTGATTAGTTGACCATACCCAGTATTGATGGCCTTTTCAAAAGGAACCTTGTTAAAATTGAAAGCTTATCGAAGAAGGATGTAATAAAAAGTTTTTGTTCTTTCTTTATACATTGTACGATTATGGTAGGTGGAAAATACGTAGTACGATATGTACATTCACTCCTTGATGCACCACGTCCACGGATGTCAGGAAGTGGCCATCCAAGGTCCACTCGCACACCCAAGGTCATCAGACTGGTGAGACAAAGTGAGGCAATCGGATCAAAAATTCGGAAATTGGCTAAGGAATCCGTATTTCGAAAACTACCCTGTAGAGATTGGTCAAAATGACTTGAAATGCTCGTCCGGTACAGCTGTTGCATGGTAATTTTTGAAATATTGGCAATCTTTACAATTTTCGGTTCGATCTCAAGAGATTTTGCCTCATTTTGTATTTCACTAATCTGATGACCTTGGGTGTGCAAGTAAACCGTATACAACCACGGCTTTCTTGGACGAGGTCCATCAAGCAATGAACGTTGGAAGCATGAAACGATAGCCACGTGGCATCCCACAATAGTTACAATTGGTTATATGTAGAGGGTGGAAAAAAGTGGAAAAAATATCAAAAAAAAAAAGAATTTTTATGCTGGAAGAATTGCGAA
Organism: Tigriopus japonicus; assembly: GCA_010645155.1. Lineage (NCBI taxonomy): Eukaryota > Metazoa > Arthropoda > Copepoda > Harpacticoida > Harpacticidae > Tigriopus > Tigriopus japonicus. Next base: position 4,485,566 of record CM021315.1, read on the forward strand.
AAAAAGGTTTTTTTGCAGCTCAAAAACGGGCAGATTTTTTTTGAACGAAAAACGGTTTTTCGCAAAAAATGACCAAATACAGTATTCTCTTCTCAATTTGTCAATTGATAGGGCAAAATATCTCTTATCTGATGTTTTTTAGCCGGGATTCTTTTTTCTCGATTAGTAGATAAAAAAATTTCCAATTGAAATCTTTCACCTAGTAAAAAATGACGACCTTTTTAGGTCCGAGTAAAATTTCAAACAAAGTTTTTATGGGTCTGAAAAACGCGAAAAAAAGTTTTGTACTCAAAATATCTACAAAATGCAACAAAAAGGTTCAAAATAATTTCCAAAACCCCAAAAGGGACGAAAATGCCCCAAAACATTTTTTTAAGTTTTAAGTTAAAACTTTTTAACCTCGCTCTAGTAAATGGGCTTTTGGGCGAGCGGCGAATCAGTCACATCCTCCTTTTCATCCATTTTTCTCAAGGTATTTAGGCACGAACCACGGTTTTGTTTACGTCGTCTTAGAATATAGAGTCAAGTGATTACATAGCATGTATTAAAACAGTGGTAAAAATAATGTTGCAAGTGCCCAAAAATACATATTGAAAACTATTGCATTTTTATGGGACATGCGGTGCAATCAAAACTGGATTTAAAAATGATCCTCAAAGATATTACAGAACATCACATTACATCAAGTCACAAACGCACAATGTATAAGAAATTGGTTCAACAATAACTCTAAGTGAAAGGCGAGAAGTTACGTGATAGCAGGAGAAACGATATTCAATTAAAAGGTCATACAGAGGAGAAAACCACACATTTTGACCATTCCGGGATATTTTTCCCTAAATGACTGAAAATTTTCAGTTTCTTTTTGGCAAATTTGGTGTTGTAGTTCTATAATTGAACATCTTCAGTTTTCGTTGAAAAATAAAGGCAGATTATTTGCCAAATAACTACTGATGTTGCAAAAGTTGCAAAATTATGCATCTGTTGATGCTTTTTCCGTTTCAAGATCCGGAAATGAAAACATGGATTGATCAATTGTGGTCTTCTCCTCACCAGTTTGAGGAACTTCAATTTCGTTTGAACTTGAATAGTTAAGTCAAAATCACACACCAGATTTACTTCACAATTTTTTGACAAGCCAATCTGGCTAAAATATTTTTACCTAGATGGTGAATGTTGCTGAAATGTGAATCACATTTTTTCTGATGTGTGCGTAGCCAAGTGAATGAAATATACGATTTCTTTAGTCATATTCTTGTCTGCTAAGGAATTCAATGGGCTCAATTCAAGCTGGGACTTGATTAATAATTCAGACCAAAGTCAAACTTTTCCTTTTGTAGTTTCCATTTTCGTTTCCAAACAAAATGAATGGTGAATTTATTAGGCGGGCGGACTGATTGAATTCCAACATACGGTACTGCTGATGCAATCCAAAAGCTGGAGTTTGTGAAAAAGAAATAAAGGCATCGTCTGACTCTGAGAACCGCAAAAATGCAGCTCAACATTTTCATGCTTTTTATACTGACTTTTGGCTTGCTAAAAACGCATCAAAATTGTGCTCGAGTATCCTTGCACTATGCTCCAAAATGTCCCCAACATTTTGTTTTTGTAAAAATGAATTTGTTTGTTTATTGTAACATTTTTTTGACATTTAACATGTCATTTAACCATGTATGTGATAACACATATATTTTTACAATATTTTATTACGACCTGACATGACCTTTCGTTGCAATAAAGAATGAATGAAGTATTAGAACGAAATGTGACGGCCTGACTCGAGGGCAGACAGTTGTAACAAACGTTATATTTAAATTAAATTTTAATTTAAAAATGTTGTAACTGTACAACCTAAACACTTCAAGTACACCTTCCCCGTTACTTTTCAAAGTCTTATTTGTTTCCCTTTTTTAATCATTTTTAATTTATAAAACCGAACGTTGGGAGAAAATATTTTTTTCTTTATTTAATATTCTTGTTTTAAATTGATTTTCTGTAGCCCGGGGAAATTTTAACGTTTTTCTTAGTTAACAAGAGTTGCTCATGAGAGAAACACCTTCATTCTCGTCTTAGAAGTTTGAAATTTGAACGAAATTTAACGAAATTACGTAAAGAAGAATTCCGGAGGTAGTTCTTTTAATTTCCTGAACTTGTTGTCAAATTAGTTGTACAATTCAAATTGAGTTGCCCTTTTACATTATAATACTTCGCATGTTCTTGCATGTGTGGGCGAAATGGTCTTTTTACATCATAGTTTATCTACAGTAAGCCTTTAAATTTTGGGTGTTACAATACCCAATTGTCTGGAACTGCCCATTACATTTACGACGTTTTGTATGATGAAAATGAAAAATGAAAATTTTGTATGGCAAAAATGTCCATTTTTGACCCCCGAAAAGCAAAAAAAATGCTCCGGGTTTATGAAAACTCCAATTCCCAAGCAATCTATGTAGGTTTTTGATCATAAGTATATGAAAATTCTTCATTTTTGTTTGTTTTGGCACAGCAGGTCAAATTAATAATTATTATTAACTAAATCATACTTAGAATATTTTTGTTTTGAAAAACGGTGATCTAAGTATCTTCATATCACTAAGTTGAATGTTAATTTGAACATTCAAGGCAATCTACTGAACAGACGTGTCTTCAGACGTGTGAATATGATTTTTCTCGAAGAGCCATGCTCAATTTGGACCAAAAGTGATTTTGCGAAATCTTACAGAATTTCACAAAATTTGAATCGAACACGTATCAAAAAGCCCTTTTCATGATTCAAAAGGTATTTTTCAAAACTATGTATTTTATTTGTGCTTTTGATTATATTTTTATCATTTTGACTTGCGACTAAATAAAAAAAATGAAGAATTTTCATGTTGTTTGTGTGAAACCTACGACTTCTTTCTTTGCAATGTAAACGGCCATAGTTGTTTTGATGATTTTCATGCACCTTTATAACCTCGCAAAGTAATAAAAGAAGCCAATGTTATGAATATTTTTAGTCCTTTCATTCCAATTGGGCGTTGTGGCACCCAAAAAATTTAACTTTTGATATAGTCACGGTCATGCATTATAACACATTAAATTTGTTGTATTTAATGCCAGTACCATTTAGGGGTGAGGCATGGCGTAGTGCGTACTGCGTCGGTTTGTCATGCAGATGGCTGGGGTTCGATCCCGGCTGACTGCCACCCTCAAAACTCAACTCTTCGGAGTCAAAATTTAGCATTTGAACCGTCTTTCAAATGCAACACACAACTTTCCAAACTCAACTCTTCGGAGTCAAAATTTAGCGTTGAACTGTCTTTCAATGCAAAACTAGGCAAGCCCCGGTTCGATCCCGGGCTTGACGAGTCCTAGTGACCTGTGGTATTAAGTTACATGCAGAAGTCACAGCCCTTGACGGCTTAAATGGGCGAACCTGGGGTCATTCCCGAGGGTGAGGTAAAAATTAATGCTTGCTTGTTAGCTTGTCCAAGTGGAGCGGCAATATCCCCATATGGCGGACAGCCTCTATCAGATCGCAGCTGCGAAGCTGCGTTCTGACTCCTCAACAAACAAACAAACAAACAAACAAACAAACCAGTGCCATAGTACCTGTCTACCTTAAAAATATTCCACGTGTACGGTGTGTAACGAAAGTTTCGTCCTGAAAGAGTAAAGAAAGGCAAAAAATCATGTCAGAAGAAAAAAATTATTAACCTACATACCATCAAGCACGAATACTGCAAGTAAACCTTTGAATAAATGTCCTAATACCGCCCACACACGTGTGGTATGATTCTTCAAGGGATGAGCTCTACTAAATCAGCCAAAGGGCAGAAAAAAGGTACAGAAATGTCAACATGCTCATCACTATCCTTCTTTTAGATTTTTGAAGAATCGGTTAAAGGTAAAAACATCAAAATGTCCTCTTCAAAGTTGTTGCATACTTTTTAGAATTAAGTTATTCTGGCAATTTTAGTTAAGAGCGGCAAATCCACTCAAATCCGGCCTTTATGATAAAGTGCTTTAGTACCGCGTTTTTCTTAGAAGGAATTCAAAGGACTGGGAACTGTAATCCGTTTCTTTTTTTACAATGAACGGCGGAAGTCCAGCTCGAAGTATTATCCTTCTCGCCTTGATACCTTGTACTTACAAGACACTCATCTCAGAGCAATGGTGGGCATTGCCGGAAATGCCTGGTGCCCAGATTGATCCCGATCATATTTTCTGGCTACGCACCGGCATTACAAAATGAAAAGACGTATTAAAACTCTACTGTTTTTTTTTTACCAACAATGTGACAGAGGGCATCTTTACTATTATGTTGTCATAAACCACACTGCAACGACCAAAAGCTGGTCCTGGTGCACTAACAAATCTTTCGGCATTGTAACATTGTGCAATCAGCGCTCTGAAGCGTGTAATATGAACCATAACCTGGATATTGATTCAGAGATGCCTTTTCATCGCACAAAGGTCTCCCCCGTTGCGCTGTTGTTGGGGTGAGTTGATAATTTTCCTCGAGAATAGACGTCATAGTTAGTTATGAAGATACTTGCCCTAAGAGTGGGATTGATGAAGATCCTTTCGATGGTTATAGAAAATACAAAAACTGTATTGTTTGCTAGATTAAGGAAAAATATCTCATTGAGCAAAAGTTTTCAAACAAGTCCAGTAAGCCAATTTCAAAATAAAACATTGTGGACCAATTCGTTGCTTAAAAACCAGTTACAATTAATGCGACGAAAATTGTTGAAATCGCAATCATTTCAGCCAGATAAGTCATTTTCCGAACTGAAATATATCAAATTTGTTTTCAGGGAATTGCTAGAATTTCTTCTCATATGATGATTATTTGTCACATCTTGCTACAATATGTCAAATATGTCTGATGATATTACATTTAACTGAAATACCCAACTTCGTTTGAAATATCTAGTTTTTATTTTGTTGAATTTTTGTTTAGTTTTTGCGGAGCGGCGAGGGGGGTCCGAACAGAAATAAAATAAGCGATTTAGGGATTAGTTTCGCATTAAATTGAAGTGGTTGAAATGCTCTTGAAAATTATTCTCCACAATCAATGAAAAAGTGGAGCGAAGAAAAAAATTCAAGTTATGGGGTCTCGTCAAATGAGAATATCTCTTAATTTTTACTTGCTACAACGAATAAAAGATGTAAAACAAACTTTCCAGATTTCAATTCAAAAGGTATAATTTTCTGCTATCATTTTCTTCCAAAAGAACTCGGTCTTGTTTTGCAATGGAAATTTCACATCTGAGAGAGTAACTTCCGAGCCCTAAGAACAACATTATCTATGAAGAAAAATTACACACCAAATGTGCATCAGTAACAAGGTAATATGGGCAGTGGATGTCTTTTAATGAGGGTTTCTCTTGCCCTCGAAATCCTTTTGTCTTTGTCTTTGGACTTGTCTTGGGGTCGAGTTTCCACCATCGTTTCAACATGGCTTATCTCAATGTTCCACTCTCGGGAATCGAATTTGCTAATGTCAATTTGCCCCAGACCAACATTCAGAGTCAGGTTTTTCGACGAATCTCTGATCATTGATGAGAGAAACCCCTCGGAGAGGGGATCAAACTCTAACCTTTATTTGGCATTCCAAGTGATTTCGCTTGTTAAAGAAGTTCCCATTTGTTGAATGAGCGAGTTGAGGGTATAATAGTACCATAAAAGGATAGAGCGTGGCCATTAGACAAATAGAATTGGACTTAAGTTTATTGAAAGTGATCACTGGGGATTCGCAACCAAACACGGGTATTAGGGTCATCCGATTTGTACCATGCTAAAGGCCTTCACAAACATTCTTGTACGCTCACAAATGGTGATTGTACATTTCGGAGGCTTCCCTAAAGGGATTTGTGCACGATAGATCCGACGAATCATGTTACAACGGACAATTTACTCATAGACATCAATGTATTTGTCCACATACAGTACAACTTGATTCTAATGTAGAGGTGGAAAGTGAAGGAATTTGTACGAATGTTGAGTTTCCTGGCCTAGTTTTAGCATCAAGCATCAAAGACGCAATTCAATGTGCTGTCCTCACAATCAACATTGACCAATCTGGAAAGGTCCTTCTCGAGGGGAGTACGAAAACCAATATCCAAACGAGTTGATTGGTTTGTGATTAATTAAATATCAAGGCCTTAGGTAACCACACCAACGACATTCTGTGTGTTCTGTTCGTCATGTTGTCTTATACTCTCTATTTTAGTTTGTTAAACGTGGTTCGCCAACGGTGATCATGATGATAGCCTGACTTTATGACTCTTAATTTCCGTTCCAGGTTCCATTATGGGCAGTGAATCTTACCTTGAATCCACTTTGAACCCCCTCACATCGGAGATGGAGAATCTAAGTGACTCCACAATATCCACTCAAGGAAGCGGCAACCACAATATGTTTGGATACGTTACGGAGGGCATCTTACTGACATCTATTTCGACTTTCGGCTTCATTGGGAATGCAATGAGTGTCTATGTATTGCTCAAGGGCTCGGTGAAGGGTTTGTTTTCGAGCCTTCTCACCAACCTGGCCTTGTTTGATGGACTTTTTCTAATCATGGCCATTCTCACCTTCGGTCTCCCTACTTTATCCAGCACGTACAAATCCAATGTGTTCCTAAAGATTATGCCCGTGTGTTACGGATTCACGCATGTTTTTCGAGTGGGTTCGGTTTATTCCACTTTATCGGTGACCACAGAGCGATTCTTTGCCATCGTTCTACCCTTCAAGGACTTTGAGATTCTGAAAAAGTGGCTTGTTCCTGGAACAGCCATTTTCGCCGTGACCTACAACATTCCCAAGTTCTTCGAAGTTACCTCCGTGACCGATCCCGAGACCAATTTGACCTCCATTCAAGGAACTGCGTTGAGGCTAAACAGCTATTACTTGTCGTATTATGTGTTCTGGAGCAAATTTATATTCATCGAGTTCGTTCCCTACGTATTGATCGTTATCATGAACTCGTTTATCATCGTGAAAATCGTCAAATCGTCACGATTCCGCAGGAAGATTATGTTTAACATGAGTCAGCAGACTCCTTTCAAAGATGTGAGCTCTCCACAAAAGATCCAATCTATGTCCGAGGAACAGATGAAATACTTTGAGAACCAACGTCAAGAGCACAAGTTGGGAGTTCTGCTGGTTGCCATTTCGGTTCTATTCATCACTTGTCAATCCTTCAAGCTTATTCCGGATCTCTTCGAAGTCATCTCTTGCCGTAATGTCAAACTCTGTTACACATCTCCCTTTGTGAATAAGGTTGTGGAACTGTCCCACCTGTTACTATGTTTAAACTCTTCCCTCAACTTCATGGTGTACCTTTTGGGCGGTGAAAAGTTCCGTAAGATATGGATCCATACGTATATCCCGGATTCTTGTGTGCGGGCCATGGGATGTGAGCCTTTAGTTCGGACGAATTCTCGGAACAATGCGGTGTTCAATCGGAACATGAGTTGTCGGAGCACTTTCCGTCAAGGTTCCACTCATCATGCTCCTAATCACATTCGATTGAAAGAGCTCAATTCGGATGTGAGGAAGGTAACTTGTGATGAGGCCACCACATTTATCACATTGTCACAAAGCAGTCGAGAAAGCACCAACTGTGTTGGTTTGGACTTGCAAAACCGAGTTTGAGCCTGAACCCGTATTTACAACAGAGCAAGTAATGATCGGAACAACCCAAGTTCGACCAACAGCCAGAGAGATGGGAAGACTCAAAACAGAAAATGACAATTAGACAAAAGTTACTCTTCCCAGTGTCATGGTTCTTTTTGTGTCAACCTTTTAGCTAATGGTTCGTTCTGAACATGGGCAGTCCTTCTTGTGGTTTAGTGCCTACGACGTAGTATGTTTGTATTGGAAGAGGACTTTCTACGTAATTCGAATGGATGAAATCCAGTGGCCAATTTCCCGAGTGAAATGTGTCCCAAAGCCATTTGGAATGAACGAGAGAGTACCCATGGATCGAATCAAATATCGTTCGTCGAGCAAAAAGCATTTTGTTGCATTTCATCCCAAAGATCAAATCCGTTAATCGGCCTTAACTAATATTTGCATCCCATTGTGCACAGAACCAAGATCTTTATGCTCGCTTAACTTCCGTATCTTAAGACTCAATATGATTGTTGCTCAATATGATACTAATGTGAATGAACGAATGTTGTTGAAAAAAAGGATCGAGTGAAATTTCTAGTGAGGTTAACTATTAAACTTATTTTTTTGAAGGAAATGTATTACGAACCTGTATTTTCCATCCACATGGTACCGCAACACTAAAGAAAACGAAGACTAAATAAAGTTCGAGCCCAACGCCAAAAAGTGAAAAGAATAAAAGTCATAACAATCATATTTACCCTGCCCCATATTACGAACCACCCCTCCAACCTTTTGTCCAAAATCTAAAATAGCCATTTTATTTTTAAACACAAAAATGGAACGAGCGAGTAACAAATATTTGCCCAACATTTAATAGTATTTTTGAAACAGCAAAGACTTTTAATCAAAAAGGTCACAGAACTGGCAGGATGAGAAAGTACGCTATTGCAGGTCTTAACACTTCTTCCAAAAGTTTCATTTTAAGTCTGATCATGAAATCTGTGGTCAAAAAACGCAACCCATAGCATAAAGTCCCCATAAAAAAGTCATTTTTTGATTGAATTTTTAATTAAAACGAAACTCTGGGATCACTAGAATTGATACTTCAAGTTCGACAAACATAACATAAAAGGTTCAAGTTGGTCGTGCTTTACTATATCAGCGCAAAAGAAAAAGTCCAATGACCTTACTTGCACGAAAATACACCCTACCACAGACATGATTGTTGAACAATAGTACAAGGTCTCGGTCATGTCTTTTGACTTTTGGCCCAAGGGGATTCAAGCCTGCAGTTCTCACCTCCAAATCACAATCCCATGTGCATTGAATGAAGGCTATGCCACGAATCGTGACCAAATCTAGACATCTCCAAAAAGAAACTGACTGACTGCAACAAGGAACAGCTGAATCTGTGACAAAGCATCTGTTTGCGAGAACTCCGCAATCATTAAATTGAAGGTCGTGGTGAAAACCAGAGGTTATATTAAATAACTTTTCGCTCCACAGCTCTTTCCGAACTTGGTTGTTTTACGAACCCGCATTAAGGTGGATAAATCTAAAGCTTTAGGGTAAAAGATCAGTCTTAATTCTAGTGAACCATAGAGGGTGAAACGTGGCCTTTGTTGTAATGAAATTGCATATCTTTTTTTGACCATGCTTCCATATTTTTCTCGAACAAATCCGTTCTATGATGCCTGACAACGCCTTGCCATAACCATTTATGTCCTACAAATTGTAATGTATAGATGTGCAATACCATTAACTGAGAAGGATAAGTTACTCCAAAGAATAAAAATGATGCATTGGGCTTAGAACAAGAAGAAATGGCTCAATATCCTTTTCCTAACTGTATGTATGCTTGTTTTGATCATGAGATACATGTCTGGGAGAGAATATAATCTAACCTGCTATCCACCAAACTTCATCTCCCAAGGGCATACAAATGTTTCTTCTTAACATGATAATAACAGCATTATTCTTGATGTATTTTCTCTATTCAAAAGACCGTCTCACAACATACGGTTTCACATTCTAGCCCTTATTCAGCCCTCAATAGAACTCAACAGCATGTTAAATTTAATCTTTCAAAGTCAATCACCCTAATGCAAAACTAACCATCTGGGATGGCATCAAGTTCAAATCTATTGTTCAGAGTTAATCTGAGTCTAATGATAATCAATTCTCGTAATAAAACATTTGTTGATCTTGACAAGACGAATTAGCTCCATCTTCATTACCGATCTTTTCGGTCTAAGGTGTTCATTTGATCCATCTCGGAACTAAAGCAAAAAATCTTATAAACTCATGAAGGGTAACGTTTTTTCTGCAAGATCTTTCTAATGATTGGGTTAGATTAGGTGAACGTGCATCCTTTTAAATAATTTTCTTTTCATATATCTTGCTGAAACAACGGATCATAGAAAAACTAAACAATTGAAAAAAAACGTGACGTTTTCTAGACTAGAAAATTCACTTGTCAAAAATCGTTGGGTTGGTCAAGGATGACTCAAGCCATGATTACTTTCAAAATACACACTAGGTCCGATTAGTACAATGGAAATTCAACGGAACAATATATTTGTTGCAAAAACCTGACATTTTAGTACAGTGATCGGACCTAGTGTGTATTTTTGAAATCCGTCCTGAAGTACAGTGGTTCCTGGGTTGGTACATCCAGCTCTCCGATATTAGAGTTATGTGTAAATGAGGATAAGCCTCGCTTTTGCTGTCAAAAACGGATCCTTGGAGTTTGTACTGAGACTGATGAAGTGATGTTTTTTTTTTTGACTGAAATAGGAACATCCTCAACAATTCACCTTCACAACAACGGTTGAATTCACAATGAGAAGGTAAATTTAACTTCATTTTGGAGTTTTGAAATTCTAATATCCTTACAATGACTCTTCCAAAATTGTGCGCACGTCTCAAAGTGACGTCAAGATGCCTTTCATAAAATCGGCAAATTGTGCTAGACTGAGTTTTGTCTGGAATCTAGATTTCTTTCGAACTCGAGGAAGCTGGAAATTTCACAATGGAATGGTGAGATCAAATCCCTTCTCTCGTGTCAATTGACGAAACTAGGAAAATAGGACTAAACGCTATTTTTGTATTTCCAAAAAAAGAGCAGAACTTTTACTTTTGGATTTTTTGGAATAAGGACTATAAAAAGGAGAAGAAGAAAAACACGTGACTTGGATTGAAATTATGTAAGTGGTCTTCAGAACTTTTCATAGAGCCAACAACTTCGTACGATAGGAAGGAAAATTGTTCATAAAATTTGTCTTCCTCCATCACATTGCCTTTAGAAATTTTAAGCTTCACACCTTCAAAGCCTATGATAATTTCTCCATGAGTTTCACAATGTTTCAGAAAATTATGCATGTTTTTGATTTTGTGGTTACCTGCTTTCGCTTTCAGTCAAGCCACTTTAAGTTTAAATCTTCGGTCTTGGCAAGAACCTATTCAAAGAAGGACGAAGACGGGCGTCATTATTAAAATGTACAAATTTGATTTGAACTTAAGAATTGCATTCTTCAAACAGCAAGTCCGGTTGCGTCAAGCTCTTACTGGATTTTTCTTCAATGCTCAGCTTCATCGTATAGGTATGGGTCAAAAGTTATTGGTCTTTAAAACTTGATAAAGCGACAGACCGGCGTTGAAGGAAGAACTGGAGAAGGGATTTTTAAGTTTCAAAAATATTTCGTTTGCTTTCAATAAAATAACATCAAAGTCATTGCAATAGCATTGGTTTATTGTTAGACTTAGTCAAAGTTGCATAAGCAAGCCAGAGTTAGGGACTCGTTTATGCAAGGAGCGTAACATATGAGGCGAGCAATCGTGATTATCAAACGGACAGCTATCTTCACGGCTTGTTCTTTGTATGGGGTCATGGAGTACAAGCACGGATACACATAACTCCAGGATCTTTTGAACAGTGATATTTTCCAACCTAATTGAAGTGAAAATCGCCAACTATGTGGGTGTTGATATTGCTTTTCCTTGGCGCATTTTGTCTATACTACAAGAAGAATTTTGTCCGCCCTCCCAATTTTCCTCCCGGACCCTTTAACTATCCGATTTTGGGCGGAATTCCCGCTATTGGTCAAAATGTTTTGACGGGAATGAATCGGCTCCAATCTCAATACGGCAAGATCTTTAGTGTGTACATGGGCACTGATCGAACCGTGGTGATTGCCGACTACGATCTGGCCAAAGAAGCCTTGAACAAAGATGAGTTTTGCATCCGTCCAGATATCAAGGCTCTTAACGATATTCGTTATCCGGATGAGAATGGCCAAGTTCGTGGGGTCATGTTCTCCAATGGAGACGAATGGCTGGAAGTGAAAAGATTCGCCCTTCGACATCTCCGAGATTTTGGATTCGGCCGAATTGGAATGGAGGCTCTGATTTTGGAAGAAGTACAACGGTGTGTCAAGTTTTTCAAGGAGGATGTGGGCAAAGAGGTTTGTCTGAATCTAAAGCTGAACATTCCGATCTTGAACGCGCTTTGGCATATCATTTCCGGGGAGAAATTGGATTATAATGACGAGCATCTTTTGGATATCGTGCATAAGGTCGATGTCATGATGACCACCATTGATGTGAGCAGTGTGATAAATCTGTTCCCCTGGCTTAAATACATATGCCCAGAGGCTACTGGATACAGCAAAACGATAAACGCGTACTTGGGCATCCGGAAACTAATCGAGCAACAGTATCACACTCATCTTGAGACGTTTCAAGAAGGACATATGCGAGATTTCATGGATGTGTATATTCAAGAAATGAAGTCTCAAAACCAGAATTCAAAATCTTACCTCCATGGTCAGAGAGGTTTGGAAAACATGAACTCTCTTTTGAGTGATTTATTCGTGGCGGGTTCTGATACCACGACCAACACATTAAATTGGACAATTTTCTACCTGGCCAAAGATGTTGCTAAGCAACGTCGACTTCAAAATGAGATTGACACCGTCATTGGTCAAGATCGTGAACCGAGTTTGCAGGACAAGCCAGACCTTCCATATCTGGAGGCCATTGTACAAGAAGTCCATCGAATTTCGGCTTTGGGGTATCTAGGGGTCCCTCGAATCACGGGAAAAGATACTCAATTGGGTGGATATGACATACCTAAAGGAACACGTATTTTTACCCACATCTATCACATCATGCATGATAAGGATTATTGGACCAATCCGGACGAATTCATGCCTGAACGATTTCTGGACAAGAACGGCAAGTTCCAGATGGACGAGCGAAGTATTCCATTTGGCATTGGTAAACGACAATGTCTGGGAAAGACTTTGGCCCAAAATGAGTTATTCCTCTTTATCGCGGGACTCTTCCAGACATTTAATTTTAACTTCCCGAAAGACAAACCCGTTCCAAACTTGGAACCGATCCCTGGATTTGTTCTGGCATGTCCTCCCTACAACGTAGTTATGAGTCTACGTGTAAAACATTCCAAATAGATTTTATTTTTCAAGAGCAATCAAGAAGCAGTAAATATTAATGATTGTGCTAAAGGAATACAACTAAAACCATGACAATGAAAAGAAAAGGCGTAATTTGTATGATGAAGGCGCAAATCAGTATGATCCCTCTTTTTTAAGTATCAAGTTGGACTTTTTGTGGAGAGTCGGTGTGGTATCACAGGTAGCAAAAAGCACTGAATATTTACTCGATCACATATAATCATTCAAGAAGAGCCTCGACATTTGGAGGTGGAGTGACACCTCCGTCCAAAGACGATTCGTTGACCGTGTCCGAATGAGAGTCATTCTCCTTGCCATTCATCGCAGTACTGTGTTCCCGAGGGATCTCTTCTACAAAGTCCTTGGGTATGAAACCTACTTTAAATTTATCGCACGCTTTCCACCATCCCTGACTGTCTCCGTACTTGTCGATGATTGTCACACGATCTCCGGTCTTCATTGGCAACTGGTTTTTCTCGGTTGCAGCCGGTTCAAAATCATATTGTGCTATGGCTTGCGAAAGTTCGCCAACGGGAAATCGGAACAAGGAATCGAGTCCGGTGAAACATTCATCCAAAGAGTGAAGAGTGTAGTAAGTGACGAGCTCTACAATAGATCCGAATTTCCGCGTATCGGCCAAGTAGTATTGATACGAAGCTCGACCTTTGGAATCCAGGGATGTGAAGATCTTCATATGTTTGACATCATCGCCGGTTTTTAAGGACATGGCGTAGCCCGCGGTCTCGCCGTTTTGCAGTCGAATTCGGGCCAAAAAGGTTCCCGCGGGATAAGGATTGAGCAATTTGTTGGCCTCTTCGCGACCCATTTCACCCACAAACCAAGGATGGTCTTTGATGGTCGTGTTGATATAGTCCGGATTGCTCCCATTAGTGATCAACACCGGCGCTGGAATGGCGGGCGGTGGCAATGAAGCCACAGAGATGAGACTACTCTGTCGTCTCAAGGAGACACTTCGCTCATCGAGTGAGCAATTGCTGAAGCGGTTGTTCATCTTGGATAAAGGCTGCGGCAGAAGCAAAGAAGGCGGGCGGGGCGGAAGTGAGGGCGGTTGAGATTGGCCACATTTGGTAAGCAAGGCTATGCATTCTTTATGCATGGGTTTCTGGCAATTCTTGCATCGATAGCCCTGGAAAAAGAGCCCTTTGAGGAGCTTATGGCAATAGCTGCACGATGTGGGCGGGTCAAACGAATGCATAACAGGTAAATGTGTGGATTGGTACATGTGACTGGGATTAGTCTTGTTGTAAGCCTCCTTCAAAGCCTTCACCCACAAGTTCTTGTCCTCTTCGGTCTTAGCGTACATGGTGAAGGCCGTCAAAAGATCTTTGTGGGCGAGAATAAAGCTATGCACCCAACGGGAGTCTCGGCTCATTCGTTTGGTGGGATTGTCTTGCTGTACATGAAATTCCGAGAGATTGAGCGAATCCTTGTACGTGTAGTGATCGCCACGGGTGGATTTGCACATGAGGATCATTCGGTCGAACACGAAAACAAAGCGAGGCTTCATTTTCCCATTAGCCTCGTGGTTTTGAACCCTGAGATCACCGTCTTTGACGAGTCGTCCGTAATCTTTGAGTTCATGTCCATCGGGCATGTTCCAATCGGTGATACTGTTTTGGATGGTTTTGATGATGACCAATTGCTCCGAGTCTCGTTTGACCTCATTCAGATATTCCGAGACGTCCAACATGGCTTCGTAGGCTTGTTTGATGGTATGAAACTCTTCGTGCGAGCTTGGTGTGTTGGACATGAGTTCTCGCATTAGCAAATGGTACTTGAGTATTCGTTGCATGGGCACAGCCAAAAGGTCTCGGAGGCGAAACTTTCCCTCATTAGCATTCCGCTCGCACTTGGCAATCTCATCTCTCACATTCGGATCTTTGTTGAGGAGAGTGTCGAGCAAGTCCATGGCCACGTTCAATTCCGAGCAATACGTTCCGTATTTCAGAAACCTTTCCTTGAATTCAATGAAGATCTCGCCAATTTTTTTCCGCGATTTTTGTGTGACAGATTCGAGGAGGTCTTGATAGAATGCGGCATGGATCTCGCCCAATTCTTTGATGTTCATGAAGACCGTCTTCTTATCTGAGTCTTTCATACTCTTTATGTCTTTGATGAAATGCTTTCTCAACATATTGAGTGCATTCACATAATTCTGTTCGGTCTCCACGAGCTCTTTGATACAATGATCTCGTTTCTCTTTGGGTTGAAAATCCTTGAGCTCCTTCTGAAGCGGAGCTTGGGCGTCGGTGTTTTTAAAATAGCATAAATCTTCGTAAATATCTTCCTCCTCTTGTCCTTCTACGAAGTAATGCTGATTGGTTCGTCCAAAGGCTTGCCCTGCTCCGTGGGGACTGAAGTAATAGTCCTTGTATTGGTTCTCATTGACCATGTCCTCCAGGGTTCGGTAGATCTGTTCCTCATCCTTGGAGGGCTCTTTGTACTGTTGAGGGAAGCCAGGGATCCCGAGAGCCTTGGCTTTGGGGCAATTCGATAGCTTCGATAATGTATGAAGGACTCGGCCAAAGTCGGAGTAATCGTAGAGCATTTGGGGCTCAAAAAGATCGGTCTCTTTGAGACCGAAACAAGACATGCACGAGATAAGGAACAGCCGAATGTTCTTGAGACACAAGAACTGAGCCATTTGCGGGCGGAGGTTGGCATTTCGAATGTCGATCGAGTTTTCGTCGAGCTTTTTTGCTATGTGACACAAGAGAACGCCATCCCGGAGAGTATAAGCCAGTTTCTCAATCTTGGCATCCGGCCATGTGATCATATGATTCGGAGGAAGCACGTTCAAACGACACAACCAATCCGCACATTGCTTCCAAAGTTCGGCCATTTTGAAGAAGCTCTCGACTTTTTGGCTTCGGATGGGTCTTTTCAGAGCATGTTGGTTCCAATCTAGGAGTCGATCCGGTCGAAGATGAGTCTAGAAACAAGAGATTGTCAACGGGTTACTAATATGAAAGCAAGACAGATAGTGGTTGGATATCTTTAGCACATTCATAGGCAGACACCCACTTTGTTTGGGAAAAGGATTATGCATAATTCATGCTGCAATATCTACCTTCCCGGCTTTATTTGCGTAACCTTTCTCAGACGGGAATTCCATGTCACTCCTCATAACATTAACACACAACGGGGAAAGCGAACACATTGAGATGATAATAGGAGTAGGAATGAGTTGCCAATCGAGACTGGTTGACGAAACGCGTTTCACTTTGGGGGCACATTCATGTCTTACAAAGGCTGTTGGTTTGGAGCAAGTCAAACGAACACAGAACCGAAGGACGACAAGTCCGAGAGAGGAAGGAAAGAAAAGATGTGTGATGTCCTGGAAACCTTTCCTTCCTCCCGTTTCTCTTTTGGGCTGGCATTTTTCGTCGAGCGCTGCGCCACTTCTTCTTGTTCATTTCCCTTGTTCCGCATAGTTTTAAGGGGCGCGAGGGTTGCCTTCCTTGCTCGTTCCATCCAAGGGAAATGAGTAGGAATTGGAACACAAGTATTCGAGTTCTACAACAGTTTGGGAATCCCGGGTTTAAACTGTTCCAATCTTGATCAATCATCTATTGACTAAATCAATCAGAATTGGAGTGTTTTCCACGTCTTTTCAAGTTGAAGACATGGCGAAAACAAGTTCAATGGAAAGCATGTTTTCCTCTTTTCCAAGGGAATTCAGATATTGGAGCATTCATGCATTCTGGCACAAGACAAAACATGCTCCAGCTTCATCCATGTCCTATGCAATCCGTGCACATTTCTGGGTGATGGTGTGCAACTAAATTTTCCAAGAATTTGGGGTAGTCTCGTTTCTAACAAAGGCCAGTTGGCTTCATGGGAAGCTAGCCAGCCTTGCGAGGGCCACTACTTCACTTCTTTCCACGCCTGGACGAGTAACAAGGACGGACTTTGGGAAGGAAACAAGCGACGAAAAGGCCAGCTCAGGGCCAGGGACGGGTGGAAGCCTTTAAGGACCAAATGGAAATGGACGATTCCGACCATGTATGCAGCCTTGAAGCCGAGGATCTGAGAGGGAGATTGAATGAATGGCCCAAAGAGTCGAGCATATTTTGTGGGATTATGATAAAGCTTGAGGGAGCTTCAGTTTCGAGGATGATGTTGATGATGTCACCATGACGAGGGCGACAAAGAGACGAGGAATAATTTGAAAGATGGATAATGTATTGAAGAATGACTTGACGTTCTTGGATTGCCCTTCACTTGTTTATTTGGAACACACTTATTCCGAACCGTTTTTTGGCTCCACATCCAAGAATTGCGTCCCGTGAATCAGATGGGTGCGGTTGTCTGCGATTTGTTGGACGAGATTAGGCCTCGTTTCGTGATCCTGGGTTGAGGTTCGACTAGGAAAACAGTGGCCAAGAAATGCCGTAAACAAATCGAGGCTCAAGACAAGGCCATCCAAAGGCCCGAGGAGGTTCTTTTCGTCTCTCGCACTCGAATCTCCGTCGGGAGAATAAGCAGGCAACGAGACGGACGATGAAGTGCGAAAGCTAGGCAACCGGAGACTTGAAAGCCATTCCAGCATTCCTAAGGGATATTTCAAATACGAGCTCGAAAGAACTAAAGGTAGATCGGTGGCAACGTAATGAATGGCCTTCTTGATCGTGATTACATTCGTGGACGATTGAGAGTTCACAGGCAGAGCTGACGATGACGACGAGGAGGAGGTGATAGAGGAAGAATGATCGGAAAGAGGGCGTTCAAAGTTCCTCATCGTTTGCAAGTTTCGACGCCACTGGAACTTCTCGTAGTTGATGAAGAAGAGTGGCTTTCCCACCGAAGCCAGATTTGGAGCTTCTTCTCTAATTGGAAACATCCAGGAATCAAAACAGAACCCAGCTTTGAACAAGTCCCCTTCTTTAGCCATTAAGGCTTTAATGGTTGAGGCTCCGCCAAAAGAATGGCCAGCAATGGCCACGCCACTCTCCAAATCGATTCGTTGATGAAGAGAGTCCAAATTGAATGCATTTGTCGGATCAAATGGCTTCTTCACAACACCATCGTGTTTGTATTGGTTGAGCCTTTGAAGCACATCTAAAACGGTTTGGCATTCTCGAGCCCGGGTGCAAACCTGATCGTGTCTCAGATCGTAATCCTCGCCAACAATCACTCGTGGCAAAACCCATTCCAGTTGTCCATTCGCTCCTAAAGCTCGAGCAATGCTCGCTGAACCATCATGATGTTCCACGGCAGCCACCAAATAGCCCTTCGAAGCCATTTCCGAGCAAACCATCGAGTAAGTGGTTCGACATCCACCGTTCCCATGAGAAAACACGATCAAAGGCAATTTCTCGAGACGACCTTCTCCTTCATCTCGACTTAAGAGAGAACCATTTTCAATGTTGGGCAAATAGGGATCCCAAGCTAGCCATTGGAACATCTGGCCTAAAAATGCGGGAAGTTGTCGCGAATACTTAAAACTCAAGTAAGCCGTGGCGTACTCGGGTTCTGGCAACCATCGAGTCCATTTTTGATGATTGTCCTGGAGCATCTGGAGTTTGGCCTGAGGACTCGGGTGAAACTGATGAGGGTAATAGAGTCTGAAGAAGACCTGAGGGGTGGCTAGATCCACCGAACCAACGGAATAAGGTCCTGAACTCACGGGGAAATGGCAACGGTCTCGAAAATAGGACAAAGCCATCAAGCGATGAGCGGTTGTGGCCATTTTGGAGCAAGATGGATGAGCACAGAAAATTGAGAACAACAAGCAAGCAAGCAGAGTAGTAGTAATCAGGGAGTAAGATGGTCGGTCTTCTTACCCTTCTTGGGGTCCTTTTAGGGATCCAATTTCAATTCTTCACAGAAGATAATTTACCAATCAATAACCTAGAAATGAGGCAAGTGAAACAAATTAAGGAACTGAGATCTTATTTGAGCCGTTACGCAAATTCCAGTTGTCGAGAGAGAGTGAAAGATAAGGCAATCAGCAGGTCATAAACACAAGTATTTACTTGTAGAATGTGGAAATGTGGAAGTTGTGGCTCTTGTTCTCACCTCATTTAATAGCTTCGTGACTAATTGTGAGATCACACGAATCTTGCTTCATTTTCTGTGAGAAGCACATATCAATCCTAATCAATAATCTTGGATTTAATCAATTAAAAGGTGATGCCGAAGTGCAAAGCGTCTGGCAAGTTTGTCAGTAAACGTACGGAGAGCAAATTTCGGAGTTGAAATTTGATCTCGCATGAAGCGAACATCCGCAAAATAACTTCCGTCCATCCACCCATTTCTATCTATATTTCAAATACTACGCATTTAACTTGAAATGAGAGGACCTACAAAGCAAGCGTTTTCCATGACAACCAGTATTTTATTCTTTCGCAAATTTAAGATGTTCTACATTTCTCTACAAAGGTAATTAAACCAAAAAAGTACAATATTGAAAGTACAACTGACCTCAAATACAATTTTATTTCAGTTTTGGTCTCCTGAAGAAATTAGTATTATACCTAATAAATAGGCCAAATTTCCGGAAGCCCTGATGATGTACCCAGGTTTTACATGTTTAGATACATTCTTTCAGCCTTTCAAGCATCTTTTTGTTCGACAATTTGTTAGTTACATTTGGCAACTTAAAATGTACTAAAAAATGGGTGGTCCTCAAGTTTTCAATCTTCATCAAGATTCGTTTTTGGGAACTATTGTTTTTTTTCCTTTTCAAGTAAAAATAGCGATCATCTCAAGTTAATTTGGACAAAGACAAAGCTTTCATCTTCCAACTCAGTCACGAACTTGGTTCCAAAACCTTTAATTTGGAATGACTAGCTATAGCATGACCATCTCAATGATTAGTGAAGCAAACAAATCCATTCTTTTGGTAAAATGCTATTACTTTTCTCAAGTCACTGCAATCAATTTCATTTTGGAGCATGTAATTGAGATTTTTGAACTACGATATACAAATGTGTTTCCTATTGACTATTTGACTAAACAAGTCTCAAACTAGCCATTTTTGGTTGTTATATTCTGAAAGCGAAGCTTCATCCCGAGTTGCTATGAAGTAAAGAAAAATGCAATTTAGCCACAACTTGAACGATCATAAATACACCTCTAACAAAATATGGAAGGTGTATTAACTCTTTTTGAAACCATTGTAGCTTAATCTTTTAATCTGCTTCATTTGTAAACTATGCTGCTTATCTTTTCTTAACTTGGCTTTAAGATATGACGCATATGTTTTCATTGTGAAGAAATATGCACCTTGGCAAAACATGACCTGGACGAAAGTTCTTATCAAGCTCGGTATCACATCAAACTGAAATATTACTAGCTTTACTTTCGCATTTCAAGGCGTCTGGACGTTTCTGCTTTAAAAAACATCGCGCCACTCAAACCCATCTTAAACAACTCGGTTTTAATGTTTAATGGCAATGGGCTTAAAAATCTTACCTCATCCTTTTCTGCATTCCGTTTGAAACACAAAACGAACTCTTCTATTAGAATGTGTGTTCGCTCACTTGATATGGAATCAAGATCATAGAGCAAATGGAGTCGAGGGTGTTGTCCAGACAAGTGCAATTCTGATGGATGGATGCATAGAGAGATGGATGGCGGACAAGGTGAGCTAGAAGCCAGGAAAATTGTTCTTACAGTCCTGGACCAGATTGATGTTTACATTTTTTGGCCCAGGCCGGCCTACAGGGTTGCCGATCGTTTTGGCAAAAAATGGGCGCATTTGTGGACCAATCTTGGATGTCTCAAAATGGGATCACTTTTTAAATGCTGCTTAGGTTTAATCTGAAGAAATAAAAATAAGTCGGAACATTATGTTTGCTACAAAAACCTCACATTAAAGTAAACCCTTAGGTGTAATCTTGAAAAATATCCCGTATGAAGGAGTTCACGGACAAATTGATAATTTTGTGTTTATAGCGAGAAGAATCTTAGTGGACATAAAAGCTGGTATGTTTAGCGTGCACCAAGGTGTGCTAGTAGCATTGACTTCAAGTCAACTTCAAGTCAACCTTCTCACAATTTGACCTTAACATAAGGTTTGATCGACGAGAAGCATGACTGGAAGCATGCAAAGAGGGAAGTTGTCCGGCGTCGTTGAAGCATTCCCATTCGAACACTTCAACGCCGATTGAACCAACTCCAAGCGAACTTCCTTTCAGTGTTTCTTCAAACTCGCTGTCAAAAATTGCCCACCTCCTGACCTGTTGTTGAGCGCGGAGTGGAAAAGGGTGCGAGGAAGAGACAAAAGGAGAAATGTGGGGTATCTGAAATCATGAGGTGACGGCTTTGAAAGCGGGCGAGGGAACGATCATAGATGTTCGGGAATTTCAAGATGGAAACGGACCGTCATATTCGAGAAAAGCCAAATCGATGGAGAAAACCAGGCAAGCACACTCTGAAGTAAACTTGCAAGTCACCTATCGAGCTTTGCCATCATAGCATACGAGCTAAAGAAACATAACTTGGTAAATGTGATGGTAATTTTATCTATAAATTGGCAGACAGGTTTTCCTGTTGAGTGGCCAACATTTGAGGCATCAATGTTTAGTAGAGAACTGGTGAGGCTCTCTAGGGATAGGTAAGAAAATAGTTCAAAAGCTTGAGAGAACTTAAGAACCACTTCCTCAAAGAAAATAATTTCGTCGTTTTGGGTGGATTTTGAGTTTTGATTTTCAGCTTAATCAAACTTTGCACTCAAAAGTTATGAAGCTCCTCGCAAAAGTTATAAAAAGTTAGTAATTTAAGCTCCTCAAATCTCAGATCACAAGCATCAGCCTTTTTTCTGGAATTTTTACCGGAAGAGCGCTAGTCATTAATTCTAAATTCTCAGTAACATTAAGCTTTGAGGGGTAACATTCTCGACTCCCTGTTATGTTCAATTTCGGTGAAAACTTAATCTCAGACTTAAGGAAGCAATAAAAATTATCATCATAATTATAAAAAAAAAATCACGACTGTAGGTATTTTTTGTTTCTTTTACATAAAAAACTTTCCTGCATTAGAAAAGTCTAGCTTCGGCCCGTTCTAGAATATCGATCTCGTTTTGAAACAGCTTGACCCCATTTGGCAACACTCAAAGTCTACGAGGCGTGCACACTGCACACTGCACAGGCGTTGAGTACTCGTTCAGGAAGTCCATCTTCAGACAGGTCCGCGTCTACCGTACAATGCCAGCCCAAACAAGAAGACATGGAGGGCAAGCCAACAAAGGAGAAGCAACACTGCCACTGAAAGAGTACGAATGGAATGGAATGGAACGAATAGAACAGATGAACTTTGGCCAAGAGTCTTCCATGTACTTGTCAAATTGCTTCTTTCTTAATACATTCTTCGCAATTTAGAACTTGAATTTTGTCAAGTCTGACGAAAGATCTGTAATCTGCAACGCGCGACAAAACATTCTTTTGGTTGCAAAAACCTGGCGTTTTTTCAAAATGCCAGGTTTGGTTTTGGTTCAGAGAAAGAGCTCTTAACCAAAACCGAAAGTTTTGGCCAAAAAAGAGCTCATCTAGAGCTTGAAATCAGAAGATCGTTCAGACCCAAGAATCAAAAATTGACCATTTTTCGACCATTGAGAGTTGTCCAATCGTGACGTGTCGAGGACTTTCTTCGAAAATGAGAACCATAATATTTTTTAAACAGTTTGAGATGTTTATTCAACATATTTGAATCTCAAATAATTGAAGAAAAAAAATGGTGTAACTAATATTCCCTGATATGTTCATGCTAACTTTGCTTATGAAAGTGTTTTCACATGATTGAAAATCCCGCTTTTCTGCTCAATTTCCCCGAAAAGGTTTCCAAAAGGCAAAAAAATTATGTAAACAAGCACTCGTAATACAAACCAAGAAGCACTGGAATCATGGAGTGGGAGGCTAGCAATGAGAATAATGATTTCCAGTAAGAACAATTCAATTACGTTCTTCTGCAAATGAGACCTTGCGTATGTTGACAGGAATACGTATTTCAATTTTCAGCTCAATCGAACGTCGGAGACAAAAGTTATGCTCACTCAAAGTTCAGTGCAAATCCTACCGAGAATGAATGAACTAGCCCTTTTGTGGTAATCGTTTTACCACAAAAGGGCGAGTTCATTCATTCTATGCTCTCCTCAGTACATAAGGTTGAGAAGGCATAACTTTTCACTCCGGCGTTCGATTGAGTTGAAATTTGAAAAACGTGTTTTTCTCAATGCAAGCCAGGTCTCATTTGCAGAAGAACGCAAATGGTTCATTTCTGCTGGAAATCATAATTCTCATTGCTCGCCTCCCACTGCATGATTTCCGTGCTTCTTGTACAAACCAAGACACATAATCACTCAAAATACAAATAAGTGCAAAAAGGGCCTAAAATGCAAAAGAAAGCTTTATGCATCATATTTCCAGGCCTTGTTATGATGGTGCCTTCCAAAAAATAGGTAATGGACAGTGTTTGGTACTTTTTCCAAAACTATTTAACTTTTTATCTAACTTCTTATCTTTTATCTTACTTAGGCATCATTTTGTACCGCCGGTACGGCGCATAAAACAGCGGGATCTGCAATAAAATATATTGAAATATTGAAGGTTGTTTTCAAGGAACGTCCAATTATTGAAATGTGCAAATGTATACTTTACTTTAGATCAAATATTCTGGTAATGACCAATAAGAATAAGTTTTATTGCTTCCTTAGCTCTGAGATTAAGTTTTCACCGAAATTGAACATAACAGGGAGTCGAGAATGTTACCCCTCAAAGCTTAATATTACAGAGAATTTAGAATTAATGACTAGCGCTCGTCCGGTAAAAAATTCCAGAAAAATTGCCATTTTTATTCTTCACTGCCATTGAGATATCTATACGGCCACTTTTCTAAAAGAGATGAGAGCAAAAAGTGCCACCTGACTTGGAATTTCATTTCATAGAGGTTGTGAAGAATTGATTGTTGTCTTTCGCTATGGACGCTGCCAAGACCTGCCGCGTAGACATCGCTGTAGGCTAGCCAGCACTGTCCAGGCACTTAGAAAGAGACAAATTACCTAATATTTCAAGTAAATTTGCCAACAATGTCACCAACCAAAGTCCTTTTCCATCGGTAAACAATTATGATACTTACTTATCAGTACAATATCACACATACTGCGAAATAGTTAAAATTATGTTGAGTTATGTCTCTTCCCGAGTGCATGGACAATGCTGGCTGGCCTTTAGCGATGTCTACGCGGCAGGCTGGTGGGGCGGGAATAGAGGGGGACAACAAACAATTCTTCACAACCTCTATTGATCTGAAATATTTCACCATTCTACAATTTTACCAGGGTGACCAAATTCATGTTTCGTACACAAAAATAAACGGCAAACACGAATGGACACAAGCGTTCAGAATACAAATGATTTTGAAGAAAGTGATGATCTTCAAAGACAGAAAAAGCTATTAAAATATTGAAAAACTTGCTCCCAAAGAAATGAATACGAATGGCGTTTGAAACCTTTTTCCTTGATAATAACCAGGCCCACCAGATAGTTGTAAATTACATTTTACAACTGTATTTGTTTATACATATTACATATGTAATTACCAAAATCTGCGATTTTTGCCCAAAATTACATAAATGGGGAAAATTTTACATAAATGTGGTTAAATTGCCCGTTTCAATGGAACTATTATGGAAAAAATATGACAAAGTCAAGATAAAGAAGCGAGAATAAACAGCGCATTACTTTTGTCACTAGGAATATTTAGGATATCATCAGGCCCGCTAATTGGTTGCAAATGACATTTTACATAGTATTTACAAAAATGTGCAATTTTTGTCCAAAACTACAAAAAAATGGAAAATTTGGAAAAAAATTGGAAAATGCCTATTCTGTTGAGAATGATCTACAGAAAGGATGTCAAAATCAAAATCCAAATAGAGGCAATTAAATTTTTAACAATCATGACAAAATATAATTATTTTAGCATCTGTTCCTACCTAAGAAACAAAATTTAGATGATGCAAGTATCAAAAAGGTTAGTTTTTGAGGAAATATGTGACGAAATTACCAAAAAATTACCAAAATAATTATCAAAAAGCCCGATTTTGTTACATTATTTCTCAAAAAAACTACCAAAAATAATACAGTTTCCAGCGAAATTTTTTACATAAATTTGGTGGCCCTGATAATAACATAAACAAACTCGCATACCACTTTTATGGGTAACAGTTTTGATAGTTTTGGGGATATTGAGATGAATTTGGAAAGAAAAGTTTCAATTGGGGAGTTTCCCAAATAACTTAAGGCCTGGGGATTTATCAGAAGTTTTCAGTTTTCTAACAAAATTACTTCCTCTAGAAAAGTAAGAAAAATGAATGGGATTGCTGCCATTTTAGAATTTGGAACTGTGTTTCTATTTTAGGAATTTTCGTCGTGATCATCCAAGAAGACAATCGAGGAATGTTTCAAAATTTCTGGTAACACTTTTCTATTCTTCAGCGGTTATTCGTTTTAGTCTGGTAGCCACCCTTGTTCTAGGACAGCTAAGTGAGCTAACTCGAGAAACAGAACTCTAGCAAAAAAGGTAAACCAAAACGGACAGAAAGTGGCACTGAGGCGAATTTGAAAGAAACTGACAACAAACGAACCAAAATGGTGTTCGATAGCAAAAGTCACCTCAGAACAAAGTTACAACATTAGATTACCCTCATTTTTTCATTTAATTCACCAATGATGCCTTGTCAAAACTGAATATTAACTACTATATACTATTTAGCAATATCGGGGCTACATATTTAAATTTAGTGAATGGATGGCACTAATCCAAATACATCAACTTCAGACAACTAGTTCAGCTGTACTCAAACCAAATTTCATGAAAATTGAGCGCATGCTTTTGAAATTGTGGCTCTGTGAATAAAAAATATGCGCTTACAGCACCAGTACGCATACTCTTTGTCGCAAAAACATCATTTTCAGTCAACGGTATATGGTCTGAAACTTTTGAAAATAATTAAATGACCAATATTAATATTTTGATAGGCCAAACAGGAGGGAGGCACTAGATTGAACAAATTCTTTGTCATCTTATAGTTTGAGTAGTTGATGTTTTCTTTTGAATCATTGCTCTTGCAAAATGCTGGAATGAATAATTGTAGGTAAAAAGGTCACAAGCAAAACGGTCACACGGTAATTAGGTCACAGTAAAAAGGTCACACGGTAAATAGGTCACACGGTTTAAAGGTCACACGAGAAAAAGGTCTTGCAATCATTGCAACTAATGATGTTGGGCTGAGCATTGTGCTTTAAGTGGGGTTGAGACAATTTATTTGTCATGGTCTTTACTGGACGTTAAGGAAACGTCAGTATGTTACTTAACAGCAACAAACAATTCAATAAATCAAATAACAAGGAGTTTCTCTTTAACAAAGGTATAGTTTATAGGTAATTTGAAGTTGTTCAAAAGTTAACACCAAAGCTCAAAGTTATACTGTCAAAATCTACTTAGCCGTTTGTCTAAGTTAATATTACGACCCTCCTGTTTGGTCCTTTATGAATGCTGAATGAAAAAGTTGTTGAAAATAGATGAGACATGTAGATTTCCAAAATAATTTCTAATAACACTACTTCATCTCAGAATTTAATCAAAGGAAATTTTCAACTATTTGTTTTTAAGCATGTTTTAAGTAATATCATAGAATTTTTCCCCGTGACTTAATCAGCCAAAATTAAGTATTTGGCATTGCTTTCATACCTCAAAACTGGCCTCAAAAGTTTCTGGAATAAAAGAAATACTTCTCCAGCTCAAAAAAACACCTTGCTGACACAAGGGCAAGGTATTCCATGTCATAATTGATACAGTAAAAATTTGTAGTTTGTTGTATTGACAATTCATCAAATTTTCAATCAGTATAGGTACAATTTTCTTCCAACTTCTACCTAAGGACCCTTTAAAATGAAATGATATGGTTAATATGTTTTGGGAAAATATCTTACTTTTATTCTTTGTTTTTATTCTGTTGTGTGGCTTACTTCAGAATGGTTGCAAAAGTATGGAGCATGAGAGTAATGGAGATCTTTGCCACATAAAGTACAAAAGTAATCAATTGCTAATTGCTCATATTGCAACCTAAAAAGTGGTGATTAATGTCAATGATTTTGTACACTTTGTACAAGATTTGTTGAAAAAAAAATTTCGTTAATGCACGAGAAGATTGAAAGAAGTAAAAGTGTAGTTGTGCTCAACAACATTTTTTGAATATCATTTCAATTTGAAGTTTCATTGTGCCTTTCTCTGCTTTTGAATTCCTTACCTTGTGACTTTTTACTGTGACCTATTTACCCCGTGACCTTTTTACCGTGACCTATTTACCTTGTGACCTTTTTCCCGTGACCGTTACCTTGTGACCTTTTTACCGTGACCGTTACCTTGTGACCTTTTTACCGTGACCGTTTTACCGTGACCGTTTTACCTTGTGACCTTTTTACCGTGACCGTTTTACCTTGTGACCTTTTTACCGTGACCGTTTTACCTTGTGACCTTTTTACCGTGACCGTTTTACCTTGTGACCTTTTTACCGTGACCGGCAAGTTGAAGTAGCCCTAGCTGATTTCGGGCCGGCGCGAGAGCGCTTGAAAATTCAAAACAAGGCTTCGAGTGATTGCTGTTCATCCACTCGTTGATTTAGGGTGATGTGGTGAAAAGGTGGGCCAAATTTTGACGAATTTCCGTAAAATGGGTTGATGAAGGCTTCCAAATGGGGAGAAAGACCTAGAGCCTTTCAGTATAAACTTTCAGTTATGTGTTATGAAAATAGAGAAAGAGAGAAAAAATATTGAAATGTACTGTGCATATCATTAAACAATAGTGAACAATCGTTGGATCTGATGAAGGCTGTCAGAAGATAAAACCAAACAAAACGGAATGGAAGCAAATTAAAGCTCATACCTAGTTCTGTTTTGTTTCAGAAATGATTTTTTACCACAATTGATACTTGAAATTTGCAATACGCCATTGTAACTTGTGACTGAGTAGGATAATGATGCGATAAGAGTCATGAATTGGACAAGGAACAAAAGCAAAGATCAAAAATCTGAACTTTTGAAAAGAAAATTGTTTGAAACAACTTAGTTTTCATGAAATTTAAATTGAATAGAAACTATACAAATGATAAAATAGAATGACTTATTGCTTGTTTTCTGTGCAAATTGGTACACCCATCTTGAGACTATTAAAGAAGAAAGTTAACCTTGTTCATCATGAAAGCGAATCCAAATAAGTCCTTTGTAGCCATAACTGATTTGAATGTTTTTAGGCAATATGTAAGGATAACCTTTGCACACACGATCTGTTGCTTCATTTTTGTTGGTTTCCAACTTGTTTTTTTACATATGAGAGGCTAATAAGTGAGCAATGATTCTTTCTTCAACTTAAATAAAAAAAGAAAGTTCTTGACAATATTTGCAAATATGTGCAATATTTTGTCTGAAAAATTATATCAAAGAAATGAGGAGCCTGGTGTGCAATACCATTTTCATTATGTGCTATCATGTGGTTTGAGAACAATTGAGTAGACACAAAAAGCATTTGATAATTAATGCGAACTTCATTTACAGTAAGAAGCAAGGTTGTTACATTGACCCTCAATGAAAATCATGTTAAAGTTGACACGTAAAATGCCTTGTTGAAATTACTTAGCGATAAAGAATGTGAACTAAGAATGCTGGGGTGGAAATTAACCTAAAAGAAATGGAATAGGTGTTCCCCAACATTGGAAATTTAGCATGAAGTTTTAGTCACCCTAGTAATACAGCTCCAAATATTGCACCCTGACACAAAAGTTTGACATGTTTTCGAACTTCTCAATGTATATTGGACACGTAACAACTAGAGACTAAAAGAAACAACAAAAATTTTGCCTATTAAAGCTCAAAGGTTGCACGTGTTTTCCATTTCACTGGTTGCGCTTAAAGGACTTCGCCTTGACAGTGTTGATGGGTACTTTTTTTTGTCAAGCCGTTCGTATTTTAGAGTGAGTTGAATAATGTCAATGTTAAGTGGTAAACGTGGTTTACCCAAGAATGGGCGGCATTTAATTCATTTAAAGCGACAGAGACTCATACGAGAATGGGGTTGGGAAAAATTACCGATAAAAAAGTGAAAAATATGCCTATAAAACTTTCCTCTCTATTTGTGAGTCGGGCCGGGCCGTTCGGTACGTTCAAAAATGACAACAAGCAGCTCATGTCACATCTCCTTGCTAAGCATCCCTATCCCAGCTGATCTCTGTTTATATGAACACATTCTGAAGCAAGTACGCAAGCAGATCAAAGAGAGGGACAAAGTCATCAATTCCATGTTGTGACGGGTCGCGACATTCTTGTGATTCTCTCTCCCTCTCTCGCCGTCTTTGTGTCTGTCTTGGAACCATTGGCTCATTGGCCAGGGTATGCACCACCATCGGTTCTAAAATCACGCCTCTTTTGGGCTCCTCTGGATCAAAGAAGAACCTCCCAATCTTTCCCCATCATGAGTCCTCCTCCTCCCAAGACTTCTACAAGCGGTTCGTCTTCGGAAAATAGCCCAAATTTGTTGGCTTCTCATTGGAGTTTGCATCGAATTGGATGGCCCGAGTTGACCTTTGTCCTTCAGCCGCATTTGCCCGTGATTGTGGTGGGACGATGCACGGAAGCCCACAAACAATGCTTGGGTAACTTACGGCTAGTTGGGTTCAATGGGTATGCTAAGACAAGATTTCAAGGGATTTGGGGTTTGATATTTTAGGCAAACAGATCTCCCGACGCCATTTCGAGTTTCGACGGATTGAGACGCCGCACAATGGGATCCAATGGGCGATTTGTGATCCCAGTTCCTCCACCAAGACGTACCTTAATGGGCATCAAATTCCGCATGGCCAAGTTATTCGTGAGTTCATGACTCTTTCATACGTTTTTTTGAGAAGGGTCATTTTTTGAATGTCTTGATGAATTGAATTGAACTTCAGTTCAGGTGACATTGATGGAAGATGTTGATTTCCGCAAATTCTATCGGAGGTTATAAGAATACGCGGTTGTATTCATGATTTCTTCCGCTTAAACTGTTTAAACGGAAGAAATTAAGCGGTTTAACTGTGCACTGTTTAAATTTTGCTATGATGTTAAGCATAGCTTTAGGACTGCTTTGGTACTTTCTCATCAAACAAAGTGAAATGCGTTCATCTCATTTTGATGTCGTACTCGGTTTTTGGTTTTTATGATCAAGCAAGAGTGTTGCTCAAGAATCTGCAAAAGTGTTTAATGTGTTAGAATAGGTCAAATTTGATTCACAAGACGGGCTTATTTGTCTACAATCGGGCACAGACAAGATTTTGTTGATCCTTTTGACCGCACGAAAAAAAAAAAATCCTTGAAATGCCTAAAGTAATTGTTCAACAAACTTTTCCCAATGAGGCTAAGTGAAAAAGAGAAAGCTGTCAGAAATGCTATCCGCTGTTTTTCAACGAAATGAGTGCTCTTACGTTTAGAAATAAAATCTTATCACTTGTTATGCGCATAGCGGCTTCTTTTTTTGCATATTTGAGGCAATTTTGGTTTGAAAGTTCAGCCGTGTTGATGCAGATGCGCAGATTAAAGTAGCATTTTTTAAATACACACTGACAAGAAGATAACTTTAGATTGATGTTTTGCTTTGTTTCCAGCACTAAATGATCGCGATTTGATAGGCGTGGGTGCAAATTTGACTCGTGAATGCGCCGAAGGCCTGAAACGCTCATTTTTATACCAAATATTAGGCCCCATGGGCCTGACGCCCGATGGAGGCCGAGTCACGCCCACCGTGGACATTGCTGAAGTAGCCACGGATGAAGACGAGAGTCAAGAATCCGGTGGTGTGCCTGATTTGGTTCGGGGAACCAATCTGGCACTGAATCGAGGTCTCACCGCCAAATCATGCGATCAAGAACCACAGCTCATCGATTTGGTTGTGGATGACCCGGATTCATCAAAACCTCCCGAGGTTCAATTTCAAAATTCTATTGTAAAAAATGACAAAATCCCCAAAGTCACTCCTGAGGTTGAGGAGATACCCAAATCATCGACCAAAACAAGTTCTTTTAAAGATTGTCAGACATCGAGCTCAAAAATAGGCTCGGAGACGAAAACAGTCGTGAAACGCTCTAAATTAAGTTCGAAATCGGGTCCGTCTTCGAAACGACAACGCTTTTTGTGGTCTTCCGAAGACGAAGATGAGGAAACAAACCGAATGCAACAAGTCCAAAAAAGTAAAAAACCGAAAAAGTCTGTCTTAAAAGAGCTCGTAACTGCTCGAAAAGTGAAGGTTTGTGTCAAGAAGCTCGAGATACCTTCATCAAAATCTACCACAGCGATTCTCAGCAAGGATCATCAAGTGACCAAATGGACTGAAGGTGCCCAAAAAGTGCCTGAACATCCGCCAAACAATCCGGATTCATCCTCATTGGACTCCATTTTGTTGGAGGAAGATGTGCCGCCCACTTCTTCGGTTGATCAATGCCCCTCAGAATTGTCATCTTTGGCCACTGCTGAGGATATTAAGTTCGAAGATGTCTCAGATGAGCCCCTGGAAGTGATCAAGGCTCCTTTAACTTGGGCTGAAAAAGTGATGATCAAGTCTGAACAAGCTAATTCAAGCGATGAAGCCAATGATCCAGAGGAAGCTTGTTCCGCCACGTTCAGCCAATCCGATGAAGTGTTCATTTTGGAGGATGATTGTGACTTTATGGTTGCGGAACCGAAGCTGCAAATCAAGCAAGAAGTTTCCGATGATGAAATGAGAACCTCTGATGTGGAACGGGACGATGACCGTGATGATGGACCTTTGGATTGGGACAAAGAACATGAAGGTAAGCTTTTCGGCAAGCTGGCATAAAATGGTTTTCGGTTTTAATGATGGAATGCTCTCTTCTAGGTCTTGATGAGCCGGACACGATGCATTTGAATAGCCAGGATAGCGATGTGCTGTGCTTAGATGATATGGATCTAGAATCTGGTCAGAAGCCGTTGTTTCAAATGATGTTGAATCGTATCAAACGGGAACAGCCGGACATTCAATTGACCCAAGAATTCACAGTCGACAAAGATCCTCCACAGGTAATGAGTGTTCTTGTCTAAATGTTAAATGTTCAGAAGTGTTTTATTTTCGTTCAAAAAATGTTAGTTTACATCCTGAAAATTTATTTTTTAGGTTTGTTTGAAACAAAGTGATCCGGATCTGTTTGATCAACCCGGGAGCAATTCCGAGACTTCCGCCAAGGATGACGATGATGAACCAAGTCAAAGCTTGTTGGAAGGAATGGAATTGGAATCGGCCCCCGTTCCATCCAATGAACCTGAACCTCAATGGAAGCAAATCCTCGATGCCCGCGATGATGACGACGACAACGATGATGATGTGGATCACCTTGAAGTGGACAAAACTCTAAGTGAGCCAGTTCCAAAGGGAAACGAAATTGCTCCAAAGATCGATCCCAAAGACAAACCGCGTCAACAAATTTCGGGAGCTAAAATGATTGCACCTTTACCCATGCCTCCACGACGAACTCATCTCCGAGGCATTTCGGCTGTGACTGGTCAAAAACTGATGGATCAACAAGAGGCATCCGAGGCTCATCGAGAATCTGAAAAACCCGCAGAAAAATCTCCTCAGGTTGGACCCACCAAATTCTCTTTCTTCGGCAAAAAAGGCCGTCCGATGAGTAAAATTGGGTTGAAACTCTCAAGCAGACCAATCTTCGGGCGATCCTTGTCGTCCAATTCAGGGATCTATGTCCCCAAACCAACCAAAGATGCCAAGGAATTGAGGCGAGCTCGTCTTCGTGAGATTGCCGAAAGAGGCAAAGACGAATCCAAAAGTGAAGAAGAAGTTCCCAAATTGACTCCTCCCGTAAATATCAAGACCTCGACCAATTCTCGACTCTCGTCTTTTCTCGATCAAGAAACTCTGTGCCCAAAAGTTCCAAGCAAAAAGCCTGTTTTGAATAACCGAGCAGCATCCACATCCAGAATCTTGAGTAACAATGCCAATGTGCCAACATTTAAAGAACCATTTTCAGCCGAACCCAAACCGAAAGAACCAACTGAACCATTGAATGCAGCCTCTCACATCCGGAGAGTTGCGGAAAAAGTTCGAGATGCCGATGGAAATTTGATCGTCAAGAAATTGTCATTCAGCAATGTGATATCTAATTGTGCTTCCCAAGATCTCTACAATTTAGACCTTCCAGTTGCCGAAAAGAAAACTTTAAATTACCCTTCCATTCTGCCTAAAACAACCTCACGTCCATCAAAGAGCTTACGATGGAAACCAGACTCCGAATTGGTCAAGATCAAGTACATTGAACGAGAGGGAAAGGGCCTAAAAGTATCCCAAAATTACCAAAAAGGTGGTTATGACATGGCCGTGATCAACAAAGAACAAGCCGGAGACTTCCAACTGTGCATGAGAACTGTCCTAAATTGGAATGCAATGTGGCTCGAGGAGCAAAAAGAGATCAAAAGTGCACCTCCCATTTTGGGCAAGTTCTTTTCACTCTGTCACGTTCCGTTGTCATTTTCAAGCTACTCGGAATACTGCAACTCCTTCTATCCATTATTGCTTCATGAGTTATGGAGCACGGCTTACAACGATTACAAGACCCGATCTGAGCCCGTTTTGGCCCCAACTTCATTTGTGGATGTCCAATCTGACAAAGGCCTCAACATATTTTGCTACTTAAACTTACTGCAACCTTTACCATCCAATTATTACGACGGAAGTGAACTGAGTGATGGTTGGTTGGTAAAGGTCAGTTTGCCGGTGTTGAATGATTCAAAGAATGCCTTCAAATACTTCATGGGATACATCGAAAGTTTGCGAATACGCCGAATGACAACAGCCGATATGGACAAACTTCAGGTCAACTTCAAGCATAAACCCGACTCCAAAGGTTATCAGTTTGTCGGGGAATATCGTGTTCAACTCAAGGCATTCCCTGATAGAATTGATACCAAGCGATTGATAAGACTCGAAGGCATCTCGCTCATCTGGTCTTTCCTCAGGAATCTCAAAGCCATCGAGTTGACCACCAAATCCGAGCTCATCAGGCCCATTCTGAGCCCAAGGATCAACTTTTTCGCCACAGGCTTGGGCAATGATGACATCAAAGCTCCTCTTAGTGAACTTCCCCAGATCCAATGTCTCAATCCTAATCAGCTTCAGGTTGTCAAAACTGTGGCCAGGAGCTGCACTGTCAATATGAACAGCCCTCATATCTCATTGGTTCAAGGACCCCCAGGAACGGGAAAGACCAGCACAATCGTGGCTTTGATCCTTCAAATTCACTCCCGATGGAGGCAATACAATCCAAGTGGACCTTTGCCGAGAATTCTTCTGACAGCTCCGTCTAATACTGCTGTGGATGAGATTTCCTTGAGGATCAAGGCTATTGCGGGTGAGGGCAATTTCAATATTGTTCGAATCGGCCGTGAGCGAGTGGTCCATCCGGAAATACGCGATATCATCTTCGAAAACTTGCGGGAAAAGCAATTGAAAGTGTTATCGGACAGTCAGTCTAATCGTGAATCCGTCAGCATGGAGATTAAACGCCGCCAAGAAAACATGAACAAGCTCGGCGAATCTCTAGCCAAGGTCAAGGACCAATCCGAGATTGCGCTTCTCAACCGGAAGATCAAGCTTGAGAACAATTGCATCACGAGAGCCAAGAAATCCTTGGAAACCCCTCGACTGGCCAAAGACTTTCCCAAATGGTGGCGGGAGGTCTCCAAGAGCATTTTGGAAAATGCCGATATCATCGCTGTGACGTTGAATAGCTCCATGACCAAAGTCTTGGAGCAACATTTTGCCGTGAATCAAGCTCAAGCAGGTGGACCCAATGCCCATCGTCCCTTTAGTATTTGCATCATGGATGAAGCCAGTCAGTGTTCGGAGCCTGAGGCTCTCATTCCTTTAAGATTGGGCTTCACCAAAATGGTCCTAGTGGGTGATCCGGAACAATTGCCCGCCACAGTCCTCTCCAATGAGGCCAAGCAAATGAGTCTTCACCAATCCCTGTTCAAACGTTTTCACAATTTCTTTGAAACCGAACCAGCCGCTTACCAAACTCTCACCGTTCAGTATCGGATGCACAAAGAAATCATGGATTGGCCAAGTAAATATTTTTACGGTCGGAAATTGGAGGCGGGACCTCAAAACCGCGACAGCTCACTTCGTCCTTATCTGTTATTGGACCTGAAGCCGCAATCCTGTTCAAGTGCTGATGGCCAAATCTGGAATGAGGATGAAGCTGCCTTTGTGGCTGATCTCGCCGTTCGTCTTCATCGATATCAAGAGAAACGGGGAGAAACGACCAACATCGGGATCATCACCTTCTACGCCAAGATGAGAGACACTATTAACACTCGATTGCAAGAGAAAGGCCTGAACAATGCCAAGTCCGTGCAACAAGACATTCTAGTCAGGACAGTGGATGGATTCCAAGGATCTGAATGTGACATCGTCATCATGTCATGTGTCAGAACTCAGGGTCACAAGGGACTCGGGTTCTTAAGTCATACCGAGCGTCTCAATGTGGCCTTGACCAGAGCAAGAATGGCTCTCTACGTCGTGATGGATGTTGAAAACTTTCAGGTGAGTCAGTCTTTATGTTGCTTCTTTTGCCTTCTTTTCGGCCTTTTCGTTAGGTTCTTTCGCTCTTGGCACATTCAAATGAGGATAGGGCGAGGGGAAAGTTTGAAGCGAAGTGAAGTACGATGAATCAATTGTGTTCTAATGTTTACAGAAGGGCAACGAGATGTGGAGATCGCTCATCAATAATGCAAGAGAGCGAAATCTCTTGGAGAAGTGTGCTTTGGGAACGGCAGTCAAATTTACCAAGAAATGAGAACAATGAGCTTGTGCTTTTTGCCTCCCAGTATGTGGAAACTATGATGATCCTTACCGGCACACTTAACTCCAAAAACTAATAGTGCCATGGAATGCAAAATTACCAATGGTAATCATCGGGACCATTCACCCATCAATTTGACGTCACATTCAACGAGTTATGGGTAAAGAGATAATTATGGCTGTGTAATGTTACGAATCTACTAAAGTAGTAACTTCTCTCTTGATACGAAAAAGTCAAAATATCAATATGTACACTGGATTGTTCATTGAAGAGTGTGTCGTGAAAATAAACCTAACATTATGGGTCGCTTTTCCTCCAACTTTGTCAGTCGTTGGATCATTTTTGGCTTTTATTACATGTGATTTCATTAGTTCACTCTAAAGTCGTGATGGTGTTGAATAAAAGAAATACTAAGGCTGTTGTTAATATTGAAATGACTGTGGTTGCGTTGGCAAGTACTGCTGTCTGAGCTCTGACAGATGGTGCTCCTCCACTCGTACTTTGTCGCAATCTGAACTGTGGAGGCTCCACCAACTCGGTAAGATCGTCTCGTTTCACCACCGAACGTCCCAATCCCCGACGAATACTTCCGGCTAAATCTGTCTCGTCGATGGGGATCAGACCCACGTGGAGCACTGGTTTGAACGTTGACCCCCCGTCCATTCGAGCAATCACAATAAAGTGTCCATCTGAGAACTCGAACTCTCGCCCGGCTTCTTGACGGACAAATCTCGTCTCATCGGCCCCATTGTACATGAAGTCAAAGGATGGCGTCTTATCTTTCGAAGTCAGACCCACTGCCACCCACGTGCGCCAAAATTGGCGACTGTGAGGCACGCTCCACATCAACGATAGGACCCGTTCCGAGGATCCCAGAGTCCAACGGAGCACCCCATTGGTGCCTGTCATAAAGCCTTCATTACCAATGATGGCGACCTCTTGTCGACCTGGCTCAATCGCTTGGGGCCTGATAACCGAACTGCCAGATATGATCTCCACCGACGG
This sequence comes from Tigriopus japonicus, assembly GCA_010645155.1. Classification (NCBI taxonomy): domain Eukaryota; kingdom Metazoa; phylum Arthropoda; class Copepoda; order Harpacticoida; family Harpacticidae; genus Tigriopus; species Tigriopus japonicus. The sequence goes on from CM021315.1 coordinate 4,522,532, forward strand.
AGTGCCCATGATGAATCTGGACCAGTTTTCTATGTGGAAACCCACTGCAGCGGATCGCTTCGAGGCACTCTCGCGAAGTGAGTCTCGGAACGAGTGGCCTTTGGCTTGAATACTGTAGTATTCTGGTCCGAATTGGAGCAAGTCCTTTCTCTCGTATAAAGGCTTCCCGTCCAATTGATCATCAATATCATTTTGTTGATTCTTGGTGCCCTTATCGCGTTTGGAAGCCGTCTGAGAGCCCTGGAGTCGTTTGTTTGTAACTTGCGGAAGAGGAGTTTGCGTTCGTTCCTGGACCTCATCATCATCATCAGCTTCTTTGAAGTACTTTTGCCATCCCCACACATCCACATTTTGAGGGACCAACGTGATGGTCAGATGGAAATTGTTGCCTTGGGCCTTGGTCATGTTCACCGAAATCGTCACGTGAATGTCGGCCAAAACCACGGCCTTGTTCAATTCTTGACCCACGGTGGAATACAACTCTCCGTTGGCCCTGTTCTCCCACATCTCTTCGTACTGTGGCACGAAATCGCCGAATGCTAAGCTGAACTTGGCTTGCGAGCCTTGCTCTTTGTGAAGATCCACGTCCCAAGCGGCCGAGAGCCGACTGACTGTTTGCCCCTTGGGACTCATTAGAGTCCACCCGACCATTCCTCCTGTTCTCTGGCCATCTTTGGTTGTGCCCAAAGTTCTCAGAGCAAAGCCACGCCTTTTGGCGCTCATGTCTCTTGGAGGGAACGCGTTCTCCAAACCACCATAGTGAACAGCATGGGCATTGTAGACAAGATTATGCGCACTCCAATTATCCACATACACGGACACTGACACATATTTGTCGTCCTTCAACTTGGGTTCCATGGGCCCATGGCTGGTCAACAGATTAGGTCTATTGATGTAAGATTGCAGAAATTCTGAGGGTGAATTCTGACCACTTGCCACCGTCGAGATGGCCAATGCCAGGAATGTGTAGTACACGTGAGTTATGTGATTTTCCATGACGTGCTATTGTCTGGCCTTGCACTCTCGTGATTTCGTCTTCATGTCATCGTGTTCTCACGAGCCCTGGGATCCTCCAAGTGGTCCGTCCCACTTTCCTTGTTCTCCTCTCACTGAAACCTTTGGTTCATTTTCGTTCCCATGTTTGTGGATGGCTTTCGGTAATCATTAGCCACACTCATCACCAACAAAAGGACAATAGATGTGCGTGATTGTTGAAAAGACCAAAAAACTGGCGAAGCGGTGTGGAAAACGACCTACTGCTGTGTCCTGATCTATTGACTGGCCCTGCTTTCCAGGGTCGTCATAAGTAATCCCTTCATGAGTTCGGCGTGTTCGTTTGTTCCTGCGACTATCTCCTGATTTTGCGACGAATCTCCGACCGATATGAATGTACACAAAAGATGAAGTGGTGTTCCTGGCTCGAGGATCGAGGCTCGACTGCGTCTCAGTCGTTCATCGATGCATGTGTTCCACCTTCCTCCTTCTGCTTCTTCTCCTCCTCACGCGCTCATTCCAAACTCCTTGGGCAGTTCCAAGTCTCTTAACCCTACTTCGACATTCGCTCATAACGCCAGCCTTCGCCGAAGAGAACAGTACACGTTCGTATATACAACGTTTCCACTGAGCTTAGCCGATGGGAAATATCCAAGTGTTGTTGTAGAAGGCCTTGCCAGGCGACCCCCGTGTCTTGATGGCGGGAGGAAGCTGGCATTTCTGACTGTCTGACTGTCTTTCGTTCTTTCTAGAAAGAGTGTGCTCACTTTCGTCATCCGACGTTCTTTGGCTTATGTTCCTTTCTCTCTCCGAGTTCGAATAGAAACGACGAAGAGATAAAGGGACCAACGTGTTTTTGGGGTTCTCTGGGATGCTCCATGTTCCATTTGGGGTGACGACTGTGGACCCAAGAGACGGTGGTTTTGCGTTTGGAAACACTCGGCAAAGATGTGAAAGATTGCCCCCTTTGATTGAGGACTCTTCCGTAAAGCTCGTTTTTGGTCCCGACAAAAATCTGTTCTCTACCTTTGTTCCAGTTCCATCCGTCATCAGAGCCTTGACATGTTCTTTGACTATTTTGTCAGGAGTTCATATGTAAATGGAACTGTTCCAGATTCCTTTTCACTTGGTTTATTACCTCTATGGCTTCCCAAGATTTAAGAATAAAACTCTCCTAAGTATTTGAATCGAAAGGGGATTTCGCTTTCTACAAAATGGCAACAAGCATGACACCGCCAAAGGCCTGCCTCTGGGCTTGTTGATTGACTTCATGCTGAAATCGAATTTCGTGCTTCATTAAGCATATCGCTCTCTTCTTCTTTAGTTCTCTTCAAAGTCAGCCAAAAAGTACTCCCTTAATTCCCTGCCACTTTCAGATCGACTAAGGATTTTTCGTTCCTTTAATCCCTTTTATGTCTTTGCGTTATCGTCTGTAAGTCCAGACTGAGAGGCTTAGGCCCCCACAAGGCCCAACAAACACAAATTGATGGAGGTTTTTGATTGTTCTCGCTAGAGAATCAAGACATCTAGACGCTCGGAGTTTGTTTTAGATATCGGTTTTCCAACGAAAACTCCGCTTTTGGTGGCTTCAGTGATTGATGCCAAGCCTAGGAGAACTCGGGAAACATGATCTATGTTGCACGTTTTGTGACATTCATCCCTTGACGAAATCAAATCAAGCATATCCATTCGTAACTTTCTGAAGAAACGAGTTAATTACGCCTATTGGGTTTGAGTCAACAAAGACAATTCTGCGAGAAATCCGATCGGTTTTGGCCTTCATCTCCTCAGAAGTCGAAGAAAACTTGAACATTTATCTCTCTCTCCCTTCATTGTTTAGAGTTCAATAACCCACTTTGTCACGAAAAAATGGAACTTGGAATATACGTATGCCAGACAATTTCATCGAATAACAATCATGCTAAAGAAAAAGCTACTCAAGGGGGACTTTTGATCATGATTATTGATTACAGATTAGGGTTCCTTCAATCCAAACAGGAGGGATCCCCTCTTGAATTTCGTGTTTCCTTTTATCTTTGATTGGCCTTAATTCCTTTGAAGGCCGTTCCGTTATTGAAAGGAGGGTGGAACGTGAAAAAGAGGAAGCCTATTGATTATTTCCATACGAATTTAGATTCTTTTCTAGGCTAATAATGAGGTGCATACAAACTAGTGAACCCCAAGTGGAATTTAAGTTGGCATAGTATGCATTACTGATAGGCAGGGATGAGGAGTAATGGTAATTTTGTAATTACAATTACATGTTATTGTAATCAATTGCATTTTTTCCAAGTAATTGTAATTGATTAGGTTTTTGGCCATGCAATCGAAGAATTTTCAACTACAAATTACTTTAAAAATCTTACCGCAACTTTCTAACCATGAAGACAAATTTATCATTTTGAAACAATTATTTCTTATCAATTTGATGCCACTAACAAACAGCTCATGTTTTACGTAATTTACACCTGACCTATAATCTTGATTTTGGTTCTAGGAGGTCAAGCACTGCACACAAGAACTTTTTGTATTTTTTCATATTTTATGCATAAACTTTGTGTTTTCCTAAGATAGAAAAATCCATCTTTTGGTTGATGGCATACTAATGCTCCTATCATTTAAGCCCATTCAAAAGCTTTTGGTTTTGAATCTTGCAATCATTGAAAAGAACTAGTTGGTCCATTACTACTTATACATGTTAGATCTATTTATCTTTCGTTGGTTGGCAAGGCAAAATCTTGAAACGGATGAATTGTGATCAATTACTTTTTTTGACGAAATAATTGTAATTGTAATTAATTACATTTTTCAAGTATTTGACCCAACTCTTTTGGTAAGAGACGTAGCAATTTACTTCACACCAGATATTAGTATACCATATCAGTTCAAAGAGTTCCATAGAAAAGAGACACTACGTATGTTGGGTGGCAGCTGAATTTTCATAACAGGCAACAGGGTTGTTTCAGAGTCAGCAACTAGTTGGAACTTGCCCATTTCGGTCCCATTTCAGCTGCATGAAAGGTAGGCAAAATGATGTTAAAGCCTCTCTATCTTCCTCTAAGGATCAGTTCCCATCCGGTTGAATGAAAAGTTTGAATTGTTTTGCAATATTGATGTTTGCATATGCTTATGAAAACAACACGAACGTGGCACGTTTTTCATTGCAAAAAACCCCACAATATTTTATTGAAGAAAATGGTTTGGCATTTTGGTTCCTCAATGCTTTTTCAGGGCTAAAATGGCTTTTGATTCAGTCCTTAGTCTGCTTCAGACTGCCTGGTTCCTATGGACAAAACGATGAATTTGATGACATTGGTATGTTTTATGTGATTTCAAGTTTGTTTGGAATGACACGAAACAATAGTTTAAGATTGTAGTCAAATGATCTAGGAACCCTGACCAAATTCAAATTCTAGTTCAGTTTCTCAATGACTGCGACCCATAAGAGGAAACAAACCATATGATTGATAAAGTTTGATGTCAAGGTTCTGATACAAAACCCAAGTAAAAACATACACAAAAATACCCATTACCAGTTTGATCATTAAAAGAGCAGATTATCGAATGCAAAAGAAACAAACGTTGTAAAATAAGAAACTTGAGCTTTTTTGACTTTCAGATTCAAAGATTTGACCACTATTTTCAGGGTGTTTTAGGTCAAGTACCAAAGTATAGTGAGTTAGGTAAAACAAGCGACATTGCACCTTAAATCAACTTTTTAATACTTCATAGGCAATCAATCATGCAAATAAATATTTCGATAAGAGCCATCCATATATTTGACTATTTTATTCTTGGGTTGGGTTCACAGTTCACAGAAAACTGACAATTTTCGAGCCTTTTTCGCCTTAATCTTAGTTATCATTAATCGTCACAGTAATGTCGACACATCCGCAGAAAAAGCTAACAATATAGTAATATGTTATGTAGTGAAAATTCTTCTTCATTCAGCCCTTCATATTTTCATTCATATTTCGTTCATACCGTGAAACGGTTAAAAGTTGAAAAGTTTCATATCAAAAACAGATGTGTTCGGTAAATGAGAACAATCTTCTTGATACGTAGCTATGTATTGGTTGATGACTAAATTATGTATTCAGGGAATACATGGTATATGATATACATAAATAAATAAATACGACTATCAGTGAGCAATGACTAGAGGAGCACGAGCAAGCATAGAAGATACAACACGTCGCTCATTAAATCTCGAAGATTAGAGGAAAATAGTTTCACTACCTCGGAGGATCCCCGAGACTTGGAATACTAATTCTCTGGTTTGACGTTAAGCATCACAAGATTATTCTTTCGAAAGGGTTCTTTCCATTGGAAAAGACCAATGAATGGACACAGCCCGGTTACATTACATCCATAGAGAAAGAAATAAGAGACTGATGCCAAGCCACTCATACTCACAAACAAATGATCCAAGGAAATATGAACGGTGATTGGGATCATTGGACCAAGAGCATACGACGCACAAACAAACTAACCACAGAGTCCGAAGTACGTACTATATGGTAGAAGGGTCCTGTCTTTATTTCTCATCAGTCATCATTCGCTTGAGGAGGGCTTTCTAGTGAGTTAATGCAATATGACCATTTGGCAAATTGAGCTACTTGAGTTCCCTTTGATGATTTCCGTCTCAACAGTAATGATAAGACCATCTGCACCAAATCAACCCTGCAAAGACACTGACGTTAATCTTGGTACAGACGAGTAGAGCATGCATGGCCTTGATGACACATCAAATGTCCTTGGCGAAGCGAGGCATTTCATGTCAAGATGAGGCATGTGTGTTCCAAGAGTAAACATTGCCTTAGCTCTCGAACCAAGAACGGTCAGAATGAACTCATCTGAATGAAGGTGGAAGATGGATTAGCGTCCCCACTAATCCTGTTTCATTACTCTGTTAATGGTCTAGGAGAGATAGATCAGGAATGGAGGTTTGTGCTTAGTGAGAGGAGTGTCGTGGCAAACACTGCCACGATTGGTACTCAGACATGTCGGGTCAAGAGCATGGTTGTGAAAGTTACTTCATTAGCATCAGCAAAATAGCAAAATACGTACACCATACCAGTGATGACTAACGGGAAAAAAGTGAAAGGAAATTCAATTAAATTTCACAATCCACTTTTTCAAATGTTATTTTCATATTAGTCGTGCTAACCTTAATAAAATTAGTACTAAGCGATCAAAGTATATCAAATAACAATCGTTTGATAAAGTAAGCCTTTTTAGTAAAGATGGATTGCAACAAAATGAGTCAAGTATTTTTGGGCTTCTTAGTGCTTCTGTGACATTGATGAAATCATAAATTATTACAAAAAAAGGATAAGTCAAGCGGATTTCAATAAAAGTATGTTTTCATTTTCCATTGCATCCCAGGAAATATGTACATTATTGTCAGAAATAATACCTCGTAGCGCAGTTTATCACCAGATGGAAACCCTAAACCTACTGTTTCCAATGCTATTATCAAGCTCCTGTAAAGACTGTAAAAGCTGTATTATACATTCATCAAATAAAGAATGAATTCATAGGGAAAAGTTCATCGGTTACATGTGCTTACTAAGACGATCTCATTAATTTGGGAGTCGGTCTCTCGAGTGTTCCACCACATCAAAGGGATTTCTTTGAGACGGCACCCAATAGCCAAACGTGTCAAACACAGGCTTGGTCTTCAACTTTGACTCTTGCTCTTCTTCTTCTTCTTCCTCATACTCTTCTGGTTCCTCAGATGTTAATTCAGATAGTTGAGGTGCATAGTAGTCAAAGGATTCTCGATCGTCTTGAATCGAGTTTGCGGGAGAATCTCCTCCAGCGAAAGTGTGGGAAATACCTCGCTTAGAGTGGGGCTTCTGGTCTCGAACTTCGTTGCCAAGGATCGTATAAGTGTAGGGGTGGTGTCTGTTATTGGCAGGTTTTGTCAGTTTATGAGCATCCTGAGTGGCCAATTGCTTGAAACCAGCCCAATCCTGACTGACTTGAACCGGTATGGGAAGGACGGCTGGGGAGTGAAAAGGTCGTTGAACCGAAGTTGGTGAATGGGGTTCTAGTCCATAAATGGACTGAAGCTTCCGCAATGCAATCAACTCTTTTTGAAGTCGTAATTTTTGTGCACTGTATGGTTGTAGTTTCTTGGTTTGGAACCTGGAATCCGTCGCTTGAGGAATGGCCTCGACGTAAGGGACGTCCACTGGAGATTTGGTGGTGTGAGGAAATGTTTGGACATATTTTCCGCTTGGCCTAGTTGTCGAGGCCAGAGTGCTATGGTAAACCAGGGGTTTGAAGGTCGTGGTAGTTCCTGGGTGTTGGTAAGGATTTTGGTGGTGTTGATCCGCTTGAGAGCGCAGATAGCCAATGTATTCTTGACGCTGCGGATCCAGTTTGTGGGGAGTGTGGTGGCCGGTGAATTTTTGCTTGGTTTCATTTTCAGGGTAATAGATGTGCTTCACCGGACTTTGGGTAGAGTGAAGGCCGTAATAGATGGGCGGAAGTTCGCGAATGGCATTGGGACTCACGGTGGGACCATGATGTGTGGCAGGTGGCAACGGGTGGAAGGGTAATCTGGGTCTCCCTGGGATCTTTTGATATTTGGGCAGATTGGCCAGGTAGTTCAGCTCTTGTGGATAATAAATAGGGGCTTGCTGCCTCTTGTCACGTTTTGAGACTTTGTCATCCGTTGTTGTCAAGGATGGGTTTGATGGATGAACTAGCTCCATGGAATAGGACGAGGGTGTCTGTTTGACCGTCCATTTAGCCTCGTTCAAGTGGAACAACGACTTCTTTGGGAGAGCTGCAACAGATTCGCCCGATTGGCTCGAGCCTTGTTGGCCTTCTTCTTCGTCAACAACATCCTCATCGTCATAATAATCATCATCAATCGTGGAGGGGAAAATATGTCGTTGAAGCTCCCTGATGCCCGATATTCCATGAGGAGACACTACTGCACCCCCGAAAATTTCCCGTCCCTCAGGGTGGAACTTGTCAGCTTTGTCGTCTTGGACCCCTGGGAGATCTCGCCTGATTACCAGATTGTCAACTGAGATGTCTTCGGGTTGTCTCCTGTCGTCATAGCCATTCTGAAACGCGTGGGATAAAGGCATTAGAAAGCAAGATTTTTTCCTCTGAGAGCTATCTTTCCACAGTTCCATTTGAGATGTATGAAGTGGCTGTTCCCTCTACCCCATCTTCCCAACAATGATCAGTGTCCTAGTAATTCTCGGGAGGGAAACAATGGCTTCAAACATTGGATGCCTGCCTTTGTTCTGCGATCGGTCCCAATCATGGTGTTGATTGGGCATCTAGGTCAAACCATTGACTTTCACATCTTCCAGTCGTGATGTATGCACTCAAGGGCCTCTCTCAAGAAGTCACCCTCTAGCTTTCACGTCCTACTTTTTCAGGCGATCAAGTGGGCACTGCACTTCTTCCAAGGATATACTACCAACATCTTGCCACATTATCGACTTTGGAAGCGACTCACCTGTTTTGGATCCAAATGGAACGAGGCTCCTCGTTGTCCTGAAATCAAGAGCAGAACTCGTATGGATTTTGTCTTGACGACGTGAAAATGTCATGAGTTATGGCTAATTTCATTCGTGTTCAAATGAACTCCTACTAACTGGAAGCTAGTACGTATTAAGTGATTCTCGAGGGAGTAACGGAAGTCAGTAGTCATTCTTGTTGAATGTTCCGGAAGAGAAGTCCACCCCACATTTTTCTCCCTCCTTGGATGGAGACCTCAGGTAAAGCCAACTACGCCCCTAGGACTTTGTACACGTGTTGTAATGCGTTTCACAAGCTCATCTTCATAATTCTTCGAGGATGTCACCTCGAGAATCTTCAAGCCGCATGATCTTAATCCTGCGGGAAATGTTAAGCCTCCAAAACAACAAGCAACATGATTTTTATTTCTAAACAAGGCCATTTCATGGAGCCCATTCCTGATTTTGAGGTTAACTCTGACTCTCCAAGCTTGGTTTGTGGGGGGAAAGAGGGTGGGACAAGATTGGAACAGTATCGTTCTCCGAGCTGATTGACGTATCGCGTTTCGTTGCGGGATGTTATTGAATTATCTGTGGCAATATGTCAAGAAGGAATTGCGGTTGGCGGATGTTTTACATTTTTGGATAGATATTCGTGGAAGTTCTTCCTAAAGAAGACTAAGTAATTAGATTTCACTATCTTGTGGGTTGAAGATGTCCAAACACGACACAGAAATGATTAGAGAAAAGGGGAGGTCAAGAACACTTTTGTTGTTAAACTTGTCAAAGTTTATAGGGGACAAAAAATGGAAGCAACACGAAACAATTGGTGATGGAGCCTTATCATTATAATCAGATATTAGTTTAGTATTAATTACTAAATTCTTGAAGATCTATCGGCATTTTTTTCAATTTCATTCGGCTTATGATATGATCTTTCAGAGCCCGCCAAAACGTTTTTTATCAATGCAGAAACTCGTTCGATGATCAAGAGAACATCCATTCCGGAAAATACTTCTCTGTGTACGGTTTGTCTGCCCACTTCGCTTCTAGACATCTCTTTGAATTGGTGTCAAATGCCGGAAGTGAAGGAGAATAGGATTTGCTCACCCAATATTACCACCCTAAAACATCTCCGACGTCTCCTTACCTTGCACTATCTCTTGCCTTTGTCCCAAAGATTTGACTAAGACTGATCCCGACGAGGCCGATGACGACGGAGACTCCACAACTTCCACCTCCAATCCTCGTTGTAGTGGACGTGGGGTGAGAATGAAAGCATTTGTGAGCAGGAAGATAAAGCTCGAATAAGATGATAAAAACGTCAAGAATCTCATCTTCATGGTGACATGAGTTGGTGGGGTTGTTTGGCTCTTAGAGGGGTTACGACAAAGCTCGCTACAATACAGACACTAGAGACGTGGAACACTTTGGGGAGGGTGAAAAAAAGGTTCAATTTGACTTCCACCTTTGGTCCACTGTGATTAACTGAATGGATTACAACTCACTCCTTCTTCCAAAGGGGATTAACAAGTTCGTCGAGAAACACTACCAAGCTCAAGCAAGCACTCTTTGGATTTTCCTATGTCCATGAAGTTGACTTGATGACTCGCTGGTTCGGTCTTGTGTTCATTGAACAATTAATAAATGTACGCCTGTGGATGGATGGATGATGTACATACTTGCTCTGCCGAGGAACCACCGAGGCACAAAGATTTGTATCAGGCTCGCCATGGAAAGTGTTTCCTTAACAAGGACGAGAATATTCTTGTCTCTTGGTCACTCGTTACCTCTTTGATTTCAAGAGAGATACGAAGCAACGAGTGTTTTCAAGGCGTTGCGTTTACTCTTTTTCAAAATATGCTAGGGAGTATTTGCATTACGTGAATTAAAAGGTCAGTAGGAGTGAATTGACTCAAAAGAATGAAAAACGGATTTCTTTGTGGATGATGGCTTCTTTTCATGCGTTTCTAGATCGTATCAGTCCACAATGGAACTGTTTTATGTGTACATACATGAGACGCTACTGTGAAACGAAAAACAGTGCTTTGGATGAGATGTTGGTTAACACTTCAATTACCCGCACCCGTCACTTTTTTGCAAGTGACATAAACTAAGGATTTCTAGAATTTGCAGAACTGAACATGACCGACCAAGATTTGTTGCATAGACAAAAAAATATGGGTTCTGTCATTTTATTCTCTGAAGTAAATTGATTCAATCTTGGTCGCCTTAAGCTAACTTCAATAAATTATAGATGTCAATGAATGAAATAAGAATGACTTACACCTGGACGACGCACCAGTGATGATTAAAGGGTGTAGAGTTATTTAAAGTAATAAAAAAGTATTTGTAGGTACAAAGTGGTACTTTTGGAGGAAAAAAGATATATTTTACCTTTTTTGTTGAACACGCACATATTGCACCATTGGTTTGCTGTATGTAAATAGAAAAATAATTCACCAAAAATTATCGCTTTTTGAGAGTATATCAAATAAGGTTAATCCTTTAGATCAGGGGCGACACCAGACTATGGGACAAAGCCCACCTAACGTGATGTCGTTCAATCTGGGACCTACCAAACTGAAACTCATGGGTACAAGGGCCTACAAATAAACGATCTCAGAGATCAGTGCCCACGATCACCATACTATGGTTGGCTTTTAGGCCCAATATTTTGGTCAGTCCTTCCCCATACCTCCTGGGCCCACCAAAATTCACCAATGAGCCCTTTGGTTACACTGGTTCCTTACTTTGGAATACGTCAACTTCATTATTGAAATGAGACATCAGGTGGCAGTCATATGTAAAAAAATTGGAATGCAGCGCTAAAAAAAGTAAACTTCAACAGAATTTTCTTGAAATGCCTCTCACTCAGTTCCAAGATTTGGGACAATCATTTAGAAGTTGTTTTTAGCCATACAAATAAAGAGTTTTCAGCAATAAAAAAAAAAAGGAACAATTTTGCCTCACTTCAAACTCACTTACAGATTTAGTATGCTAACTTTGAACTTAGAGTTAGTCACCTCCTGTTTTTGTTTGCTCTTTTCAGTCATCTTTGAGATGACTTTATGTTTTACTGTGAGTTTCTTTGGTTGAAATAAAAAACCGACTTTAAACAAAGCACAACAAGCAACACTTCGAAAAAGAAAATCATGTGGTCAATTAAGAAATAAAATGATTTTCCTTGCTCCAAGGATCTAGTCCACATTCCAGCGGTCCTTGTGCAAACGTTGTTATAGGCGAAAGTTAAGCAACTAAATATTGCAACCAGTGTTGTACACTTCAATCACACCCTTCCATTGTTATCACTAGGGACGGGCAGAAAGTGCAAATAATCTTACCGTTTTAGTTACCAAAAGTTGCAAAAAAATGTGCCCAAAAGTGCAAAACAAAGTGCAGAAAAATGTTGAAAGTGCAAATAAATGTCAAAAAAGAGCAAATAAATGTCAAAAAAAGAGCAAATAAGTGTCAAAAAAGAGCAAATAAATGTCAAAAAAGAGCAAATAAATGTCAAAAAGAGCAAATAAGTGTCAAAAAAGAGCAAATAAATGTCAAAAAAGTGCAAATAAATGTCAAAAAGAGCAAATAACTTGCATTTGGACTTAAAACGTCATTCATGGAGTACCCACGGCTCCTAATTGAGCAGGAGAAGTCATTTACAAGTTCTAAAGACATTTGAGACCAGTTTGAGGTGAAGAGACAATGCTGCACAAGTAATAGAGTTCTATTAATAAGGTCACTAGCAAAAAGGATGTAAAATCATGAAAAATAGTCTAGTCAACAATCTTCTAAATTTTTCATTCCTAAGGTGGTCTCGTGGATGTATGTACCCAAAATAATGTAGAAATACATTTAAAAATTGTTTTATATGGCTTTACATCACTCCGTTTTTGTCCTTCAATTTGTTCAAAAATAGACATTGAAAATTGAACAGAAAAATACCCACGTGTGCCTAACAATTACATCAAAGAAAATAGTCATAAATGTGTTTTAAGCATGCTTTTAGTGGCATTACTTCAATATTTGGCCCATGGCCTAATTACTAGAACTCAATTTCAAATGTGGCATTCATTGTCTCATCACATCAAAACTGTTCTCAAATACTTTTGGAACTTAAAAGTAATATCTTCAAGTCAATTAAACAATGTGTACTGCTACATTGATGTATCCTTAGCTTGATGATTTTAAGTTTAGAACGGCCTTTTTTAGAAATAGCGATCTTTTTAGGCAGCAAACCTAATTCTGCAATCTATGTTGTTAGTAGATACTTCCATTACCAAAGCATGAGTTTCTTTAGGTTTGCTATTTGTTGGTTGAATGCAATGAGATTCTTTTGTCTAATGTTTAGTTTAGTAAACAGGATGTTATAGTTAAAGCAAGATGGTGAATAAAGTGTGAGGTTTGCGTCTGAAATGCACATATTTCTTCAAGGTGCTAAGAATGGTTGATTGCAAATGCAAGCTTTTTTGACTAGTTCAAAATTTGATCTTGAAACTAAAAAAATTTTCAAAAGCCACTACATTTTCTTGACAATTTGTCAATTTTGGCCAAAAACGTAAATTAAAAGTGCAAATAAAGGTGAAAAGTGCAAAAGTGCAGAAAAATGGTTTTATGTTACTAAAAATCTTTTTACACTATTTGCCCGTCCCTAGTTATCACCTATGAAAAGAAAGAGAGACGTCAAAAAATAACATTAAACGTGGACGGAGCTTTGTTCGTAGCACTACAAGAAACAAATATTAAGGGAACTCTCACAAAATTGAATTTCACATTACCCATGCCATTTCAAAGCCTCAGGAATCATTACAAGAGTGGTAAATAAAATACAAATAATCAGAGTGAAAAATATGAAGATTATGTAAAAAAATTGACACATAAAAGTTAACAAAAAGTCAAAAAATGCAAGCAAATAAAAGAGGAAAAATATGCTAAAACAATGGGAAAAATGCAATAAAATGCAAAACATGTTGGTATAAATGGGTAAAGCCAAAATTTTCTGGTTCTGGGTTAAGATCAGTTCGGCGACTTTTCAGATTGAACTGGTTTGTTTCCGAACTGAAAACAAAATTTTGAAGCCGGCTCTAGATGTTAATCTCTCTATTAATCTAAGTGCTCAAGAAGGCTTACCCAAAATACAAAAATCTCCACAAAATGGCATTTGTTTTGAAATTAGACATTCACAACCAAAACTTCTGTCAAACAAAAAAAAAACTGCGCCATCTATTGAGCCAATTTTAAAAATATATTGCTAAATCACTTACATGTAAAGTAAACCTCCAAAAACCGTTAAAAACATCATATTCATCAAAAACATTTTTGGAAAATCGGTAAACACAAACAAAAATACCAAATAATGGCAATGTCAAAAAGTATTTCCTCAATATCCGTATATCTTTTTCAAATATTTAGCAAATATCTAGGGCCTTTGAGTAAATTATATATTGGATATTTTGACACTTTTTTGCAAATATTTTTTCGGGCCCTACCTACTCCTTACTCATTGCATGAAAAAGAATAACGTGAGGTTTAGTGAAAGAAAGAATATAAAATAGCGTGATTTATTCCAAATTTTCTTTCCACAGCATGTTTTCATTTCTCAGACAACGAAATATTTTAGAAGTTATGTAGAAATGAGGAATTTTAATTAGCAGCATGCTTTCCTTATTCGGTGTTAATTTTGACAACCCTATATTTTCTCCAGTATTACAGTCATTGCCATTTTTTCATCAAATTTCAGAAAATGTCCACAAATTTTCTCGCAGGTTTAAGGAAAGTTAAAATTTTTGGTTGTAATTGATCTTTATTGTATTTCACATCATTATTTTCACTGACTTCAAATTTGACTTCAAATTTTAAAAACACTTTTTAACAGCAGGAACACGTTCTTATCTCAAACATAAAATTACTTACCTATCAATTAAAAAAAGATCAATTCTTCTACCATTCATAAAAATAAATGTTTTGATTGGTTACTTTGCCATATTTGATGTCGCGCGTCTAAATTTCTAAATATTGTGCAATAATCTTATGCCACACTTGTTTAATTAACGGTCTTTAAATTCTGCTATTGACGCCTAGAATCTCTTTTTATGGAAGCCGTGAACACTTGCAAAAGAGATTTTGTCCATTAAGTGTTTGGCAATTTCACATTGACTTAAGAGCTAGTTAAGGACGACGAAATCCATCAGCAAAAGCTGATTTTCAAATTTTCATCTAACAGAAATAACTAAAGCTCAAACCAGTCAACCAACAGGTCATTTGAAGATCACGTTCTAATATTGAGCACGATCAAAGGAATTCAATGGCATTGAAAGTAATTTCAAGCGTAGACCGATTCATGGGCCGATGGCGCCTTCGGATTTGAGTGCTGTGCGGTTGTATGCTTCCGTTTCCACTAAATGTTTTTTAGACGTGATCTAATTGTTTAAGTGCCTTCTACTTTAGGCCGTGAGATAAATTTAATTACTCACGGTAATGAAAAATTCATTCCAAGGCTGCATGGGCATTCCCAAGCACTATGAGACATATTTCTGACCCAAAAAATCAAGAGGAACAACTTCATATTAACTAGGTTTTTGAAAGCCTAGCAGGTCGAGATTTTTTGGTGGGTTGGTTGCGAATTTTTTATCATCACTACAAGGAACGCGATTTCATGTAAAATAAATAAATCATTTAAAGAGTTTATGCAATTATCATTTATAGATGATTTGGTGTACCAACGAGTTACTGTAGGCAGATCTATACAACCCTTGAATCCGGTTGATCAGGACTAGAATTAAAAAAATGCCTAATCCTGCCTTAAAAGTTGTCAGAGGATCAGCTTCTAAATACTCCCGACGAAGATTAATGGGCAAAAGATTGAACAATGAAGGAGCCCGATAAAGAAGAGAGGCGGACTTCATTGTTCGAACTAGCCTTGATTCCTTAGGATTTGGAGGTGCTCTCAGAGCGCACGTAAAACCTCTACGATCACTACAACAAGATGAGAGGCACGAACGACCAAAATGTTTTGCAACATTCTTCACAATTAAGACTGAACAAATCATTAAGGTGTGTGCTTCTCAAAGCCTTGATGTTGAAGATGCTCATAAATACATCCAATTGATATTGACATGACAGGAAGACACGTTCAGTGTCTTTAGTTTTAAAGATGTCTTTGTGTAACTTGAAGGCGGTAAGGCAGCACAAATATAACAAATCAGATGGGGTCATTAACCCCCCTCTATTCACAAGGTCAAGAAACTGCTTTCCCTCTGTTCCAACTTGGAAGCTAGAGGTGGAAAAATCCACTTCTGGAGAGGCTCGGCTCGCAATTAGGAGATTTGGACATCCTTCACACTTCACATTTTTCATAGCACCACGAGCAATATAACCAGCAACATAAAATATTGCTCCAAGCTCGTCTTTGTAATCCGAAGGGTTCATGTTGGTCTCATTGGAAATGGATTCACACAGCTTTTCGGCTGTTTGTTGAATTCTGTGTGCATCTTTTGTCGAACTCATAACCGACCATACATCCTCCACATTCAAAGAAACCCACTTAATCAAAGCCTGAATTCGGATCTTCTTCTCAGCTTCGAAAAATTGTCGCACGGACAAAAAGTAGTTGGCACCTGCCAACTGACGAAACCAGCCAAACCGACTTTCCAGAGGATCAGTTGAGATTTTACCCAGCAGCACGTAATCAAGTCGATTTGTATCTAACAAATACACGGCAAGATCACTGAGGCCTAAGCAGGTTTGCTTTAGGGCAAGGAATGTCTCTTTTGTTAAACCCTTTAGATCTTCTTGGGCACATAACTCTTCCCAAGCACAAATCCAGTCATAAAATTCACGGAGAAACACAACTTGAGAGAGGTCATTCTTGTCAATACTTTTTCTGGACTGATCTCTTTTTTGTTGCGCATGGGAGCTCGATTTGCAATTCACAGTGTTCCAGAATCTTCGGATGAGTGCTAAGAAGTTTGCCGTTTCTTCCCATTTCCAATTAACATTTGAAAATTGTCTTAATCCGGCAATGGTTGACTCATGGAAAAAGGAATCAGCTAGTATAACTTTGGTCCTCTCAATGGGCTTTGGATTCAAAACTTTGTCGTTCAGCTTATGGGCATAACGAACAGGATTGCCCAACTCTTGATTGTAGAGGGCCTGAACGTGGCTTTTACTTGCAGACACTTTTTTATTTTGGAAGTCTGGGCACTTAAAGTCTTTCTTGTTTAGAAGATTATTATAGCAGTTCTTGAAGACGTGCACAGAATCAAAGAGCAAGTATATGCGAGAGTCTGGCTTGTTCGGATTCAAAATGTAGGGTCTCAAAGACTCTCCAGACAGTTCTTCAGCAAAAAACTTGCGATTGGCGGAGTGGGCATCTGCAATGGCGACAACAGGATCAAATCCAATCTCTGTTACAGTTTTCAGAACCACGTAAAACCATTTCTTGATTATCTTTGAATCAATCTTAGTCAAAGGAACCATTGCCACTGTATCACAATATCGTCCACCCACACTCTTAATCATGAAACACAACAGAGTTTTTGCAGCTTCGAGATTTTCTAAGCCCATGATTCGACCGTTCACAAGTTCTACTTTTTTGGCGCAATATACTTCATCAAATAGGATGGATACAACCTTTTCACGGTCAGAAAGGCCTGTAAAAAAAACGAGAAAAATCCTATTGGAGCATGTTGTTCATTTTAGGAATATTGATTGAAATATATACCTGCAATTCTTGCTCGGAGGTATTTGATGGTGCTGTCGGGTAATCCTGAATCAACATTCACAGCACTTGTGTAGGACTTCAGATGTCGGCTAGAGGGTAAGCAAAGTAGTCCTTCTGATACTATTTGCTTGTACAAGGCTGGAGATATATTTTCCCACAGAATTGATGTTGCAATCAAAGATGGAGAGTATCTTCGTGTGAATGGCTTTGTTGTCAGGAGATTGAGTTGTTCCGAAAGGAATACAATGCGATCACTTTCCTCCTTTGTCATCTTGTTAATGCACTGGCGGAGGTTCTTCACACAACTTTAAATTATTTGAGATGGTTCAGCTTCTTCATTTTGTTCAATTTTGCTCTTTAGAAATGCTATTATATTCAAAATCTCGGACTTTCTTGTAATTTTGTTCACTGACAGGATGTGCGAAATGAAAGAAGTTTTGAATTCCAAGTCACCAATCCATAAACGACATTCCAGTTCAGAGTTAATGACAAGACTGAAGGCAAAGAAAGGTCTACCTAAAATAGAAGAGAAATGAAGTGTTACTCTCTTTTATTTTATTTTTTTGTGCCCTCATGTGTTCAGACAAATTGAAAATACGTTAGTCACAGATTTCCTAAAATCATGCTGAAACGTGTTTTCTTTTTGCAAAATGCAATTTCAACCTCGGAATAAGAGATGAGGTTTTATTGACAAACCCAAACCTACTTATTCAAATCGCATGAACCCAAAGTGATCAAACACGCCACCAAATGGCTCCGGACAAAATATAAAACATCACTTTAGAATCATGGTAGTCGTGGTAGAATTTGAGTTGTTTTTTTTTGCTTGAATGTGTTCCCAAACCAATCCCTTTTCTCCAAAATCAAGGAAAATTTAATCCCCGTTATTCAATAACTTTTTACAATGATTACAAACGAGGTAGAGCCCTGCTTAAAGAGAACGCCGGACATCAAAGTAAAAATTGCTGTTCCGCCGATGAGTTATCTCTTCTTTGGCTTTACATTGCATCCTTGACATGCTGGCCGCTAGTGGGGGCACATTAGTAGTTTAGGTTTCCTTGCTACAACTTACCTCAAATCCTGGGTTAGGACAGACCCCATGAATTCTCTTGAAAACATACAGTATCAGATACCTTTCATACCTCCTCTGAGTATTGTACAACCCTAACTTTTGGAGTCTCTCCCAATATGAGAGCTCTCTCATTCCTGTGATGTTAGTAGAGAACCATCTTTGTACCTGCTCGACCTTTTGCAAACCTGCGAAACTCATTGGAGCCCAAATGGGTGAGGCATATTCAAGATGAGGCTGAACAATCGTCTTGCACAGAGTTAGCATCGTAACACTATCTCTGAGCTTGAAAGTGCGATAGATCGTAGACAACGGAACTTATGGACGGCTGGCGCTGACGTAACTTTTCATAAAGCGTTTTGTTGCTTAGGAGGCTTAGCAACTTTTTAGGACCTAAACTAATTGCTAACACTAAAATTTTCTCTTTTCAGTCTGTGTTGAGTCTCTGCATTGGGCCTTCCAAGGGTTTTCAAAAGTATTAATACTATTTATGCACTAGCAAAAGAAGGAAGTAATGGCCAAAATCCGACGGAGGGAGTTTCATTTTATTAGCAACCCAAGGGCGTCAGCCCAAGGGGTGTCAATGAAATGAAAGAAGTGATGTCGCATCTTGGCCATTACACACTTCATTTGTGGGTGCTTGTGGTATTTTGTTGACCAAGTTATCCGTTTAGGACTTCCATTACAATTTTTCAACCCTCAAAATCTGCTCAACCATGGATTTTTGTACTATTCAACTAGCATGCCTTGCCTACTCAATACTAGTTTTAGGAGGTAGCTCTCTCCACCTTAAGTACATCAGTTGGTGTGTTAGCTACTCAGAGCCTTAGTTTAAAAGCCTACTTTGACTAATTTGTTGGATCATTCCCTGTCAATGAGATGGGGGCTTTAGAGGTACAAGTAATTGTACGTTTGAGATGTGTTTGTAAAGACATGATTCATTCATAGGGCAATAAGGAGATTTGTAGGGCAAAAAAATCAGTTGAAGCGAAATAATTTCATCAAGTAATTTACCCAATTTTGATTGGAATTGACAATCTATCCCTCTCAGGATTTATTTAAATCATTTTCTTGAATATTTGTCTGCCTAATTTGGATTAGAATTGAGAGTTTGCAATTTCAAAAATTCAACCAAACCACATTGGTACTTTTTAACTTAGTCATTAAGCCTTCAACAACACAATTGAGTGAGATAAAGCAGTTTTTGTCAGCAATCATAGCATTGAATTCAGAACAATGTCCTACTTTTTCTGTTGAGGTCACGTGACCGATGTCCACGTCATCACATGACGTCATGAGGCCGAGGCCCAATTTAACCAAATCTCAATCCTACTTCAAGAGGATAAACGGGAAGTTTTTTGAAAGGAATAATCCCCTCGACCAACCTTGATTTTATTATGATTTGAAAAAATGGAAAATCCCGTTTATCCCGAAAGGAAACCCTCGGCCGGAATGAACGTTCTGTTCTGTGTTGAAGAATCCCTCGGCCAACCTTGACTTTCCAAGCAATAATTTCTTTGTTTTGATTGTAAAAGGCCAAAACAGAAAACACATTTATTTTAAGAATGTTTATTGCGATAAGTTATTTTACCATCGGGCAAGGGGCAATAGAGAAAGATAGAGAGAAACTGAAGGAAGAGTTGCGGATGGTTTATCATTTATCACCTTCACTTTCCCAGCAATATTTTTTTTGGTTTCATTGTAAAGAGGGCCAAACTGAAAACACTTTATTCTTTATTTTTCATTTGGCTAATCACTGAAAATGTTTGGTTATAGAATAGGAACCATGTGTAGTTCTCACATTTGGCTCTCCCACTCTTGCATGCACCTAAACTCTTTTTCATAAGAAGGAGAGAAAACTGGGGCTGTTTTCCCACTGAACATTCTCGCTTGTGCATTTTATTGCCTCAACTGAAGCGACTTCAGGCATAGTCTCTGCTTCATGTCTTTCCTCAGGTGGATGCATGAACACAATTCGAACCATTCTATAACTATTTAAGAGAGCCCCCTCACATAGAATTCAAGGAACTTTATGACTAGCGGTTCGGCTGAGCCGTATCACTCAGGTATGTTTTAGTCTCAAACAAAATCATTGACTTGATCAATGAACAGCCTTGAAGTGGAACGCTTTCCAGAGCAGATGTCATGTCGCACAAAGAAAAAGAATGTACTCGTTCATCTAGAAATCATTACTTTCATTTAAAGATCACGGTACTTCCATTTTAATATAGGAGTCAACAATACCTTCAATCGGCAAACACGTTTGTTGCTTTCATCTTCAAATGGTTTTGGATAGTACTTTATATTACCCACACTCCTTCTTAGCCATGACCATTGACGAGAAATCATGTACGCTCAAGTTTTACGGATCTGCCTTCTTATCTTTTACCTCGATGTTTTGAGTTACTGTTGTGTTACTAAACCCAATCGGGCTTCCTTAAATTTGATGCGCCCAGAAAAACTTATCGCCGGTTTCTCGTTGAAGTCAAGCTCTCTCTGACTTTCGTGCAGCTCACTTCAAAACGAAAAAAATTGACGAACAGTCGACAGTCGACAGCCGGCTTCATTGGATGGTAGAAGTCTACCTGTGACTGAAAGTGCAACACAGGCCAAAAGTTTTGAATTTGCCATACGATTTTCGTCCGAAGAAGACACGCTACAAGATTTCTCATCGCTGGCGCTTCTCATGTAACCCAGTTAAGAGGCTCGGTATTCAGTAATGCGCGTCAGTTGTGGATTCACTAGAAAACGCACGCTATGCATTTTGAAGCAATAAGTTTATTTACCCTGTGATAACTTGAGTTGTTACAGAAATTTTACGTTAACACACGCCGTTGGCTTCATTTGCAAACACAAAAGTACGTAAGTTGCGACAAAAAATCGTTTAAATAAAGCTAAGCTTATAAACCACGTCGCAAAACTTTTTCATAACTTTTGCCACAGGATTTCTTGTCCTAACTTGAGTGAGTACTTTCGAGTTTGCAAATAAAGTCAACGGTGTGTGGAAGCGAAAAATTTCTGTAACAACTCAAGTTGTCGCAGGGTATAAAACTCAGCTCATATGAAGTTAAAAGAGGTCCTGGTTTCAGACATCATGAAAAGGAGATTTGTGCTAGCTCTCATTTGCATCGGACAATTACTCTTTTTGTGCATGTTCTTTAAGGTGCCACAACATACTAAAAGTGCATTAAGTGAAGGAACAAGTGAATTTGATGCGGTGATCAAATCTGTTAACAGTGGTGCCACTGGCAAAGTATTTTCAGGTGTGCCCTTTAGGGAATTCACCTCTTCACGAATGTTTGAAGATTTTCCAAGAGATATTAATCGGGTTCAAGTGAAAAAGTTGAACCTTAATTGCCACCTATGGGCCGTTTTGACTACGATCAATTTCCCAGGAGAGGCTGTGAGGCAATTTTTATACAAAACCCATTGGTGTTTGGTTGTAGTCGGAGATTGGTCCAAACCAACTATATATGAACTACCAACAACCATCGGAGAGAATATTATCTTCCTCTCGAAAGAAAATCAGACAAGCACTGGTCTGAATCTAATCACATATTTGCCGTGGAACAGTTTTGGAAGAAAAAATGTTGGATATTTGTATGCTATTGCCAATGGAGCCCAACAAATTTGGGATTTTGATGATGACAACTATTTCAAGTTTTGGCTTAATGGAGCCGCACCTGATCCCTTTTTGGAAGTTGACACTTTTGTGGATATTATGAACTCCAAAGGTATGTTTTAAGAAGATAGTGAAGTTTAAGATCGGAACTTTTATCTCGCTGACGGCCACAGGGAGAAGTTTACGTGAGTGTACAAGAAAAACAAATAATCCAATTAAGATAAAGATGTTAACAATCATGAAACTCAACAAAATCTGAAGGTCTTTGAATTTGCTCGAGGAATTTGTTGGCCGTCCATCGTTTTCCTTTTGGAGGCCTTCATATGTATGTGACCAGTTCAACGAGATCATACTGCATGTTGTGTAAAAGAGAAAAGTACCGTCGGGTTTTGATGTTTAGGAATTTTTGGTCTACAGGAAAAAAATCCTTTAAACCGAGTTTTCCCATAAATCGAAACCCCCAAAAAATGATACCAAGCGCTCATTTGGCTTAACTTTTATGTGTTTTTCATTGACATAAAGCTCTCCACGTTTTCCTCTCTCGCTTTACAAACTCTCGTTCCAAACTTTTCCCAAGCATTGGAAACACTCAATATGGCTGATTTTAGTCTCTTGGTTCATCTCCAGTTCATTCTTATCAGGTTCAATTTCTACCTCATTTTGTGCGTCATTTTATTTTCATATCTTGACACCATGGAAAGAACTTTTTAGACAAATATCCCTGAGCCGAATCATTTTAATTTGCGAAATCTCTTAAATCGTGACCATTTACTAAATATTGAAAAATTAGTCAGTGGGGAAAACCCCCTTAAATCGAGATCCCGAATTGATTTCCAACTGTATGTTCTTTTACCGTGCCCTCAGTCTTGGAGTAAAGAGGGAAATGTCCTTATGATGAAGGCAAGAGTATTGAGCATACTTGATAATGAAAATGTATATTCTGGGACTCAATAATACAATTGAAATAACAAACATGATGATTATAAAAGTAAAAAAGAGTTCCCAATGCCGCCCCATAAGCCTAATGGTTTGCTTTAGTGGGGAACCTTGACTAGATACGTCACCTCTCGCCAAAGCCGTGTTACTCTCGAAGCTTCTAACTCAAACAGCTCTTCCGACTCCTTCCCGAAGCTTGTCTTCTACTCAGTTCATAAGAATGTTTGGGCTACTTTTGATTAGTGATGGGGAGTAATTGTCATTGCAATTACAAATACGCAATTTCTATCACAATTACATGTAATTGTATTTTTTCGATTACAATTACATGTAATTGTATTTTTTCGATTACAATTACATGTAATTGTATTTTTTTCGATTACAATTACATGTAATTGTATTTTTTTTCAATTACAATTACATGTAATTGTATTTTTTCAATTACAATTACATGTAATTGTATTTTTTCAATTACAATTACATGTAATTGTATTTTTTCAATTACAATTACATGTAATTGTATTTTTACAATTACATGTAATTGTATTTTTTCAATTACAATTACATGTAATTGTATTTTTTCAATTACAATTACATGTAATTGTATTTTTTCAATTACAATTACATGTAATTGTATTTTTTCAATTACAATTACATGTAATTGTATTTTTGTATTTTTTCAATTACAATTACATATAATTGTATTTTTTTCAATTAAACTTACATCTAACTGTAATTGTGATTAATTACATTTTTGGCAATGTAATTGACGAATTTTCGATTACAAATTACCAATTACTTTACAAAATCTTACTTCCTCAAATTAACAATACACCTTTTTCATATTGTAAAACCAATTTATCAGTTTCTTCTTGCAGAACAATAATTTTTTCATCACATTGCGGTCAATGTGATGCCACGAATAGATAGCTTTTGTTACAATACACACCCAAGCTTTGATATTTAAACACTTTTCAACTTCAAAACCTTTTGACCATGATTTTTGTGTCAGGATTTAGGACTTTTCACAACCAAGGGCAGACAAATGAGGTGCAAAAATAAAGTTTAAAAACATCGTCATACTTGATATATATGTACAAAGTTCGTACTTTCTGAAAAAGAAAAATATGCCTTGTGATTGATGTTGTAATGTTTTGATATTTAAGCCTGTTCATACGCTTTTGGTTTTCGTAAATCACTCTTTCATATTACCCTTTCAGACATTATAAGTTGCCAGTTGGTGCATCGCTACTTAAGAATGGCAGATCTGTTTCTTTTTCATCGTTTTGAAAAGGCAAAAGGGTGAAAGAGACGGAAGAATTGTATTGTAATTGACATGAAATTGCAATTAAAGCCAATTACATTTTCGGATAATGTAATTGTAATTATAATTAATTGCATTTTTTAATGAAGTAAATGTAATTAATTACAGTTTTCAAGTAATTGACCCAACTTTGCTTTTGATGGCAAGAAAAACAATCCTGTATTGTGCAATCGGTTGAATAGGTGCTGGTGATTGTCTCCGTTAAATATAAGGTCCATCTCTTGGTCGACATAGCTAGGTAATGATTCCGCTTTGATTTTGTTTTCTGAAACGAAGTTGTTCCAAGAATTTGGCAGAGCATAAGATGGTAGTCGTTAGTACCAAGTTAATAGCGCACGAAGCAAGTCAAACCGTATAACGACCTCTAATCAAATTGTTATAAAACATGTTAATAACTTCTGGTACGGTACAGTGAACACAGTTAAGCATGAATTTTAATTGATTTACTTTCACAAGATATGGAATTTTACATATCTTACAACTTTTAAAAACATGACTAGTATGAGTTTTAGATTTAGCACCAATCATCCACCTTATAACACGCTTTTGTAAACTCTCTTAAGTCTTTTAACAATAGAACTTTCACCATAAAATTCAATTCAATATTCAATTCGTCTCTTGATCAACGCTTTGTAAAGAGTAAATCGAAGTGTTGCCGGAATCTCTCTTTTTGCCATAAACAGGGTAAATATAATTTTCCTAATAGAATTGAGGACTAGTCTTACGTGTTCTTTTCGGTTTAATTTATCGTCAACACTAAGGCCTAAAAATTTGATCGATTTATCAGGGTGTTTAAAACCCACTTGTTGAGTAACAATGTTATTTAATGTCTTTAAAAGATTGCGACCGTGATCAAGGATATATTAATCAAACGACAAAGTGAAGTGGAAATTTCGTTTTTAATCTCCTTGAGTACAATATTAGACATTTCATCTATTCAATGACTAGATTTATTGGGCAACTTATCAATTATATTTAAAACCTCCAAATGATTAACTACCTTAAAATAAGACTTCGGTGCAATAGAATGTAGTCCAAAAATCTTAATTCTTCATTATCACAAGATATTTCGTCGCTTAGGTATTTACCAATAGCTATGAAATAGTCATTTAAAGAGGAACAAATTTCTTGCCTGTCAAAGACTGAAACATTATTTACATTTAACCTTGATGGGCCCTCATTGAACTTATTTCCATATCCTAACATATATTTTGCTCCTTTTCAGACTTTGTTAGAATATCCAGCGTTTGATTTGAAATAATTTTGCCAATGTTTACTTTTAGCTATCTTAATTAAGTTTAATACATTTTTGAATACGTTGTTAAGGTTTTGTGATTCTCGTCTGTACGGTTTTTATAAAAGTTATTGCATAACTTTTGCTTATGCATGCGCGAGGTCATAAGTAGTGATGTGACCAAATAAAAAGTGTCGTCGGTTTTTACCCAGGGTTTATGTCTCTTTATTTTCTGCGAATCAGCCTATGTTGCAGTTTTTGTCCTAAAACACTAAGTAAGGGCAAATGTGCCAACACTTGGCCACAAAACCGTATTTGGTCACATCAGTAGTTGTAAGACCTTGCGACATTCAGGGATTGCGCATTTTATTGGGGTTTGTCTGTACAATGTTTTGCAGGGTGCACGACGTTTCAAAGGCGCGCTTGAGTTGCTGAAAGAAGTCTCGAAAAGGAATTTCATCTTCACGCTCTTGTTGACGATCTAAAAGTGTGAAAATAAGACCACAAATATTTTTCGCTTGAGTTCAGATTGTCGAAATGAAGGATGAAAACAACTGTTATTGTTGATGTAATGCTTTTTAGGATGCCGTCTCAGGTAGCAATATACCATTACAATTGAAATGAATTTGTAGGAGACCATTCAGTGCTGACATGTGGCTCTCCGCATACCACTTAACAAAAGAATGGAAGAAACTCCGACGTTCAATATAATGTTTTAGAAGTTCCTTTTAAGCGAGATCAAGAACTCGGCGGACTGTTGAAAAGTAAAAGCTCATATGTTTAAAAGCTCCCAGCTTTCTAAAAATTGGGTGACAAAAATTACCACATCTTTTAATTGTTAATATGTTGTTCACTGAGTCACTGGTTGAAACTTCTCTCCTATTTCAGACAATATCCGGTTTCAATCATTCACACCAAAGGAGGATTCGTCATTCATTTCCTTCAATCCCTACCCGGTATTAGGTTGTCCCAAACAGCCGTGTTGGCCAAGGGGACTCCCATTGGACCACATTCGTCAAAACTCCACGCATCGCGTTCATCTTACCGACATGGATATCCCCGGGAATCAAATCGCGGTGTTCCAGTCCTTGGCTGATCACGAACCCGATGTAGACGCCGTTCATCGTATGGTCATGCAAACCCCTTGGGTTTTCAAAAAGCCCCTTGAAAACCAAAATAAGCCTCTCGTTGTGCCAGCTAGTCGATTTTCGCCCTACAACGCTCAAGCCACACTTCACAATAGAAACGGCTTCTTTGCGCTCTATTTACCCGTTTCAGTTAATGGCAGAGTCTCCGACATATGGCGGAGCTACTTTGCCCAAGCTTTGTTCAGATTGTGCGATTTGAAACTTGGATTCATCAAAAGACCCATTGTCGTCCAAGATCGAAATCCTCACTCCTATGAAGCCGATTTTGAAGCGGAATTACCATTATATCGTCAGACTAGTCAGTTACTTGCATTCTTGAATGAATGGGTTGGGACCGGTCAGGAAAAACTAGTTCAGAGACCCATGGAATTTTGGATGGAAGATCTATATATTCAAGCATACCAAAGAGGGTACATTGAAATCGAAGATGTACAAGCAATGCAACAATGGATAATAGACTTACAGTGGTTGGATTATGAGTTCCCAAGAGCTCCAGGGAGTCAGAAGGCAAGAAACAATAGAATTCCAACAACAATCGATGTTTCTCGTGGTCAAAGAGTTGGCCAAGATGGCATTAAAATTCAAACAGATCTCCTCAGCTCCGTCAAAAGTCGAAGGTTTTGGACTTCTGATCTGCACAAGGGCTGCAAGGCCTATTTGGCATCAGTGTTGCCAGAAGTTCACCAAAAAGTGTTGGTGGTCAATCGGAAAGGGTGGAATTTGGAAAACCTGTCTGCCTTCAATGGCAAGGGAGTTCATGTTTACAAAGGCGATATTCCGCCCGTGCTTCAAGCATATGCCACCCACACCACAAGTCTTTCACCATACCAAATCAAAAGAACCTTGGAATTGATCAAACCTACCACTCTGAACACTGCCATTGATGCTTATTTTTGTTCGTTTCCCTCTTCAATGTGCGAGATGTGGATGCCTTGGAATGCCACCAAGTCCATCTTTTTCGTACCTGCTCATCGCTATAATCTAGGTCGTTGTTCGCTTATGGAATGGAAGAAATTGAACTATGAATTGGAAACCCTTCATTCGAACCCGAGACATGTCATTGCCGCTTTAAGTCTCTATGATAAGGAGTACTTGAACTATTACACTGGTTACCAAGATTTGGAGATTCTGAATAGCTATTCTGGTTTTTATACACAACCAGGGGTGGAATATACAGGCAAGAGGCCGGAAATTCCTGTCATCGGAACTGATCACTATCCTACAAGCAAAAACATTACACAAGAGCTGACGACTGCCTTAACTGAGTTTGAGCCCGTACCATTGATTCGGCTTTATCCCAAATTCACCTTTCAAGACTTGGCCAACCATCGCGCCATTATTTTTGTTCCTTATTCCGTCATGTCATTCAAGTTCACAGAAGTGTATTCTTTGTCCATTCCGATATTTGTGCCATCTCCGAAGTTTTTCCGCGCCAATGGCGGAATGGGTCGAGATCGCACAAGTACTTCTCCGTTTTACTGCAACAAGCCTGAATTGGATAAGCAAATGCCCAAGCATCCAAAATCAACTCACCCTTACAGTCCCAACACTGAGTTTGAGGAAGATCCAGAAGCTGAAATGTATTGGTTGCAATTTAGTGATTTCTATACAAGGCCATATGTGCAAACTTATGATTCAGGAGAGGACCTTCAAGAGAAGCTACAAACTCTAGATTTGTTGGAGATCCATGAAAAAATGGTTAAAGAGAACGACTTACATCGTCGCGTTCACATTAACACGTGGATAAAACTTCTTCTAAGAACCGGTGAAACGCATTGAGGTTCGCAAAATTGTTGAGCTCTAACAAATGTTTGAAGGTTTTGTTTTGCTTTATGACAAAAAGAGACTCTTAGAGTCCTATTGCATTTAGTCCATTGCAAGTTGGTACAACACAGCTTCAATGTCATAGGGATGAATTTTTGATCAATGATTCAATCATTGTTAAAACAAATGATTCAATCATAGCTGAAACAGAGTGCCTATTTTAGTCAAAAGTAACCTGTTTAAGGTTTCCAGAAGTATTTTTGGCGCCAATCCAATACAATGCTTCAATGGTTTTTATTGTGTCTTTAGATGACCCTGTGATATCATTCTACAATATCGTATTGTAAATTGAAATGTTTGGTCAAAGAAGGCCTGAAAAAGTCTCAAATAAATATACAAATAATTCACCTCATAATTTCCTTACATGTGAGCATTCGGTTATGTTTCTAGACCATTGTTAATTCTATTAGTCCTCTGCCTCCTTGTCACTTTCTTAACAGTTTATCTTAGCAAGAAATGCTTCCCAAAAATAGCAAGTTTACAATGTTCATTGGTTCTTAAAACGTCTTTAAACCAAACAAAACAAAGACCAGGTTAATATTTCTGATTGTGGTGGGTCCAAATGCCTCCATCATGATTATGAATGCATGAAACGTGCAATAATGGTGAAAGTATAACTATTCTTCTTAAGTCCATGTGAACGTTAGACCCCCTGAATGACTGACATTTGGCCATGAGAAGCTCTTGTCCAGTTTTTTTTTCAATCCACTGCTTACAACGGTTTGCCAAAAGGAAAGAGTCGTTCTGTGAAGTCACAGCAATCAAGCTTCAAAGCAATAAAAGAAGTACAGGGGTTATTGACTTCTTGTTTATGTATCCAGCCCTAAATCATACAAAGTTTTCTGGTATAGACCAAAAATCTGTCATCACGAAAGGAGAGGAAACTCGTAAACCGCAACTTGAAGTTGTGATTTTTCGACTGAATCGAGTAAACTGACAATCGCTTTGAATAACATCTTTGAACCACAGATACAACATGCTCGTTTTTTTGTGGGACAATAGCAGGAAAGTGGTTGCGTGAAAGAGCCCGAACTATCTGAGAAATATTGATGCACTGTCCAGGGTTGATTTTGGAGAAGCTCGGTCCTGCTTTTTGTTTCAGCAATAAAATAAGATTTTTCTCTCCAAAAATTGATATTTTGAACTTCATGCCCTCTATTCTTGGCATGATCAACCCTTTCTTCAAAGAATGGATTGGAATTAACCCCGAAAGTGGGTCTAATTTGACTATGGTCAGAAACAGGTTTGCTCCCAATGACAAAGCTAGAGGGAAGAGAAATTGTTGACTGTACTCTGCCCACGTTGACACCAGAATCACTATACAAAATTATAGGTAGGCAGTGTAGTTGGTAGAGCATTTCGCCTCTGTTATTACTCTTTGCTTTGGACTTCAATGTAACGCTCCCATTTTCTTCCTAGAAACGGCAACAGCAGTTTTTGGACAATTTAAAACCAGTTTAGGATGGGCAAGAGCTATTTCGATGGTTTTGCCTATGAGAGGACTGTTCCTGGCGAGTGAAAGAATTCCAAGAATTCCTGTTCACCCATTAAGAAATTGCTTCCTGAGTCTCCCTAAATGTAAATTATTGTTAACCCTTTTAGAAATCAATTTTTCCCATTTGCTGTGCAAACAATATCACTGAAGAAAGGAAAAGTTGAGTGTTTACACTAGCATGGAAAGGGGCTTTATTGTCCGATCATAGATATCAGTACCAATCAGAATCAGAGATATCTCAATTCTGACGTCACCAAAAACGCCCTCTATGAAGGATTAACATATGAAATTCTTAGAAATGATGGCTTCTTAAGGAACGCCATAGAGTGCGCTAGTTAAGGAACGTCATAGAATGTGCTACTTTGTATGAAACGCAGATATCCTACTTGAAGTTTGATAGATTGATTCTCAGAGCTACGGGGAGGGGCAGAAGTATCCAGACAAAACTTGGATGACGTATATCTCCTGAAGCAAGAGGAACATTTTTATTTCCCGCATTTTTCTGGTTTGACCAAAAACCGGTTTTGAATGTTTGTTAGTTTTTTTTTTTTGTTTAAATCCGGAAATATGAAGCCCCAAGAACAAAAGCGTAAAGTGATTGCTGAATTGCTCTCGGCCGGCAACGACGCCAGAGCCATTATCAAGTCAACCAAGTACTCCAGGGCCACCATCTACGAGGTCGTGAAGAGGCTGCAGTCTGGCCGGGGGACAGGCCACGCCCCCTGCAGCCCACACGGCAAAAAAGCGGACCCCCAGGTTCTTGGCGAGCCTGAGGAGGTCCATCGAGGCCAACCCAGCTGTGTCCATATCGGCCCACACAGCCAGGTGGTCCGTGAGCACGAGGACTGTGGCCAGGGACGTCAAGGAGGACCTGAACTTGACCTCCTCTGTCAGAGGCAGACGCCACCTTCTTAACGAGAAGATGAAGGCCACCAGGTTTGAGAGGGGCAAGAAGTTGCGCAAAATCTGCAAGGTCAATCCGAGGACGGTCAGACTTTTCTCAGATGAGTCAATCTTCACGGTGGATGGCGCGTACAACCTCCAGAACAACCAATGGCTTGCCAAGAACAGAACTGTTGTGCCTCCCATCATGAAAACAAAGAATCCTGCCAAGATTATGGTCTTTGGCGTCATCAGCAGCGACGGGAAGGTGATGCCAGCCCATGTCTTCCCTCCCAAATTCAGGCTCAACGCTGCCGGGTACGTGGAGCTTCTAAGGAAGGTCCTGATGCCCTGGCTGGCAACCTCGTACCCACCAGGAACCAAATTCATGTGGATCCAGGACTCTGCTCCGTGTCATGTGTCCAATGTTTCCATGAACTTTTTGAATAGCAAATTTGACGTGGTGGTCAAGAAAGACGAGTGGCCTTCAAACAGCCCTGACCTCAACCCATGCAACTTCTAGTTGTGGTCCGAGCTGAGGAGGAAGGTCAACAAG
Organism: Tigriopus japonicus; assembly: GCA_010645155.1. NCBI lineage: Eukaryota > Metazoa > Arthropoda > Copepoda > Harpacticoida > Harpacticidae > Tigriopus > Tigriopus japonicus. The sequence goes on from CM021315.1 coordinate 4,553,827, forward strand.
ATGGCCCACAACAGCCTGGCATCTCTGAAGTCACAACAGCCTGGCGTCTCTGAAGTCACAACAGCCTGGCGTCTCTGAAGTCACAACAGCCTGGCGTCTCTGAAGTCGTCGGTGAAGCGGAACATGGCCTCCTTCTCCACGGCCGAGGTCGCCAAAGCCTGCTCGGCCTTTGTCGGCCGCTTGGACGCCGTCATTAAGGCCAACGGTGATCATATTGAAAAAAATGTTCTTAATTATTGTCCAAACTTTTTTTGTTAAATATACAATTGGCTAAAAATAGCTCTTGATGCTGTAAATTATGTTCAAAGTTTTGTCCGGATACTTCTGCCCCACTCTGTAATCTAGAAATTACAGCCTGAGTCATCTAGAGGCAGGCATGGGGAGTAATTGTAATTTCAGTTACAATTTCATGTAATTGTAATTAGTTACATTTTTGGCCATGTAATTGACGAATTTTCGATTATAAAATACCAATTACTTTTCAAAATCTTACTTCCTCAAATTGACCATAAAACCAATTTATCAGTTTTCATTTGCAAAACAATTATTTTACCAGGAATTTGTGCTCAATGTGATGCCACGAACAGGTAGCTTTTGTTACAATACACATCCAAGCTTTGATTTTTAAATACTTTTAAACTACAAAAGCTTTTGACCATGATTTTTGCGTCAGAATTTGGGGCTTTTCACAACTAAGGGCAGATAAATGAGGAACGAAAATAAAGTTTTAAAACATCGTCATTCTTGACATATATGTGCAGAGTTCGTGTTTTCTGATAAAGAAAAAATATGCCTTGTGATTGATAGCATAATATTTTTGATATTTAAGCCCGTTCATACGCTTTTGGTTTTTGTAAATCATTCTTTTATATTAACCTTTCAGGTATTATAAGTTGCCAGTTGGTGAATCGCTACTTAAAAATGGCAGATCTGCTTATTTTTCATGGTTTTGAAAAAGCAAAAGGGTGAAAGAGACGGAAGAATTGTAATTGACATTGGATCGGTTCCGAGGTCGGCTTGTCATGAGTCAAATCCAAAAACCCAGGAACCAATCCGGACTGGGAGGAGTGGTCTTGTAAACTTGAAATTTCTGTCACCTGCAAGCTCAACTTGAACATTTTATCACAAGTTTTTGTTTTACTTTTTCTTCCAAAATAAGTTAAAACTAGGGTTCGAACAAAGTTGCAAAATGCAACTTACAACAATAATTGCAACTTTTGGCCTCTTATGTCAAATTAAGCAACTTTTCAAAGGCTTTCATGGCCGGCTAGGAGTATGTAAAGTGCGTATCTTACTGTGTTTTAAAACAACACTATTTGGGATCTTCCAAGATGTTGTTAGCATGCAGAATTTGAACGTCTTGACGGCACAATTTCCTTCAGGCATCTGGTCGCACTGTTGGGAGGTCTCACCCAAAAAATTATTGGGAGCTAACAATAAAAATGATTAGAAGGTCACAATAAATGTGATTAGGAAGTCACTACATAAATTATTGGGAAGTCACAATACGCCTCCATAGTTTGCTCTGGAGCATTTTCTTGCTTTTCTGGGCTCAACTTAAATATTGTTTAAAGTGTATAAGCTACATTTTTCAGCTCACAAAGGTGATGAAAACATGTAACTACAGATTATTGAAATTAGAAAGGTGTTAAATAATACTTTCGTTAACAATTATTTTGAATTTTTTGTTCAAAATTGAGAGACGCTTCGTTCGGCAGGAATGGTAATCAAGGAAGGAATCCGCATAAATTGATTGCCGTGGTTTTCTACGATTATTTTGTCGCCATTGAAGAAAGTGTTGTGGTCTACACTTTTTTCAAACCATTAGTGTCTACGATTTTACAACGATCTTTTGTGAGAAACCTCATTGTACTCGTAATTGGGTCCAAATAACTTTGACTTTGACTTTTAAATATATTGTTCCTTGACTTGCTTGAAGTTGGAACTTCGCCTGTTCTGCCAATTTCTCTAGAAAATAATATTGAAACTTCAGGGAGGCAATAATGGTAAAATTTAAACCGTAATTAACATTTAAAGTTAAGTACAAATATTCATGATTCTAATCATAGCCTAAATAAAATCAATCAATTTAAATTGGTTAAAATGCAACGAAACCATTCCAAAAACGGGTAAATCTGCTCAAAATAGACTGAAATCGTCACGAAGAAGGTGTTTTTGAAAGAGAGTTATGATTTTTAGTAGGAATCAATCAGACTGTTTCTTCAACAAGGGAAAAAACGTGCCAATGTTATTATTTTTGTTTGGGCAACAAATACATCATAAAAACATGTATGCAGGATCTGATAAAGGTTCAAAAAGATAGGGAAAGAGTATTCACAAAAAGTAATGGTAGTTGAAGAAGACATTTGACGATTTGTATAACGATTTGTACATCTGAAACAAAAGGACTTAACAAATTGTTTACATCTTTAAAAGCACGAAAGTTACTTAAAAATGTCAATCCTGTTTATTTCTTTTCTAGAGGTCACTTTCAAACTTAAAGGTAAGACTTTCTGGTAAGGTATGACTTGACGACTGAAAAGCTTTTCCTTCACCGCAATCTTACTCGGTTAGATCTTGAATCACAAGTCGTGACACCATGTGTCTTTACGATCCTTGGTGAAACATCCCGGTATGTAAGAGTCAATGAGCTTTTGGATGGATATCGATCACCAACATTGAATTGACCACAAAAGTAGATATTTTCTTGGTTTGTGCACCTCTGAACAAATCAATCGGGTTTTGAGTCAGTTGGAATGCTGAACGGTGCTTGCCTAGATCTCGGGGAAAAGTGGTCTAACGGAAATGGCATCTAAATTTCAGCTGTATCGAAATTTTGAACTCTATGTTACGGCCTTTCAAAGCTCAGTATTTAAAGCAACACAACATGAATGTGCCAACAATATGTTGGTAATTATTTTTAGCAAGGATGTGTGTAGGACCCGAATTTAGTCTAATTCGCACAAAGAAAAACTTATTTGTTTGATTGAGGTAAAGAATGATTAATTTTGATGATCACCGTCCTTTAGATGTGAGTCTACCTTTGTGGGGCTCTAGAATCAGTCTGAGTTGAAATGAATAGATTGATCTTCTTTGTGCTGGCCCTCCTTGCCCATCTTATTGTTGAAAATGTAATGACAAGAATGATTGACTATCACTTGTATTTAAAATATTAGTCGCAATTTCCATTTCCTTTTACCATAAATCATGATTCATGAGATACACCAAAAAAAGATAATCAAGGCAAATATTTTATAAAGTCATCCTAGATTTTTGACCATTCTTTCCACCAAAAACTTTTTCTCCCGTTCCTGCGTTTCGCTTACTATAATTGTAGTTGTAATTGATATATTTTTTGCTACGAGTATAAAGTTTTTATTTGGTTCAAAAACTTTTTTGCGTGGTCATTGTTCGTGGTCATTGATCTTTGAGTCTAAAAAACTATCCTCAGGAATTTAATGATCCTTGATGAAGCTCACAAGTTTACGTTTGCACGGTTTTGGGCCAATGAGTTTTTTCAAGAAATTGAATGCCTCAAGGGTTCAACTATAAAAAACATTTTGTGACTCATATGTGGGTTGCAATACATTGTTTATTCACCAGAGGGGGTGGAGGGACCTGGGAACGAACCCATCAACCGGGGCATAGTTTGATTATAATTCAATGATATGATGATTCAATGCTTGCATTGATTCTGACAATTTACTCAAACTATTGGACCGAAACAAATGAGGGTCAATAAAGTGGTTTATCATATATTTACACAATGCAAAAATCGTATGGAAAGAGCACGAGAAGAATTATGAACCATCAAATTTACAAATTTTCATCACTTCATAAATTTTTAAGTTCATGTCAATTACTTTAATTAATAAATTCTTTAAAATGCACCCGATTTCAGTAAGAACGCTTTTTCCCATTCATTTCCTTTGTTTATAGATACGTTTTATTGAAATCATGCTTAAAGATTTCGCTGTTTATTAAAGTTTCTATTACCTTGTTTTTCATTTATCAAGATTTAATTGCGCTCAAAGACACTTTACAATCAAAGCTACGCTCCAAAAACACTCTCCCTTCTCCAGGAACGAGTAAAATTTGATTCTTGACATTCTTTGCCACTTTTTGTCGCCTTTTTTCTACTTTAGCCAAATCTTGGAAGGGAGAAAAAAGACCGTCGCAAACGCTGTTTTCACAAAGGACCCTGTACGTGAAAAATCGTTGTTGCTTCAATATTGGACTTGAGTGATATTGCTTTTCTCTTCTCTCTCTTCAAGCCAAGTGTTTGAAAAATCATATCTAATGAAAGTAAGGTTTATGTATGGCTTCAATCACGAATTATAAATGATAAAGTTAGGTGTTTTGTTTTTTTTGAAAAATTTGGTACAATTTTGAATTGAGAAAACCTACGTAACACCAACCATCTCACTCACTGAACCTGTACAGAATGCGTCTGAATTTTACGTAATGGTGATCTACACGTAGATGTCGAGGAGAACCGACATCCAAAAATTATTTCTGATTCAGCTAGTCTGCATTTTTTAATTGTGGGTGCAGTGGAATTCGAAGTTGAGCAGATTTAGTTACTTGATTCAATATCGGAATTTGCGATTTCTGGGGAGTCTGGTGAAATCGCAGAATGTACGGGAGGTTTAAGTGATCTCGTCAAAAATCTTATCGCAGGTGGACGAAACAAGAAAAGGGCTTGCTCAGGAACGGTAGGTGGCGGGTGAAAATTTGGACAGTTTAAGGGTTTTCGCATTTAACAGACCGGCCTTATAGCTTGCATGTTACGAACATGGTTGAATTGAAAGATCGGAAAATATTGTCTAATATTTTGGGGAAAAAATGCAAAATTTGTTTGTTCATTCTTGCTTTAAAAAAATCGGAACCAAAGATCACATATGTTGCATAAACGCAAGGGTAAGAGATGCTTCAAAAACAAATCTAAACCGTCAAATTTTGATATCATAAGGACCTTCAACAAAATGTGGTAATTTAAACCTGTTTCCATTCAATGGGAGTAATTACTTGTGATGTAAGATTTGATATACTATGACAAAGTGACCAAAATCTGAGATCTAAAACAGTGCTATTGTCATCATTGCATTATTGTACATTTAAATGTTTGACGTCTTACCTAAGGACATATAATTCAATAGTATATTCTTCACTTAACTTCACATTAGTATGGATGATAGATCTTATTGTTTTGACATTCAATTTTTGTCTTTTTTGTCATATTTTATCACATTTCGCCATGCTCATTTTGACGGGAAAAAAGTTCGGAAGACGGGTGTTTCTGATGAGCTTGAAATTGGCCTTTCCTAAGAAATATTAGATATTTTCTCTATTATTTAGGCATAATATTTCGGAAAAATTAGAGCAAAATGAATAATAGGTCTATGCACAGTAGGGCTTACCCAAAATGAACCTAATATGCTAAAATGTCTACAAAAGGGCATTTGTGCTAAAATTAATCAATCCACACATACCAACAATCTTAAACACAAAAAACCGCACCATCAAATGAAACAAATCGAAAATTCTATCTTTAAATCACCTCAGTGTCAAGTGAGCTTCCAAAATTGACCCATTACATTAAATTTACCATAAATCTTTTGGATAAATTGGTGCACGCAGACAAAATTACTAAGTAATGGATAAAGTTGTCAAAAATATTTGGCTTGATTTTCAAATCTTTTTGGCTTGTACTTTTCAATTGTACTCACTACCTAAGATAAATATTGTGATAAATATTAATGAACCATGGAACAAGAAGTTCAAAACATAATAATATAAGTCAAATTTGAGCGAGCCTCCCATTAATACAAATTAAAGATCATAACACCAAAGTGGTAGACTCAAAATTCAATGGGCACTCAAAAAAATATCATGGAGCTGTTTGTGTTGGCTTCAAAAATAATTAAATTTTAAGAATTTTTGCAAGACATGAGTTGGTGGAATTTCAAATGGTTATTCTCATACTTCGCTGGTCTCGAAAATTGCAAGAAGAAATATCTCCACCCTTAAAATACTACGTATTTGAAATGAGCAAATATTTTTTACTGTTTGTAAACACTAAAGGCTTTATATACAAAGAATAGCAAAGGTCTGGAATCGAAGGTCTTCTTTGATTAGAGGGTTCCTGGGGACCCAAGTTCTGATTGGTCAAGCAACCCCTTGCGCCAACGTGACTAGATGCAGCTTGTTTTGGAAGCTTTCAGGCCCCCAAAAATCATCAATTTATGGCTTCTAAATCAAGATTAACATATTGAATGTTTTACGCGATTAAAAAAAGAGGCCCCAACAAATTTATGAAGTTTTAGACATGAGTTTGTATAAAAAAGTGGAAAGAGTCAACCCCTTTCTTTTTTTTGGACACCCTGATGATCTCTACTCCTCATGAGATTGGGAGGGCAAGGAGAAGACAGGGGATTTCAGTTGCTGAACAAAGGGTGGCACTTAACACGTCATTTCCAAATTTGTGTTTCTGGACTTTGTGTGAGGTAAAGGAAAAAAAATGCTACAGAATGTTGAAATTTCTTTATGTAGTAACATTCAAATTTGTAACTGCAACATGTATCTATTGGATTAAAAGCCATTTAGGCACAATTTTCCTGGGACAAAAGCTTTCACGACATGCTGCAACCTGTCATGCTGCCGCAAGGTGTTGATTGACCAATCAGAATTTGGGTCCCGAGGAACCCTCTAATCAGAGAAGACCTTCGATTCTAGACCTTTGCCCCTCTTTATATATAAAGCCTTTAGTTTACACCTTCCACTATACAAGGACAACCCAAGGTTGTCTAAATAGTGGGATTCGCTAAAAAATATAACAATGTCTGTGAAATGTACGTACTTCCTTGTGATCTGGGGGTAAATAGTTGGCAAAATCTTTCAATTTTGTTCAAATAGGATGATTTGTCTTTAATGACTGATTTGTAACTTTTTTATGCTTATTACAGCAATTACTAGTGACCTCATCATTTTTGGCTCCAAAAAAAAAATTCGGAAGGCCTGTGTTTCTGATGAGCATGCGAGGTAACTAAAACAAAGGTTTAGGCAACAATGCCTTTCTTATCTGGACAAATTGAAGTTGAATAGCAATTCTTGACATTGTATTTGCAAAAAAGTATGTTTTGTTGCTTTTATCTAAAATTTCGCTACATAAGTTGAGAGGGTTCTTCCGAACTTTGAAATTAGGAATGCCCGACTTTGAATAACAAGATGGCTAGAGGAGATAGGTTCCTGGGGCAACTAAACCTAAAAACAAATAATTTGTTTAATTGAAGGCTTCCAATTTCTCCATTTGTTTTCAAATTACTTTGCAATACTTCTCAACATACATTAACCATGCCATTGCCCATAAATGCAACATTTTTCGAAAATCTGACCCTTAAAAACTGAGATTTTTTTGGCAAGCCTACACTGCTAACTGCACAGAGTTCTCAGAGTGGAGATACCACACCAGGCCGGCCGTGACTTTTTGTAACGGGCAGCAAGGGCGAATCTGCAACAGCAACTAGTTAAAACTTGCCCAAATAAGTCCTACGCACCAACGTTTGTACTATGATCTTCCACTTGCTTGGGCAAGGTTTTGCGATATTCTTTGGAAATATCTACTTTTTTATGCAACTTATGGGCAACTTTGGTTTCAGTATCAGCTGAAAACAAGGCCGACAAAATGACAACAATGGCCCCTCTATACTACTCTAAGGCTAACTGCAGTTAGAGACGGCAGCAAGTCCGTAAAATGATACGGTAATCACTAATCACTCCCATTTACTAGAAAGCCTTTCATTTAATTCTCTTGATAAGAAATATTTGATCTGCAAATACTATTATAAACTTGGTAAATATGAAAGCTTATATGCCTTGTAGAGTCATCAAAAATTCAAAGTTGAAGGCAGGAAATTGCATTTTAATGGGAAATGCTGAAGGTTGCTTCAAGTGAGCGTTTTAAATCTTACCGCGAGCGGCAAAACAGGGCCCTTGGCTGTGCTTAGAGACGCTCTAGTGAGAGACGGGCGAGGTTGGGACCGGCGTCAATGATGTCATTCAATTTGCATCATTTGATTGGCTGATTCCCTTTTGGGCGCCTGTTTCAACATTTCCAAACAGACGGGAGCCTCAACAAGGCTAGGACTTGTACACAGGAAACACCGATTGACGCACTATTTTTTGGACTTTAGGTGGATTTCCGTTTTATCTTCGGTTCTTAACATGGCCGTAGTAGTTTTTGTATACGAACCCTCGGCCTCATATGTGGAGGTTGCGTGCCAGGAAACTCCGCGAGTTCGTATCCAGTATTTATACTATTATATAGGTTATCTATCCCTGCTTTAGCGCACTTCTTTATCTAACACACTCAAATGAATGCAAAAAAATGTATAGCTCTTTTTGCTAAAGGAAAACTGGATAAATTGACATTTTATTATTGGAAATTTTTTTGAATGACACCCAAATCGTTAGATTTAGATGCTTCTTAATTTTTTGGAATATTTGTCACCCTTGAAGAATGGTCTTTAAAGACATTTTAAAGTCGGGAGATTTGGATTTCACAATCCGAGCAAACATGTTGGACTGTCCATCTAATCATCAAATGATCACGGTCATTATTAGACCGTGGTCTTATAACTTCTCTTGACAGGGTTGAAGTGAGACCAGCACCTTCCAGGAGTAATACGGGACTTCAGTCTAGAAGTCTGTGTTTCCCCCACGCAATGAGAGACTTCCTGTCCATAATTTCCTGTCAACGAACACTGATTCAAGCTTGAGGGGTATTATGACTGAAAGTTTAAGTCGCTTGAAGCTTCTTAGAAGCTTCTCATAGCAAATGTTTTATGGTCTCATGACTGGTAAGCATGTGAACTTGGCAGGGTTGGTAGTCAAGACAGAACTCAATATTGGTCGCATAGAAAACGGATTGGATTGGAAATGAAACAAAAAAGTACAAATTGGACAAATCATTTTTTAAAGGTACAAATTTCATGAGAAAAAGAGCAACCCGGACCAAAAGTATGGAGAAACTATGAAAATTGGGCAGAAATGACAAAGAGTGGAGGAAAATTAAATTAAAGTCTCGCATTGAGATTCATAAGATCTTATATGGAACTTGTGTAACTTGGTCGTGGAACAATTGGCAAAAAAATTTGGCACAAAACTGAAGGTATCATGTGACACAACTTTTTTTTCATTTTGTCCTGTTTCTCCATAAATACAAAATTTTCCTTCAGAGAGAAATGGGCACTGTATGTGGATGAAATAAGTGATGACAGTCAACACTTTACATTTCATGACTCTGTTTATTTCTCAGAGGGTTGAATGGAGTTGCTTCATTGGATGATCAAGCAACTCCAGTGAGTGTGAAAATTGTTCGCCAAATTTGAAATGAACGTAATATTTTAATTGCAATTTAGTTACATATTTCATCTGGAAAATAACTTGTTTCTGTACACATACTTTGGTTTGATGTAAAAAGGTTTACACATGTCTTGTGTTCAGTGTTCAGTTGTCTTTTGTTGGAACCCCCAGACTTGTGTCAATTACTTCTAAAATGAAATTAATTGCAATTACAATTACATTGGTCTCAAAAGTAATTAAATACAATAATAATTTCTATATTTTCAAATATAATTTATTGCAAGTACAATAACTTTTCAAAAGTAATTAAATACAATTATAATAACTGTGTTTTCAAATATAATTTATTACAAGAACAATAACTTTGCAAATGTAATTGAATTTACTTTCAATTACATATTTTTTTCAAACCAAGTCCTGGACAATTTGCACTTGAACAATGCCAAAAACAAAAACCATTTTGCTTTCAAAAAAAGATGGACAATCATTACCACAAAGCAAGTCAGTGGATCAGGAATTTGAAAATATTTGACTTAACACAATAAGACAGCACTGTTTCAATTATTTGACAGACACCAAATGATTGCTTATTGAATCCTTGTTCACCTTTGTTTCATAGGTTATGTAATTAAAACGACATTAACATCAATCATACGGCATTTTGAACTTCTCTTTTGATCTTGAAGTCCTCTTTTTTAAGTGCAAAATGTGCAGAAAGCATCAAAAACCTGTGAGCCTTTTGTGAATCAATTTACACACTGAAAAATATTGGAAGGCCTGGGGAAAATCTGCAAAATTTCTAATCCTAGAACTTTAAATGTAGATGAAAATGTAATTGCAACTTGTAATTGAAAAATGTCAATTACATTGGCCCAAATGTAATCAATTACAGTTAATTTGATCTAAAATGTAATTATTTACAATTACCAGGAAACGTAATTGCAGTTACGTAATTGTAAATTCAATTGCAATCACCTAATTGTATTATCAATTGCAATTACGTAATTGTAATTTCACCTGCAATTACATAATTGTAATTTCACCTGCAATTACATAATTGCAATTTCACTTGGAATTATGCAGTTGTAATTTCAATAGCAATTACGCAATTGTAATTTCAATTGCAATCACGTAATTGTAATTATAATTGCAATTACGCCATTGTAATTTCAATTGCAATTACATCACGGGTGTGGGAACCCCTAACCATGGAGCAGTGAAAACTTGTATGTGACAGGGCAAGAAATCGATAATTGTTGTCGTTGGTAAATTGATACACTGACAATTGTTGTTCATCCAATTTTTCCCTATAATTGGCACTTTTTTAGCAACTAACAATAGCCAACCCTGGTAATTATCAGGGGCACAAAAAATTTCGGTTTTCGCCTAGTTTAACGGTGGTTGCCCTCACCGTCAATTTGAATCGGAAAGGTATTAAGTTGAGAAACATGTTGCCTTTGTACTCCAAAATCTTCAGCAATAAACGAACTTTCAAGGAGTGGACCTATCTTGCACATTTGCTTGTATCTGTTTTCGTTTTACGTATTCCAAACAATTTAGTGAAAGAGAGTGATTGCGATCCTGAAGTAAAGAGATATCAAAGTGCAGCCACGGGCGTTGAGTTTTCAGGTATTCCTTTCAGAGATTTCAACGCAAATCGATTATTCAATCATCACTCCTTAGAACTAGATCAGGTTCAAATCCAGAAACTAAATCAAACTTGTGAATTTTGGGGAGTTATAACAACCATCAATCTTCCCGGAGAAGCTGTGAGACAATTTCTTTACAAAACCAAGTGGTGTCTAGTTGTGGTTGGAGATTGGTACAAACCAAAGAGCTTCGAGTTACCCACAACTTTGGGAGACAATTTGATATTTCTATCTCCCCAAGATCAAACTGACCTTGGCTTTAATCTGACCCCAAATTTACCGTGGAACAGCTTTGGTCGGAAGAACGTGGGATACTTGTTTGCTATCGCCAACGGTGCCACACAAATTTGGGATTTTGACGATGACAACTTTCTCAAATTTTGGCTACAAGGAGCCTCTCCTGATCCATCCTTGGAAATTGAAACCTATGTCAGCATCATGAATTCAAAGGGTAGGTTCAAAACTGCTCAGATATGTTAATGTAACAAAGATGTTTGGCTGATTCCTTTAAATGACTTGCCTTTTTTAGTTTTAACACGTTCCCTACTCGACGATCTTCATATTTCGCTGATAATGGGCTTTTGTTGGCTTCCAAACCATACCGATTGAAGACAAAAATGACCGGATAATGGGCAAATGCAAATTTTCAACTGTTCCATTTTTTGCTGATTGTTCTCGAGTTCACTTTTACTGTGATTATTCCTAAAGTCTATAAAACGAAAGAAAAGGTGTAGTTCGATATTGCTACTGCAACACCTTTCTTCAGTCTTGTTTGTGATTGCAACAACGGCCAGAAATATATAATTAGATATTCAAAGATCTATTTGAAATATATTTCCGTTTTTTGCAATAATAAATATTAGGGTCTTTCTCCCAACTTTAGAGAAAAATCACCGCCTTTGATTGTGTTGTTTCAAAAACGTTTATGAATTCAGTATAGTTTTTCCTGAAGATAAATCAATTTTATGCAAGAAACGAAATTTAATTTTGAAATAACCACTCCATCTCAAGTAAAGAGGGAGAGCCTTTCTTAACAAAAACGTAGCATGCCACACAAGCATCATGGAAAATCATTGGTCCTGATTATTGAAAATCCTATCTCATTCCAGAGAATATTCGATGTCAATCATTCACACCAAAGGAGGACTCGTCATTCATTTCCTTCAATCCCTACCCGGTATTAGGTTGTCCCAAACCGAAGTGTTGGCCAAGGGGACTCCCTTTGGACCACATTCGTCAAAACTCCACGCATCGCGTTCATCTTACCGACATGGATATCCCCGGGAATCAAATCGCGGTGTTTCAGTCCTTGGCTGATCACGAACCCGATGTAGACGCCGTTCATCGCATGGTCATGCAAACCCCTTGGGTTTTCAAAAAGCCCCTTGAAAACCAAAATAAGCCTCTCGTTGTGCCAGCTAGTCGATTTTCGCCCTACAACGCTCAAGCCACACTTCACAATAGAAACGGCTTCTTTGCGCTCTATTTACCCGTTTCAGTTAATGGCAGAGTCTCCGACATATGGCGGAGCTACTTTGCCCAAGCTTTGTTCAGATTGTGCGATTTGAAACTTGGATTCATCAAAAGACCCATTGTCGTCCAAGATCGAAATCCTCACTCCTATGAAGCCGATTTTGAAGCGGAATTACCATTATATCGTCAGACTAGTCAGTTACTTGCATTCTTGAATGAATGGGTTGGGACCGGTCAGGAAAAACTAGTTCAGAGACCCATGGAATTTTGGATGGAAGATCTATATATTCAAGCATACCAAAGAGGGTACATTGAAATCGAAGATGTACAAGCAATGCAACAATGGATAATAGACTTACAGTGGTTGGATTATGAGTTCCCAAGAGCTCCAGGGAGTCAGAAGGCAAGAAACAATAGAATTCCAACAACAATCGATGTTTCTCGTGGTCAAAGAGTTGGCCAAGATGGCATTAAAATTCAAACAGATCTCCTCAGCTCCGTCAAAAGTCGAAGGTTTTGGACTTCTGATCTGCACAAGGGCTGCAAGGCCTATTTGGCATCAGTGTTGCCAGAAGTTCACCAAAAAGTGTTGGTGGTCAATCGGAAAGGGTGGAATTTGGAAAACCTGTCTGCCTTCAATGGCAAGGGAGTTCATGTTTACAAAGGCGATATTCCGCCCGTGCTTCAAGCATATGCCACCCACACCACAAGTCTTTCACCATACCAAATCAAAAGAACCTTGGAATTGATCAAACCTACCACTCTGAACACTGCCATTGATGCTTATTTTTGTTCGTTTCCCTCTTCAATGTGCGAGATGTGGATGCCTTGGAATGCCACCAAGTCCATCTTTTTCGTACCTGCTCATCGCTATAATCTGGGTCGTTGTTCCTTGATGGAATGGAAGAAATTGAACTATGAATTGGAAACCCTTCATTCGAACCCGAGACATGTCATTGCCGCTTTAAGTCTCTATGATAGAGAGTACTTAAGCTATTATACCGGTTTCAAGGATTTGGAAATCCTGAATAGCTATTCTGGTTTCTATACTCAACCAGGGGTGGAATATACAGGCAAGAGACCAGAAATTCCCGTCATTGGTACTGAGTATTGTCAAAATAGCGCTAATATTGGACGAGACATATTTCAAAATGTGGATGCTTTCAAAGTTGTGCGTCTTTTTCAGCTTTATCCTAGATTTGCTTTTCAAGATTTGGCCAATCATCGTGCCATTATTTTCGTTCCTTATTCTGTCATGTCATTCAAGTTCACAGAAGTGTATTCTTTGTCCATCCCAATTTTTGTGCCATCACCCAAGTTTTTTCGTGCTAATGGCGGAATGGGTCCGGATCGAACGAGTACATCGTATTTGTATTGTAACCAACCCGAATTAGACAAACAAATGTCCAAGCATCCAAAATCAACGCACCCTTACAGTCCCAACACTGAGTTTAAAGAGGATCCAGAGGCTGAAATGTATTGGTTACAGTTTAGCGACTTCTATACTCGGCCATTTGTACAAACCTTTGATTCAGGGCAAGAACTTCAAGACAAGTTAAAAACCCTTGATTTGTTGGAGATCCATAGAAATATGGTTATGGAGAATGATTTGGCACGACGCGTTCACCTTAACCTATGGATTAAGCTACTTCTACGAACTGAGGAAATTCAATGAGGATTACGTGATCGTGCTCTCTGATAGCAAGATTTGATGGTTTGAGCATTGTGTTGGAAGACAAAGTTTCTGCAAATTGAGCAAATTATGTACCTCATTACCAAACCTAAATTTGTCGGTGGAGTAGATAGTTTTTTTGTTGATTGAAGTTTTCTTTAACTCCTAACTAGATGTTCCCCAGTAGCAACAACAGAAAAAAATGCTGAATTGTTCTCACTAAATCTCGTTTAGTGAAACGTATTTTTCCATCTCACTTGAATGTTTTTACCAATTGAGAAAATAGATGAAAGGTGTAACACAATAAAACTAAATACTCGTCACTTAAGTGTTTATTTGCCGTGTATAAATGATAAACATCCGAAAGTCATATTTGTAATTGTCCCTTGTTCCCACTTGAGCTTATAAATAAACCATTTTTTGTAGGGAATGAGTTGATCCTTTTTGGTGCATCCCTCTAATGGAATTGAACCATAGACCCCTGAAGTCTTGGTCAAGAGCTACGCGTACTTGTGAACAAAGCCAAATCTGCTAAAGTTAGTAACTTACTAAGTCAAGTAAGTCACGACTATTAGGGTCGTTTTGAAAAAAGTTGGAAGTTAGCTAACCAACTTCCACGCTTTTTAAGGTCATCAAAGCTAATCTCTCACAAAAGAGACGTACTTTTGATTCAGATTCGAGAAAGCATCCATGTTATACTTCTTTTAAGAGTTTTTAAGCGCATTGTGACATTGGTAAGTAATGATTACTTACCACTGACTAAGTTGACGATTTCTTCGAGCTCAATTTTGATCATAACCCAGTTTATATTATTTTGCCAAAGTCAAGTCATAACAGAACTTGAAACGCAATCCAGAATTTCTCGACATCTGCTACTGAACCTTTTGTGCGAAGTGAGGCTGCTAAGCGGCCTCAATGGAACACCAATGATCTTTGTAATTGTGTGAATTCATTTGGGTAACAACTGAATCTCTAACAAATTCGTTTCCTTCGGCCTCTTCTTTCAGACGTTGAGCCATAAACGAGTCATTTTTTGATGAACTGGGAGTCAAGAGTCATTTTGCCAATCAACAAATGACTCAGACTGGAGTCCTACGAGTCATTTGGTACAAAAGCTAGTCTCAAAATGACAAGCGAGTCTTTTATTCTAAAGCCTTTCCTATATGGGCTTTATGTTATCCTACAGCAAACTGATTCGCAAGAGCGTTAAGACATTGGAATATGCCTCCCCTATCTGGGCACCACTAACAACGGGAAGGATGAACAAAATTGAAAGCTTGCAAAGGAGTTTTACAAGATCGATCAAAGGCAAAATCAACCTAAATTTGGTAATTAACAAGAAATGGATATGTACCAAAACCTTAACTACATTGGTCTAAAGATGACCAGAGCCTTTGGCATTGCCAGGGTGGCAAGAACCAGTGTTGCCAGGGGGTTTCAAGCCAGCACTGCCAAAAGATGTTTGAAATACTGCCATTTACAAAATATACATTGCCATTAGCAAAATAAACCCCATCTCACAGCTAAAGCCATTATCTCGGAAACATTCAACGCCCTAAACTACAAAATTCCACAAGTATCTGACTCAAATCAGGAACCCCTGAAAGGGGTGGACACGAACTCCGATTTTTGAAAAAATGGTATGAGGCCGAGGCTATATTTTGAAACAATGTCATTCATTCCTTATTAACGAGTAAAACTGTTGAACATGCATCTTGAAAGAATTCAGTCAAACTTTTTGTGTTAATATTTATTGACTAATTGTTCTTCACCTTGGTTATAGAGGTCCCAGCACTCCTTTTACTCGTCTCATGAACGTTTGACATTCAGCTCTCCAAAGGATTTTAGTCCTCTTAACAATCAGGAAAATACATAGATGGAATCTTGCTTCACCCATTAGTCCAACTTCTGTAAAACTATGGTAAATAGAAGTATCTGTGGTGATATCTGGAGGGTTACTCCTCTTCCATCCTCTTCAGCACCTCCACGACGCAGGAACCATTTCTATAGGAAAATGAAGGAATGAGAAAAGTCTCATTTTGAAACAAGATGGAGTCCAAGTCGGAGATGTTGTTGGTTGTAACTATTGAAGGGCACTTTTGACGGTTCTGGATCAGATCAGCCATCTGATCCGGATTGGAATTGGAACAAAGGCAATCACGACGTCCTTGAGACAAAATAAGTGAAAAACATGAGGATTAAATCCTGGATTGTGGATTTGATTGAAAATGTTTCAAGTCTTGGGGCTCAAGAAGGTCAGGACCACGCAGGACTGGGGCTAAGGGTCCTTCAGGACCAGAGGATCATGTCTTTTCATTGCAGAGATAGGCTCTACGTGCTTGATAGGGTTTCATTGATCTTCTTAGTTCTTAGATCCCTTTGTCCAGGAATTACACGTAACAATCAAATTGAGTCAAAAAATCCACACAATTCAATCTTGGTGGGAGCATTTCATTTTCAAGACTTTGAGAGGGTCCATGTAATCCGGGTTAGACTGTCAGATCACCAATTTGGGCTGACTGAGTCGAAAGGCAAATCAAAATATTGAGCCCATCCATTGCTAGTAGGCACACCTGATATGTTTCGAAGTCATCTTAATTTGTTCTTCATTTGATGGAATTCTTGACATTGAGGACTTCTTTCTTTGTTTTATGTGGACCTTAATGCGAACGGAGATTCCTCTTGAAAATGAACCAAATTTACCCCAGAAACTCTCCTCTGGATCAAAACGGGGATTTTTATGGCGCTCATCCATTAGACAACTTGAACAACCTAAGAATATCTTACCTGTCCTTGAATTATCCTGAACTAAAAGACACAACCATATAATAAAAGAAATTCGAGGATGGAACATCATTTATAGATCAATGGCAAGGTGACACAACCTAAAACAAACTTGATTTCATACAAAGTTTGGCATGTGTTAGTTAAGTTCAGGATAATACATGGATGGGTTCAATTGTAAGTTCAAAGATATTAATAAGACGTTCAAATCGGATAATAGATAAGCTCGGAAAACCCCGCTATTTTGTTGTTGATAATTCAAGGAATGGTAAGATATTCTTAAGTTGTTCAAGTTTTGTAATGGATGAGCGTAAAGAAACTCCCCGTTTTGGTCCGTGGGAAAGTTTGTTCTTAATCCTTTTGCGCAAAAGAGGAATTTGGGCTCAGATTCCGGTCCATATTCGTTCTTTTTGCTGTATTTAGGTCTATCACTTCCCAAGGTTGTAGCCGGTAACCTAGTCATCATCAGACTTCATTTGATCACTTTGATCGTCATCTTGTAGAAAAGACACCTTGTGGGGGGGGTTCATTCGCACTCCATGATGTGGTCATTCATTCATTCACTATTTTATTCACTCGTTCTTGGCTGAACTTAATGTCTTCGAAACACCCACATCAGACTGATTTCGGGGCGTGGGGTTGACCTTTACCAAGGCTAGGACTTGGCTGGACCCGCTTGAAACACAGAAAACCCCGATTGGCGCACTATCTTTTGGACTCTTGGTCGATTTCCGTTTGATTTTCCACTCCCAACATGGCCGTTTGTACTTCTTGTTTACTTACGAACTCTCGGCCTCATCCGTGTGAGGTTGCGAGCTAGGAAATTCCGCGAGTTCGTATCCAGTATTTATACTATTATATAGGTTATCCCTGCTCAAATCTAGGCACCCCGACGGAACTCTTCTGGGCTGGGAAGAAAAGCCCGTCTACATTTCCCAAGGTCCACACGGCGTTTAATTGACCTAAAAGAAGTCATTTTTTAAGTTCCGAAGACATTTAAGACCAGTTTTGGGGTGAGAATACAATTCGGTATATGTTGGTTGCTCACTAGATAGAGCACGAGCATAGAATTGGTGGTGGGAATATTACAAGTTAGGGGTTGCATTCAGTTTTCCACTGTACCCAGTTAGCTGTTTCATTCAGTTTACCGCTGAACCCAGTTATCCTGTACTAAATCGTCAAGTACCCAATTTTTGAATGCACCCACTTTTCTGCTGTACCCAGTTTTCCGTTGAACCCAGTTTTACTGTGAAGACGATTTTAACGAAAACCAACATTATTGTCACCAAGATGGCTGTCACATATTTAAGCATGCTCTGTACACATCCTTCTTGGGTGTCCTCTCTGGTTCTCAAAATGAACAACTCGCCATCAGAGCAAGCCCTCTGAAGGAAGCCAAGTTGAGCTTCAATCAAAGAGAAAAGTGACAATCAGCGCCAACTTGAGGTAGAAAGTGTTATGGGTGCTCCTGTTAAGTCTTTGGCTTTAAGTTGAGATTACTCATCATGACTTTTTGATTTTAAACAACATATTATCGTCGTTCAAAGACTGTAAATATGAAGAGAAATGAACTTTGACATGGAAACTGTAATTTTGGCAACAATTTTAAGCTGAGGATAATTCTGAAATCAAGAGACTTTGCCCCTGTTTTACCTCCACTTGTAGCAATTTAAAGCTGGTTTAAGTATCTTCATGTCACATTATTTTGAAAAGAAGATTTAAAGAATGTAATTCTGATTTATCATTTTTGATCAGGACACTTAATTTTTGGATACGTCTGAACAGGGATGGACAAAATTATCTAAAAATCAAATGCTCACTCTGCTGAGTACGCATCTCTCGCCAATTAGTGATGTGCTTCGAGTTGGGGGTACTGTCATTTTTGACTCGATGTTCAATAATTACAATTCAAATAGTCTGATACCGGACTTAAAATTGTCTATCGGAAATATTTGGACGATGTGATGGCTGGCCTCTGGAGATACCAGAGCAAGCCAGCCATGAAATTTCATCGTGGGCAACAAGGACCGTTTATCATCAACAACTAGTTGAAACTTACCCAAACAAACGTATTCGTAGGAGGCAAATTTTTGAAAACGAAGTTTTTTGGCCATGTGGCCTCCTGTCTAACCTTTGCTCCTCCCAAATTAATATAAGGTGCTCAATGAATACGATAATTAGGGGTGCACTTTTCGTGCAAATAAAAAGACCAAAAAGTGCAAATAAATTTTCGTGAATTGCAATGAAATTGATTGTTTGGTTCATTTGGGAAAACACAAAAATCCGTAAGCACCCTGGATGTTCCAAAAATACTTTTTAAGTCAAAAAAACGATCAGAAATACATTTCTGCCAATATTGGGTCGCATGTCAACAAACATAAGGGAGATTTTACAGTACATACACCACAACTAGTTTTAAGTTTACTCTCAACAAAGCTGTTGCTTTTTTCAAAGACATATGATTATCTGAGATTACACTCAAGGATTGTTAATGTGGCTTTACTTGGTTTAACTGTAAAACTTAGATATGCATATATATGCAATGTCTAATCTATTGACCATTTGGATTGATTTCATTATTCAAGACAAAGATTTTTTTACCAAACATAAGAACCATACTTAATGGGAGGAGACGTGGTGTCGTGGTTAGCGCAGTTTCCTGTAGTGAGAGATGTCCCAGGTTTGATTCTCCTCCCCGACCTTTCTCAAGGAAACTTTTAGACGCTTTCCACCCCCAC
Organism: Tigriopus japonicus; assembly: GCA_010645155.1. NCBI lineage: Eukaryota > Metazoa > Arthropoda > Copepoda > Harpacticoida > Harpacticidae > Tigriopus > Tigriopus japonicus. The sequence continues at coordinate 4,573,506 of CM021315.1, forward strand.
AAACGGAGCACCATTCTGATACCGGACTTGAAATTGCTTATCGGAAAAACTGGATGATGTGATGGCTAGCTTTGCTGGCCGGGCGAGGCTCAACCCTCCGACTCTAGTATCTACAATCCAAAAAAAAATACCTGGTCAAGTTTTTTCAAGTGCTTTTGGTCTTTTTTTCTTTTTGATTTAAGTGAGTAGGTTGATTTATATTATTTTTTACGTTTATTCAACGTTTCTTTCTATCCATTGGTTGGTTTTGTTGAGCAGAATTCTTACTAATGACAAAAAAATTAAATTTTCAGAGAAAAATAATAGTGTTCACCCACAAGATTTAAATTACCAGCCCATTAGGTGAACTATTTACCGCAACAAGTGAGGCCTTTTTCAATGTTTGAAACAATCAACGATATATTGAAGTGTTTTTAGCCATGCTGGGGTTATTGTGAACAATATTTCACGGAATTTTTTATTGTTTATTATTTTCATTTTTTCGAGATTTCTGGTCAAAAAACAAGATATCAGCAAAAAGTCACGGAAAGTGCAAAAACGTTTAAAAATGGCAAAAAGTGCAAATAAAGCAAAAAAATGGCCAAACGTGTAAAAAAGTGCATTTGGATGAAAAGTGCACCCCTAATGATAATTCAATTCACAGGCATAAAATCACACAATTATAGGATTGCCATTGAAAATCTGTCTTGTGCACTTTCATTGGGACTATGGTCTTCCACTTGTTTGGGCAAATATTTTACGATATTCTTCCGAAATATTTGCCATTTTACGCAATATCTGGCCAGTTTCAGCACTAAACAAGGCAGACAAAATTACGAGTATGGCCTCTCTATAGATCTTTATGAAAAATCCCATAGATTAAAAAAAATCCCATAGAGGTCTGTAAAGTGGAGGTAGTAGAGCAGGCCGGTCGTGGAATTTCATTGTGGGCAGAAAGAGCCATTTATCGTCAACGACTAATTGAAACTTGCCCAAATAAGTCCAATGCACTGACGTTTGTACTATGATCTTCCACTTGCATGGGCAAGTTTTTATGATAGTTTTTGGAAATATTTGCTTTTTCACGCGACTTATGGGCATCTTTGACCAATGTCAAATGCATACAAGGAATACAAAATGACGACAATGGCCTCTCTATTGTCCTCAAAGAAAACTCCAACTTGAAACTCATCAGTAGGGCTAGGTAGAGCGCTATAATAAAAGAGTACGCGCATGTGCCATTTTGGTCCCAAGACGTCGGTTCCATTGTACTGTGATTCTTGGGTTCGACCTGTTTGAGGCAACTTTACCTATGCACTATTTATTACCAAATTGACGCTCATGACCTCAGCTTACCTTTGAAAGCACAATGTTTGACCTTAATAGCCTTTGAAGGCCAAGGCTGGCCAAAACCGTGGGTGCCGGAAGATAACCTTCTCGTTCTCCTCAAACCTTGATGCGCGTTCAAGCCCAGTGCTGCTGTGAATTGACTCGGTAATGTCAGCTCTTGATGAATCCCCACGCTGATTTGCATTGAGTTTCTTACTTTTTAGGAAAACTTAATCTAACTAGATACGAAATTGATTGGTGAATATATAGAACGTCACTTGAAGCCATTAGAGCGTTTTCCTTGCCCACAATATTGCATTGTCATGTGAAATGACTTTTTTGTTGAACAATTATCTGGCAGCCCTGGTGAAGTTGCGCATTCGTAGCAGTCGTCAGGCTGACAGTGCCACAGACTGTTATGCCTAACTTTGAAAAAGTTTTGATATTTTGTACTCATAATATTTATGACGGAAGCTATTTAAGTAAGTTTTTGCAATTCATCTATCAATTTTTGACTTTGTCACTTATTATTACATGAAACTAAAGAAGCTGAAGAAGAAGCTTCTAGCCGAAGAAGTAAAACATTACATCTCAATGTAATAGCCCTTTAACAAAACTACCTTTCGATACAAATTTTGCAGTTTTAAGTAGATTTTGAAATTTGTCCGATTCTGTCCTAATTCATTTCAATTTTTGTCCGAATCCAATCAGAAACACCTGGTCGCCCTGGTATGTGGTGAGGACAGATCCATATTGGCCATTAGCCTGCTCAGTAGTGGATGGGGTCTGAGGTAGTCTTGCCGTGAGTCGGATCTAAAAACCCAGATATTTTTGTTTATCAAGGAAGCACAGAGTTTTCCTTAAAAACAATGGTCTAGGAAAATTTCCAAATAGTACTTTTCAATCAAGACGTTTAGGGCTACAATTTCATTGTTGACGGCAAATTGTTTCTAGGCTTTAAAATATATGATAAATTATCACTGCATATTTTTTCTTAAGAATTGTACCTTCAACTAACATTTTTCCTTTCAATTTGTTAGGAGGGAATGTCTATGTAGCTTCTGATTAAATATTGCAAAGGTGTTATATTTCTAAGCACCTGAAATTTTCAAATCAACACTTAAAACATGGCCTGATTTGAGGTGTTTCTCTGATTTTGACAATCTTGAGCCTCTTGAGGCAGTATTATGCAAACCATGAAATTTGCTTAGGTGTTTTAGGGAACCACTGTTAGCAAAAATTTCCAAATTAAGTATGCCCATTCACTTCAATTGCTTCTTTTTCAAAAACGTTTTTCTATTTAAAATAGTTTTTGAGGTCTAAAATTGTGAAAAAGTAACGGTAAAAACTGATTTTTAAAATGCTGTAATCTTAGACTCAAAACCCAATAAAGTAATCATTTCTCGTCCCCTTTCACATTGCATGTATCTTGAACATTTTTCTTATGATGAATGATTATGAGTGTACTGGGTTCAACGGAAGCCATCGAGCCTCTTGCCCGCTCTTGCCTTCTCCTTTTCCCTTTTTTCCTTCCTCGTATGTAGAGGGTGACTAATTTTGAAACTGAAGTTGACATTTTAAACCTGTAATAACTTCAAAATGAGACAAGAATCTTGATGTCCTTAAAATCTAAGACTGTTTCATGATACAATAATTAACAACTTGCTGTTAACTGCTGCCTATTTCAAATCACTGGGGATGTGCGAGAGGCATTCAAACTTACAAAGTGAAGGGCGTATTTTCGGAATTTCTCTACTTTCCATTACAAGAAATGCTATAACTGCCGCTTGAGGTCGCTTTTTTCGACTGTCTATGGTCAGGACACAAAAACCCTAATCAATGACCAACCGAACAATGGCAACTGCACAGCGGATGTTTCCAAAAAACACCGCTCGTCAGCTGTCCTCATTCGAGGCTTGTCAACAAATCTCAAAAACTGTTCCTTCTGTACTCGAGAGTTGTCTCTTAGTACTAAAATGGCTTGTATCAATCCAAAAAGCACTGGAATCATGGAGTGGGAGGCTAGCAATGAGAATAATGATTTCCAGTAAGAACAATTCAATTACGTTCTTCTGCAAATGAGACCTTGCATATGTTGACAAGAATACGTATTTCAATTTTCAGCTCAATCGAACGTCGGAGACAAACGTTATGCTCATTCAAAATTCAGTGCAAATCCTACCGAGAATGAACGAACTAGCCCTTTTGTGGTAATTGTTTTACCACAAAAGGACTAGTTCATTCGTTCTATGCTCTCTTCAATACATAAGTTTGAGAAAGCATAACTTTTCACTCCGGCATTCGATTGGGCTGAAATTTGAAATACGTGTTCTTCTCAATGCAAACCAGGTCTCATTTGCAGAAGAACGCAAATGGTTTGTTTCTGCTCGAAATCATTATTCTCATTGCTAGCCTCCCACTCCATGATTTCCGTGCTTCTTGATCAATCCAAAACAAGTAACAAATGTTGATGATGACAGAGTAGCGGTTCTACAAGTGAAATGAACAATAAACAGTCAGGACAGAGAAATCTCTATACCTTTTCATAAAAATGATGTGGTGCCTAAAAACTATGTTAATAACTTACAGATCAAAAATACAAACATAGGTATGGTTGTAATGTTCAATAAATGAGGGGAAGGAGATATTTTAAGTTTATTAAACATCATGTTTTTTTCCAACATATCATGGTGCTCATACTATTAGAAACTTAAACTTAATACTAAAATCACAATGTTGTAAATACAATTTCACCCACTTCAATTTTTCCTAGGTTATCCTCCATCAAAGGAATTGAAGTTAACACGATTTTCATGTGCTTGTGAGTGTATAATAAGTCTCTATTGAAGGTCAATTAAATGGATATGCTACTTTCTTTAAATGAAGTTCACATTATTATGTTATGCTGTTTGTCCCTATCCAATTGTTTCCGAACGAAATGTTATCCCATTTTGGCATGATACACCTGGTTTTTCATTTTAATGATTTATATTTTCAGACAAAAGTGCAATTATTATTCAGAACTTGTCCTTTTATTTAAATTGAATTAAGAAGGTATCATTGCACAATTGCTGGTCTCTCAAATGTTAAAAAAAATCATATGTTGCCAACAAGGAATATGAAACACTTGAAACGTCATCCCGGGTCATCCTTACATATCAGGGAGTGTTTGAATCGTAATTAGCCCATAAAGGGCATATTTCAATTCTATTTCATAAAGAATAAAGCTAACTTTCTTATCAAGAAAGCACTATCATATTGCACAATGGGTGTATCAAATTGCGAGCCAAAGAAAGTAAATTTAAGCCAACAAATTATTTCCAAACTAATGGCGACACAGAAACGGGACGTGAAAGTGTAGGCAAGTTGTTTTATTTTGTTCATATGTCTAGTGCCTTTTCCATTCAAATTTTGTGAAAAATATGTTGTGCCACAACAATTTTCTGTACTATTGTTCAAAATTCCTTCTTTCTTCTCTCTGCTTTTGTTCCTAACCCACTTTATGATCAATCATGTTTTCACATCCCGTCATTATCCAAGGATGTAGGACATTATTTTACTCAGCCACAGGTAAAAGTGGCACATTACAAATCTCATATATCAAATATGTTAAGAAAACTATTCCAAAATAAAGCTGTATATCCTATATGGCTTTAAATTTTATGAGCTGGCAAATAACTTTAGATATATTTCATTATGTGCTGCCTGCTCTTAGCAGCCTTCATCAGATAGAATCTCTGTTCATTAATATCATCAAAAAAATGTATAAATTTTGATTCTATTTTGACTCACATGGCCATTCAAGACGTTATTCTAAGTTTCATCGGTCCTTTTTCCCTATTTGGAAGGCTCAAATGAACACATTTTAATGAAATTCGTCAAAATTTGGCCCAACTTTTCACCACAACTCACTAAATCAACGAGCAAAGGAACATGTTTTGCTCGAAAGCCTTGTTTTGAATTTTTAAGCGCTCTCGCGCCGGCCCGCAATCAGCTAGGGCTACTTCAACTTGCCAATTAGAGCAAAGACCTCTTGGTTTGCCATAAAGTCTTTAGGTTTCCGAGAGGAACATGGCTTTAAACGGGATGGAATTTAGCTCAATGGCCTATGGACCGTCACAAGGAGATAATCACTCAAAGGCAATGGCGGTTGTGATATCTCATTTATGTGGTTCCTTCGTTGTTCAAATTGTTTTCCCCGTCATCTTTGGGAATAAGTATCTGACAATAGGCAGTATTAACGTTTAAATGTTAATTGTTTGAATCATACATATGATTTTTCTATTTGCAAGGAATCCTGTTCCCTGCAGCGGTAGTAAAAATCCACAACCAACCCCCCAACATTTTTGTGGGGGTTGGTTAGGCTTGTGATTTTATGTCTCTTTGGGGTTAAAACGGGCCCTGCAATCAAAGCATCAATCCGAGAGTGAATGAATGATGAACTTTCTTTACAGGAAACCCCTTCCCTTGCAGCGTAAATAAAAACTCCGCAAGCAAAAAAATAATACATTTTCATTTAGATTCAATTCACCAGGTATCTGAGACAAAAAAAAAACTTTTTATGATTCCTTTAAAAAATACACCATTGATACGGTATTAGATTAATTGCAATACGATTATAATGCCAAATTTGCAACAATATTTTCTGAATTTATGCGTTTTATATTGCGCTGAAGCTACACAAAAATTTTTCAAAATGCAATTTGAGCCAGCCAATTTGATCATTGAAGGAAAGATTCATCGTTTGGGAACTAAGTTTAAGGCATCTGTTTCAAAGCGGTATTTGTATCAATTCCGGTAGGTCCAGATAAAGATAATCGTACGTACCTTCACAAAGTATCAATGTTTTTATTCGTCCCTCTCCTACCTACATATATATAAGTATGGATCACATCGTCGACCAAAAAGCGCACCATGCATAGGTAGTAGTACACTTTCAGGGCGAAGCGTTATTGCTGGGCTATTCCGCCACACATACGTAGGTAAGTACAGCAGCATTCACATTCACACACCTTGCAAAGTCCAGCATGTCAGGGTCTGAGTTGGGCGGTAGCGTGTATGGATGTAGCGTACGCAAAGAAATCCTTGATCCCTCCCTACCTCCCTCGTTCCCCGGTTCATATGAAGCAACATTTCCTCACTCCCCCCTCATTCACTTACCCGATCTACCCATCAAGAGATGGAGTTGTGACGCCGAGAACTTTGATACAATGTTAAACCAACTCTCAAACCAAACACAACAGAACTGAAGACAGACTGAATGGTCCCTCTTTTTGGTCCTCAGTTCCGTACTAAAAAAAGTGTTGGTCAAACTGTCTTGAAACGGGTTGGAGGAACGATATTCATTTTGGGCTGAGGTAAGCCGATTTTCTCTTCAAGTTATGACCACCAGGGTAAAAAGTTTGGTTTTGCGTAGGATGCTTGACGTTACATATTTTTCCAACCCCCCTCAAAAATGCCTCGGGCATTTGAGGAAAGATTTTCTCTTCCCTTTCACCATCCTTGGTCAACTTTGAGTTTTTCGAAGGTGTCCGATTTGTCATTTTCAGGTCAGTGAAGTCGGATGAATTTCTTCTGGGGTTCGATAGTTTAGTAAGGTTCTATCTGGAAGCTCAAAGCGTATGTGTTCTGTATGTGCACCACGTACTTCAATTCATGCGGTCGTTTTTGCAACTTGCTGCGTAGAAATTACTCGATGGTGGGTAATCCCGTATCGCCTAATTGTAACAATTTAGGGTAAAATTGACACCTGGAAGTGAAATCTAATCTGCATAATCTCCTTGGAAGCAGATATTCCAGTTCTTCTGATGTTCTCGTCGTCTAGTTCATGTTTGCAAGTGTGAATCATATCGGATGGCAGTTTGCTAGCAACACTGACAGATCTCAGAACAATAGGGAAACTGTGCTACTGTACTATGGTATGCTTGAGCGGGTTGGGATCATTTTGAATAGATGAGAAGCGTTGCATACAGGAAGTTGAACAAAAAATATAGTGAGCTTCACATTTTTTGAACCTTCCTCGAAGTTCACATGCGAACAAGGAGTAGTAATAATGGCAAACTTTTCTACCAGAGAATGGGAACCTTCTGAACATTGGTTCAGAGGATACGATCATGCCTATAAGTCGAAACAGTTGTTCACCGTAGGACAGCAAGTTGGAGTTTAGAATTAGGCCTATCAAGCTCATTTCCATGAACAAATGTGGCATTTGAACCGAGTGTCTCATCATTCTGACTACTGTTTCATCTTGTTCTAGCCCTACGTTGCCGAGAACAACAACCATGGCCTCAAGTGTGCCTGAAGCGAAGCGAGGTCATAATGGCGGAGTGACAGAGAGCAAAGCTGATCTAGTGTCCATTGAAGTCTCCGATATGAACCAACCCACATTCTCCATGTCAGCATGGGCTCGAAGGACCAAGTTGGAGAAGATCTTGACAGTGCTGTTGATGCTCCTGACGATTGCCTTGGTGGTTGTGGCAGTTCTTGGGTTTCAAGAATCTTCACCTAGCTCCATATCGAGTCGAGATCATTCGCTAACGTCAAAGCAATGGGCGGTTCAAGATGAATCGGCGGGAAAAGTGTGCAACTCCAAGGGTTGCATTAGCGCAGCTCATCACATCCTGGAAAATATGGACCCTGAAGTGGATCCTTGTGATGATTTCTATCAATATGCGTGCGGAGGATTTGAGAAGAGGGTAAGACGATGCATAAGTTGTTAGAATTACGTATTATGGAAGACCCAATCAGAATCGGAGAGATTTTGCCTGATTATTCTGTCTGTGGTTTCAGGAGAGAACTAATTAAGAGCTAAAGCTAAAAAGAACATGACTCGAGACTTCATTATGTCTTTTTTCAATTCAGCGGGCATTTTTTTCTATTCAATCTTTTTCCTATTCAGGTGTTTATACTCCTGCAGGCCTGCAATCAGAATACCGCATTTTTAGTTCAAATTTCAATACACCTTAGTATTTTTTGTGACCCATCATGATCATCCTTAGCATGCAATGCCACGTGACAAAATGTTTGTCTTCCATGTGTTTAGGCTTCCGAGTTCAAGACATGATACTCGACAGTTTGAAGTACAAACAAGAAAAGAAAAGTCACCGTGTTCGTGTGCGTATACAAACACTCGAGTCAATAAGTGTGTAAATATCTCGCTCTTTTCCCCGAGACTCGCATTCCCACGTTTCGGGATCTGCAACTTGATCCCAGCCCATCTGGAGTTTCTCAACACTGTTTTTGAGCAATTGGATAGTGGGAGTGACAAGTACGCTGCAAAAACATGACTCAGATCTGTCGCAATTTGACATTAGGAGATTGTAACCCAAGCAACAACACACATTACCGGCAATCATTGAGGGGGAAAACGCAAGGAATGAAACGGATTCTTCTCCATCAAAGACAGCTTGACTGGTTTTGTACTCAATAACTTCGAGCATTGCATTGGAGAGCGGGAAATCCCCAACAATTCAGAAGGAAGACTAGATTTTTTACTTCAACTAGAAAGCAATGACAATCTTTTCATAAAGAATCAGATTTCATAAAACACTATGAAAATGTGACGTATGTTAGTTTCACTCTTTGGTGTCGAGTTTCCTCCAATGTAGAGGAATTTATCTTTACTAGTGGAAATTCTGGTAGGTCTGTGCTGTTCTGTTGTTTCTGCTTTTCGATCCAGACAGCTCCTGCCGGGAATCAAAAAACCAGAAATCCTTGGCAACATTGCCCTGCAACAAACTGGTCGTTTTTAGTGTCTGCAACAGGTTCTTGTCGGATCGGTATTCTCATTCCTCATCTTCCTTCTCGGCTAAAATGGAGGTGTCTTTTGATGCACATCCTGGCCGATCTGTCTTTTACAAATTAAACGTGGCATGTGTATTTAAGAAACTTGTGATCACACATAATGTGTTTTAATATTTTTACTGTTATTCAATTACACGACACCGGATGAGATAAAACAACGGAGAAACTTGATGGAGCAGAACAACGACTTTGAATGAGGAATCATGCTTTCTTGATGAATTGTTTGATCTACGTTTCTATTTTAGCCAATTTGTTCGGTCAATGCCCTTATTTAGAAATTTTAGTAGATAGGTATTGATCATAAAAACTCATAACGACTTGATTGAGTCAATTTTTGGTTACTCAACAACTCAAGACTCATTTATTTTACTTTTACTAGAATAATGAAGACATCAAAAAACAAAAATGACTTTGCTTTTTGTCCCGAAAGGATTCCTTGCATGTCAACCAAAATGGAATCAATGGGTAGAAAGATGATAATTGAATTATAATTTGTTGATAAAACATAAATTATGGCCCAGATACATTTTTCGTATAAAAGATTTTAACGGTTTATGAATTAAACAAAAAAAAACGTTTCACGAAGGTGGAGCTTTTAATGTCCCGTCATGATATTACATCAAGTTTTTGACAAAGACCAATAATCGGCATCTAGCCCAAACCAGACTGAACCATGACTCATTTTGAAGTATCAAGTGTACATGTTACTAACCAACTGTTTACGTGTGACTGTACTAGTACATAATCCATGATTAGTCAAAGCCATGGAAACCCAAATCTATTGATTACCGCAACAGGAACAATTAAAGATTAAGGTGAATTTAAACATTTGCTACAAAAATCCAATCAACACTTGAATGTTTGAAACCATCGGGGAATATGCGCGGTATGATAGGGAACATTTACCATGTTCATTATCTCAAGGATGTTGAACGTTTTGTATGTTACTAAACTCAGACTGCACTTCAAAGTGATCTTATGGATTCACTGAACATGTCCAAATCAAGTCTGTTTAAATGCCCAACGCGTTCAAGATTAATGTCTCTGAGTTGGGCAACTGTTCTTCTGTCACTTTTGTCTACTTATTGAATAATTTAAGTCGTGTGTTTGTGAGTTCCAAACCCCTTCCTACTCGGAAATTCACATACCTGGCAAATTTTGCCTAGCTCATGGAAAAGGTTCTTATTGTTGAGATAATGGGCGTTTCTGCCAATGTTTGTCTCAGAATGACGACAGAATTATTTTCCTCTATCGAAAGAGGTGTGAGTGAATACATCCGTGATAACATCTCGTCAATGCAGAATTGGAATCAATTCTGCCAATGAGACCTTTTCGTTTTTGTCGTCAACCGTTCAAATACACTTGCCGTTTGATCTTCCGCCGACAAGAGAATTGAGAACAGAATTTGACCATTCCCAAATTGCATCAATTGCAATGCTACACCGTTATTTTCACGGCTGGTTATGCTTTATGACGACCAAATTTGCCACTCAATTGAGGGAAACAAACTCTAAACTCGAGCCGTTGTTTTAGAAATGTCATTCCATTGCACTCAAGTCGTCAATCCTTGAGCTGAAACTAGCAATTTTTAAACCTGACTCCATGAGGAAGTCCCGGAGTAAAACGTACACCCAAAATACCAGGAGTCACTTCCGCGATTTGCGATAGCTCAGTCATTATTTGTATTACCTTACACTTTAGTCGGACTCTATGGATGTTATGGACACATGAATGCATCATCCATGTCCGGGACGAAACTTAACTTAAAAAGATCAAAAAAGAATTCACTTCCAATGTCTCTCTTTCAGGTCCGAATTCCTGACGACCGCACATCCCGATCGCAATTTTCGGTCATTGACGATGAACTGGATATCCAACTTCGAGACATTCTCGAACAAAATGCGACCGAGGACGAATCGTCGGTGTTCCGGATGTCTCGTGACACCTATCAAGCATGCATGGATGAAGATAGACTGGAAGAAATTGGCTTGAAGCCCCTTTTGGACACCATAGAGACTTTCGGAGGTTGGCCCGCGGTCCAAGGCGACGCCTGGGACGAATCCAAGTTCGATTGGTAAACATAACACTCGTCTTTTTCACACTTTCAAAGCGAGTTAGACAATAGAAAACGCGGACCTTGACTCCCGTCGAGTCAAGGTCGAGCCTCAATTTGCCAGAGACAGGTTCTTGCACGGTTTTTTTAACTCGGCTCTTTTCATGTCGCTCTAGGCAAGAAATGTTGGTTACCTTCCGCAAGCATGGCTATAGTACAGATTATCTCTTCGACTTTTCGATCGCCACGGACATTAAGAATTCGACCTGGAGGACCATTTACTTCGATCAAGGTCTCTTGGGGATGAGTCGAGAATATCTGATCAAGGGCTTGGCGGATGAGGATGTCCGTCATTACTATAATTACATGCAAAAGGTACGTTGACGTGCCTGGCACGTGTATGACATTCTTTCCAATTGAAGGGAAATGATGCCTTGGAAGATGACAGGAGATAGTTCAAAAAGCTTTTAAAATGATTTGATGAATGGGTGTGGTCTGTTTCTATATGAAGATTGTCAAGAAATTGAGATAATTCTCGTTACGTCACCGGGAAAGAATCAACCAGAATCATATATCTCTTCCAACGTTTTCTAGGTGGCTGTTCTCTTGGGCGCTGATCCTGCACGTGCTGCGTCCGATTTAAAGGAGTCGCTGACTTTCGAGATCAAATTGGCTAATGCATCCTTACCTCGAGAATTGAGACGAGATGCAACCAAACTGTATCATGCCATGCAATTAAAGGATGTCAACGAGATTGGACCATTCATCTCCAATTGGACGAACTTTGTGAACAACATTCTAACAGAGGACGTCATTCAGGTAACCTATCAATGATCTCTAAATATTTGGTTCTTTTGTGCCTTTACGTTGGCAACGACTAGCTATCATGCACATCAAATTGATCGTCTGAATGAACTCAAGGGTAGTAAATCAATCTGGCCAGGGCCAGGTCGATTTTTTCCCTAGTGAATAGTGGATTACAAGTGAATTAGTTGCAGGTTTCCCACAAAGGGAACAAATCCTTGTCGTACTTCAAACATAAAGAGCTTCGTCGTCTTCAATGACATGAAGGTGCGCTCAGATTTCAACGCGACTTTCAGGGTCGGTGACGCAATTCTCTCGTCTTGACCCATCTGGCAAAAAAAGACATGAAGTAAATAAACGGCAATTAGAGCGAGAAAATGTGGGGATTCGACAAGCTGTTGTTTCTGCCAGTAATTTAGAAGCCATTACTCCAACCATTCGGTAGCAAAACGTGTACTCTGTTCTGTAAACTTGCATCTTGTTGTTCTTGACCGTGACTTCAGAAAAGATGTGGAGTGAAACTGAAAGGAGTTGAGTAATGTTTCCCAAATAATCTAAACTCAAATTTCCTCAAGGTTGTAAGGTATTCCGAACAATAACACTTCTTTAAATAAAAATCTTTCTCTTACTTACTTTTTCATGACCCTCGAGGAAAGAAATGATTCAATAAGATTGGCCCTGATTACTTGCGCAGGATTTCAATCGGAAATTGCAAGAGTTGTATTGTTTCAATTGTTTTGGATCTTTATCAGGTATCTGAAAAGATGTTTTCAAATGAAATCAACGTTACCTTGCGAGGGAAAATCTTGGCTGAAAACGTCGAAAAATCAATTGCAACTATAACCTGATTTTTTCAAAGACAAGCGCCCATCCATTTCCATTTGAAATTGCGAGGGATGTACTTGTATCTTTAAAAATCTGAGCCGGCCTGTTGTTTGAAAATGCTTTTTATCAAATCAATTTAGTATTTTGCCGATGGAAATCAATATTTCACCTATGATACAAGCGAGCATCAGAGCGCATGCCCTTGTCCAGAAAAACCCAAAAAATAAGCCTTCGAAAATATTTCTTAATCTTAAAAAAATATCCAAGTAGGAAAGATGCTGTTTTTCAAACTAGTCCTTTACTGTAATTGGAAGTATTGCTCCTCCACGAAATTCCCATTTTTTCCTTCTCAAGTAACATGCAAGAAGAGGTCGCGAACTTTGGTTTGTTTACTTTTTTATGGACGCCCCTGTACAGTACATCCAGCTACTCAAGTACACTAAAACGTGTTGCAAAATTAACGTGAGAGAAGACTCATCCAGGACTGAACCATTTTAATGCCATTTCTAATTCCATTCTTGACCTTACTTGACACAGGTGACCGATGAAGAGCGCGTTGTGGTGAGCACCCCAGGTTATTTCAAGAACTTGACCGAGATCCTCAAGACCGAACCTAAGCGCAATATTGCCAATTACATGCTTTGGCGAGTTGCCCGTGCTTCCATTGGCTACTTGAACAAAGATGCTCGAGCTGTCTCCGAAGAATTTGCCAAGAATATCACGGGTAAAACTGCGACCACACCCCGATGGAAGTTGTGCGTGGGTGCGGCAGCGGGAAGTTTCTCGGCCGCCATTGGCAAGATGTACGTACTGAAACACTTTAATCACGAGGCCAAGGATATCATGCTGGAAATGGTCACCGACATTCGCGAGGAGTTCAAGACGATTCTAGATGAGGTAATGCATGTTTTCGACGCAAACCGTTCAATTTTCTCGAGTCTGACATTTGGACTCGTGTGATGTGTATTGCTCCATTGCTACCACAGATCACATGGATGGATTCCAAAACCAAGGACAGAGCTCACAGCAAACTAAATAGCATTAAGGAATACATTGCCTATCCCGAGGAGATCTTGGATAACAAGAATCTTGAGGAAATCTATGAAGGATTGGAGATCGTCGAGGGCGAGTACTTTCAGAACGGCATTAGAATGAGTATTTGGAGCACCAACTACCACTGGAAGAAACTTCGAGAAGAGGTAAATTGGACTTTCTAAACCAAATAAGAATCCGATTGTCAACTCGCCCTTTGGCAATGATTTCTAGGTGGATAAAACTGATTGGAAGCGACATGCAAATCCGGCTGTGGTCAATGCTTTTTACAGTGCCATCGAGAACTCCATTCAATTCCCCGCGGGAATTTTGCAGGTACATATGATTTGATATTCAGAAAATTGCCCTTGCTTTACTGACGAACTCTTCCATTTGCAGGGGGCCTTCTTCAGCAACGACAGACCGAACTACATGAATTACGGAGGGATTGGTTGGGTCATTGGACATGAAATCACACATGGATTTGATGATCAAGGCAAACAGTATGACGACAGTGGTAAGTTAGCGAGAACGGACCGAAGTATCATTTGTCAATAATGCTGATACCTTCTTCAAAATTAGTTTCCAAGTTGCGTCAAAATGGCTACTGGTATACTTAATTGAAGATTCAAGATCTGTTTTTTAAAATTATCATAGGTGCATCGCCTAAGATTTGATTCAAAGGGCTCTTAATGAAAAATTGCTTGAAATTTAGCACAAGTGAAGTAATTAAAAAATGTGTATTTTAAAAGTAAACGGAAAGAAAAAATAAGCGTCAATGGTCAAAACCGAAATGAAGACTCAAGCTTGAAAAGAAAATTGCTTAAGATTTATCTAAACTGACATGCTGTCAAAATATTTTTGATTTTGATTAAACTGTAATATCAATTACTGATGGACAAGAAGAAGTATCATCAGCAATAGTGAACCAAGTTGCTCTTTTATCTTCGTAGGCAATCTTCGTAATTGGTGGGAGCCTCTGACGGAAAAAGAGTTTACGGATAAAACGCAATGCATCATTTGGCAATATGGCAATTACTCAGCCGAGGAGATTGATATGAATCTGAATGGTGTCAACACTCAGGGTGAAAACATCGCCGACAACGGTGGCATTAAAGAGGCCTATCGGGCCTACAGTGAGTATTCTACGTTTTTCAATCAACGGCACCTAATGAACCAACAATACACACATGGTTGCCAGACTAAGCTAATAATTCGATGGCTTATCCGTCTGACCCATTGATCAAACCGATCAGGTTTCGTGTTCAACGAGCTAGGGAGAAGTTACGAAAATATTAGCTACGATCATGTGTCAAAATGAGTTTATTGAAAATAAGCATTCAAATTTGCCGCTCTAGGACAACCGTGAACGTAAGGTTGGTCAGGGAGAGTTACCAAAAAAACGATCTAAATCTCGTTTAAAACTTATTAATGGGTCATCTAATTTAAAGAATTGTCGCAGAGAACATGGTAACAAGTTGTATAATATCGGTCCTCTGCTCTGTTCAAAAAAGATGAAAATTTAAACGTTTTTCAAGGTGATTCTCTGACGAGTTAAACTTGTACTTAATATCAAAGGCAATGATGCCTTTCTTTCGCTCACACTGTATTTTATCCCCTGGATTTGGACATATGGAATGCAAGCATTTAAAAGCATACAGTATTTGCTAACGTTCGTACCTGCGTTGAACACTGTATATACTGTAAGCCCAGAGAATGGAGTCGTTCTCAATAGCTTATCATACCAATAATTGATCGTGTAAAACTCCCTAGTACTCCCTCGATCTTATTTAACTTTGCCGCCGTTACTGGTCCGCAATTCGGGGATGCATTTCCTAGGCGGGGTTGGGCTTTAAATAGTTTATAGAGAGTTTTCCTGATATATGCGACCCTCGACTTAAATGTGCGCTAAATCCAGCATCAAGTTTGGTAAGCCTTGGTCACTTCTGTTTGGATGTGCTCTTAAAATTTGACATTGTCTTGTACGAGGAGTGTACCCAAAAAAATGCAAGCGACCCTGTAATTTTTTATACAGTCGACCAATTTAAAGGAATAAGTATCAAGTAAGATTTCAGAGTTTTGGCTACTAAATTTGTTTTAAAAACAATTTTGACAAACCTGTTTTCGCCCCATTTAACGTCGTCAAAAACAAAAAAGTGACTCCTCTGAAATTTTGTCAAACGGTCTCTATGCACGACCTCGTTACTGCTTTGTACAAGGCCGATAAGATCATAAAGGATGGAAAAGGCACATTAAATGGCATCTACAGAGTCTAGGCTGGTTATTTTAGTTAACTTTGCCGAACGTGACAAAAAAGGATAAGAAAGATTTGGGTGCAAAAGCTAATGAAGTTAAGATTTCAAGAAGTGTGTACCATGGGTTGACAATGTGGAGCCTGTGAGGGACCTTGTTGAGCCAAAAAGGGAAGTGACCATTTTAACGATTCCATCAGAGTGTCCTCTCCTGTGGTATTGTGTCTAAGGGAACCTGAAGCCTTATTTGTGCGTAAAAAAAAATCGCTGGAAGATGGGTGGCACTTTCTCGCGTTAAAGATATTAGAGACCAACTTCTTCAAGATCCACATAAGGTTCCAAAATATAGACTGACCAGTGATCACTAGAGCCAGGATTTTTAGGTGAAGAAAAAAGCCAAAAAAGTGGTAAATAGGTGAAGAAACTTTTTAATAACCAAAAAAAGTAAAAAAAAAGGTTCTTATTGTGCGCCTTTTACAATAGAAGCACTTACATTGGTGAACGTATTAGAATGTTGAAGTATACCGAGGTCACCCTGAGAATCCCGATTCACCTGACACGCTTTTTATCCTTATTTGAGACTGTTTGAATTTCTATCGGAATATATAATGTGAAGTATTATTGCCGTTGATTACCTCAGTAGCCTCACACTGCATGGCGCAGTCGGCTACCATACCACGCCCACACCACATTCTTACCAAGTTAAAAAATGAAGAAGTTAGATAAATGCACTACCAACCTTTTTCTTTGGAAGGCCAATGGAAAAAAATAATTGTAAATTTTGCTCCTTTCTACATTTTTCAAAGAACTGCCTCTAGCCTCTTGAAATTAAATGTGAATTTAAATCAATGCCCTTCCTTTGTGATAGTATAAATATGACCATTTTTCACTAAGTTAGAAATCACTTTCTCTAAACCAGGTGGTAAATGTTGTAAATCTCGGCAATTATTAACCTTTTGTCCCAAAAAGTGTCAAAAAAATTATTATTTTTGCTAAAAAGGGCAAAAAAAAATTTTCCCCATCAAAAGCAGTAAAAAAGGTAAAAAATTATTTTTTAATTTTTCACCTAAAAATCTTGCCTCTATTCATGTGTTTCTTACTCTTCAAAAGTTATTATGCCACTTGCATTCTTTTTGGTACGTCCCTCGCGTACTATCACGCAAAGATCTTTTATTGATTTCTCAGTTCGATTTGGCTTTTGGCAATTGCCCATGTACGGGTAGGTGGATGGATCAGTTTCCGAGGGGTAGAAAGTCATCATTTGAAATTCCTCCCATTCAATGGCATGTTATGCGAAGTGATCTATTCGTATATCAAGTGCAGATCAGTTTGTAAGTTGCAGGAATTCAATACCACTTAATTATAATATGAAACCATACTTTTTCAGATCGATGGGTCAGTCGACATGGCGAGGAGCCAAAGCTTCCCGGAATCGATCACACGCCCAAGCAGCTATTTTGGGTCAGTGCAGCTAACATTTGGTGTTCAAAATATAGGCCCAAGGCCTTGGAACAACGCATTAAGACTGGAGCTCATTCTCCGGGCCGATTCCGGATCAAGGGCCCGTTTTCCAACTCTCGCGATTTTGCCAAAGACTTTCAGTGCAAACTGGGTTCGGGCATGAACCCCGTGGAAAAGTGCGAAGTGTGGTAGTAAAAAAGTACCGTCTCTTAGTACCCCAACCACTTTGTTTCTGGCAAGAAAGAAAATGAATCCAATGGTCCACAATCACAGTTGGATAATTTATATTATTACTATTATCATTATTAATAAGATGTTGATGCAGTTTAAATATGTATCTTATCTACCATATTTTGCTACATAAATACAATGTATCAAAACAGATATGGAATGTACGGTGTTTTCTTGTAGCTGAGGGTGTTTCGTTATTGGGGAGAAGGGTGTGTGGAAATTGAGACGTGGAAATGCTGTTTGCAAATTATTGAGTTAAACCACACTGTGGAATGGCTAGACAGGATCAAACGTTCTCGATTTTTTGGGGAGCATCCATCATTCTGATTGGGATATAAAAATACGACTCAAGTGTTATTGACTTACTGTTTTCGTAAGTTTTGGCTAAAAGTGCTCATCTTTGAACACGAGTCTGGAAATGGTCCAAGCTTCCTTAAAAATGTGATAGGATGATAGACCGATCTAAGGGTGCCTTTAAGAAACTGGAAGCGCGTTATCACAAGTTGAATGGAGTGGGAAACGGATGGCTGGATATTTGGATGTGTTTAAAAGTTACCCAATCGAGTAATACTACCAGTCATTGAGCGGGAAAGGCTTGAGCTGCTGCCAAAGGTGGAATAGCCTCCCCTATTTGGTGACGATAGGAATCGCCGTCTCGATCCCGGCGAGTAGAGGTGTTGTCTATGAAGGGATCCACCCGATCCCGCTAGACGGGAAGGGCTGGATGGAAGCCGTGGTCAAGAAGTATCGGAGTCCGGACTCTTGTCAAAGTTATTGCGAGGTCGCCACATGCCCACACTACCATCATTCGAGCCCGTAAAGATAAGGCCGTCGTTGGTATATATGGTGTTGATGGTTGAGTTGTGGGCTTTTGTCTCACCAATGAGTGCACACGTGTCCACGGACCAAAGTTTTAAGTAGCCTGCCCGACATCCAGACACAATGACTTGAGCTCCAGGAAGGAAACTCAAGCCACAAATCCAATCCTTATGAGCGTTGTTAATGGAACGGACCAGATCTCGGCTTTGAAGATTCCACTTCTTGATGCAAGTATCTCGAGAAGCCGAGAACAAAGTGTCCTCATATAAGGCAAGACATTCGATTCCGTCATAGTGGGGCGGGTCCAGATTATGAGTAGGAGTTATTACCCCGCCTTTACCCTCGGGAACGTTGAACACTTTAATGTAGTGGTCTTTGGAGCCCGTGATGACGTAATCACCATCTTCTGTCTCCGGACTTAGTGAGATCCCGGCAGTGAGACACATTATGGCGGCTTGATGTCCACCAGCCAATTTTCCGATGGAGTGGAATTTTCGCAAATCCCAAATCCTCACCTTATCTCCCGCGGCCGAAAAGAGACCATATCCCGAGGGAGCGATTGCAATATCGTTGATCAAGGTCTCGCCAGGAGGCATTTGTAAAGTTCGGTTGGAAGAGTTCATTTGAATCGAGCCATTGGTTGTTAGACCCGAAGAACTCAAGGTCTTGATGCACGTGTTGGAATTCATGCGGAGATCCCAGATCTTGATGAAAGCCGATGAAGCCGAAAAGGCTAGCCGAGTAACCTCCGAGTATTTGACCACGTTGACGTTGTTGGGATGTCCGGCAAGACTTTGGATTTCAGCCTTCTTGCACAAGTCCCACACTTTCACTGTTCGATCCTTGGATGCACTGAACATTCGCTCGTTGGTGGCAAACACTGACAACACGGCTTTGGTGTGACCCTCAGCAACATTCGAGCAAATGAGTGGACTCTTTGGGGTCATTTTCCCTTGATAAGGATTGATCACACCTTTGTTATGTGCGGATGCTTCACCCAACTTGGTACCCGCAACGAGACGGTGAAAAACGTTCTTGCCCGTTTCATCCCGACTCCCTTGTCGACGAAATGATGGTGGCGAGTTCGGCGGAGATTCTTCGTTCAAACGAGCAGCCGAATTGACTTTCCGTAAGTTCATCATTGAACTTCTGGGCGAAGTCGATCTTTGGAACGAGTCTGGATACGGATTGTTCAAGTTGTTCCTTCTTCCAATCACGGGCGAAGGTTGGTACACTGACGAGAGACGAGACATGCTGGTTGGATCCATTGATTGAGTCATCACATCCGGAAAAGGTTGATAACGGCCGTTATTGATGTACGCGCCATATCCAGGAGGAGCTCCAGAAGGATTTGGCTTAACGAAGCTACGGCTTCGAAAAAGCAAATCCGAGCTGGGTTTGGTGAAACTCAGGCTTCGGACAAAAGCTGCCCGATTGGAACTAGACGAAGGAGGCGGTCCAATGAGCTTTCCATTGTCACCCGCCAACAGGGCCATGGGTGGCATATCCGTGTCATTGAAGAGGAGGTCTTCTTTGGTAGTCATCTTGCGTCGTGCCTTTTCCCGACGTCCCATGGAAGAATCTGAGCCAACACTGTCCTCCGTACCCGGTTGAAGGTCTAGATTGAGATTGGCCACTGATGGAGCCACACTCATCTCGTCAGAATCGGACCCACTCTCATCTTCAGCCTGATCTGCTAACATGAGGTCGTAGATATCAAGATCCTGTTGTTCGATCATATGTTGCAAAAGTTGTTGATGGAGCGTGCTTTGATGCGTGATTTGTGAAATCTTATTCTCCAACTCCTTGACCTGGCTATCACGTTGAGTCGATTGACAACATTGATTCACGGTCATGCTCAGAAGTTTGGTCAAGAGGTAGCGAGATTCATCCAATCCGATTTCGTCCAGATTGATCAATTTGGCCACACTCTCCTCATCGTTCTCATCTGCATTTCCGGCTTGCTCCATCTCCACGATCTGCTGCTGACACTCCACGATATTCTCATGGAGATAGTTGACATTGGCCTTCAGGTTTTCAATCTGATCTTCGAGATCCTCGACAAGAGAGCTATCTCCTTTCTCGGCGATCAGGCGTTTCCGCTTGACTGCCATTCGCTCCAATTTCTTGGAAAGCTTTTCTCGCTCTTTGAGCCATCGATCCATATCATTTTCCATTTGGGAGATGGCCTGCTTATTCAGCGCAATCTTATTGATCTTCTTCTCGACGGCTTGCCATTTCGATTTGACGCTCTTTTCGTTCAGCTTATCTCGTCGCTTGCCACCCAAGCTAATCCTTCTTTGACTTCTCCGCAATGCAGAAACTTCTTCAGTTTTCCGCTTCAAAACGGAATCCTTCATC
Source organism: Tigriopus japonicus (assembly GCA_010645155.1). Taxonomy (NCBI): domain Eukaryota; kingdom Metazoa; phylum Arthropoda; class Copepoda; order Harpacticoida; family Harpacticidae; genus Tigriopus; species Tigriopus japonicus. The sequence continues at coordinate 4,594,455 of CM021315.1, forward strand.
CTTCGCTCGGCCTCCAAGTTCTTGATTCTTGATTCGTTCTTACGTGTGATTTTCTTCATTTGTGCAAGCTCTCGAGTCCTTCTTAGCTCTTGTTCGCGATGTCTGGAGGACTCTTCTTTCATCTTTTGAACGAGTCGAACTTTGTTACGTTTCATTTCCATGACGTCGCTCTTGAGTTTCTCGACTTGTCGTTCGTACTGGGATTGATTCCGCAGCAACTTGGCGTGCTCCTTCTTGGCAGTTTGAAGTTTCTTCACCTCTGATTGCAACTTCTCCAACTTTTCTTGATACTCTTGCTTGATCTTCGTCAACTTTTCCGGAGCAACCACACTCTTGGCACCCCCCATATTTTTGAGGACCTTATCTCGCTCTTCTTCGGTGGTGGTGATCTTATTTTGCAATGATAAAAGCTTGCTCTCGTATTGGAATTTCATGGCTTGAAGACGTTTCTGAGACGTTTCCAATTCTTCAATGAGCTTTTGTTTCAACGAAATTTCCGAGGTGAGCTCGACCAACTCCTCGCTGATTTCTTCGTTTTTAGTCTTGATATTATCCGATTCGGTGTCCGAGCCATCCGAATCTTCGTCCACATCGGAGGTTTCTTCATCCTCGTCGTCATCTTCTTCATCGTCAGCACTGTTGGCATCCTTATCCTCATCACTGAGGAGAGGCTTCGAAGTTTTCCGCTTGATTTCATTCTGCTTAGTGGCAATTTCTTTTTTGGCCCGCTCAATTAGCTCTTGCACAGAAAATGAGGTATCACCTTCAGGGATAAACGATCCAAAAGACGAGTCCATTCCCCCTTTCATGGGTGAATAACCGGTCATGGAGAGTCGCTTATTTCGAGCCGTTTCTTTGCGGAGAACCTCGCACAATTTTTCAGACTCGCAGAGTTTACTCCGCAGTTCCTCAATTTCTTGTATGTAATTCTGAACCACAACAGCCATGTCTGAGTTTTCGCCATCTTGAATCCAATTCCCGAGCTCTTTTTCGGCCAAAAGCTGACTATTCTTGGTGGTAAGGACATCAATTGTCTCTTGCATGGCTTTGATCCTGGTCCTCAGGTTGTGCGTCTCTTTACTCAACATGGTATTCTCGTGATACATGTCGTTGGTAGTCTCCATTCCATCTTCGCCCATGACACGTTTACCTTGCCGGTATTCCATCAGCTCCAACTGTAAGTTCTGAATCTCTTGTCGTAACATCATGATTGTTCGAGAAGTCTTGTCTTGATTGGCCGTGACCTTGTTCTTGATGTTTCTAGCTCGATTTGCATATTTAAGAGTATTCAAAGTCTCCATAAAATCACTATCACTCGGAGAAACACACGCAATCATCAAGGTTCGACTATTTCCACCTAACGAATCTTGCAAGAGGCGTGTTAATTTTGAATCTCGATATGGTACATGAAGAGCTCGTTTGGTCGTGTCTCCGAGAGCACTGATCACATTCCCGAGGGCCAAGAGACCGCAATTGATTGAGATTCCTTCCTTGGCTCGATCTCCCGTGGCGCCAGTGCGTTTAAGTCTCTCAGATCCCGCCAGATCCACAAAATGGAACTTTGCCGTCAGGGTCTCGAGATCCCCTGGTGTGCCAGTCGAGGCCATGACCCCATTCTCATCTCCTTCGGGGATTGGAAATGAGCCATCGCTTTTGGCTTGACGTTGTTGTTGGATGTAGATGGTGAAAATGGCATGACTTCTGGAGGATTGATCATTCATATTGGTGCTGGCCGTGGTACGATTGAAAGCCCCGGCTTTCAGACCTAAGATGGTCTCTTCCTCGGTGTGTACTGGCCTAGAGGTGATTCCAGCCTTAAAACGAAATTGAAACGGCCAATCAGAAATAGGGGCAATCAATTTGTAGAACAAACCCTACCATTAGGCGCCATCATTATTGCAATTCAACATCATTACCAACACGAAGACGATCTTTTTGTACAGAAGCAACGCCTCCGCAAATCTTAGCAAAAAGGTTCAACATAGTCCACACATTGGCGTAGCATAAAAACGTAAAGGGCCAGAAAATAATGGGCCCATAGTCTCACGAGGGATGTGGGCTTCTTCATTACTTTTGTACGCTTTCAAGCCAGATTCCGTTTTGCCGTCTACTTCATGAATGAAAGAAGATGCTAATCATAAACCCTTGCTCGAAACAGCTGTCAAACTAACTTGAAGAGGCGTCCACTTTCGTGGTTATTTCTTGCCAGTTGCCACCCCTATAAATGATGAGCCATTTATATTGAACGCAAAAAAGTGGCATAAGAAACTTGATAGGGAAGCGCCGATCCAATTCGGATTCGAATCGAGGCCAGTTTGAATTTTTTGTTCTCCAACATGACGACTTTTGTCGATTGTCTCTATGACAATTCTGGAATTGGAGTCAACAGGCCAGCCATAAATTGAGGGCAAGAAAGAATTCACCCAACCAAAAGAAGTGGGGACTCGCCCACACTGTCCCCACCATATTGGTCTCAATTCGGCATCATCTTACCATGTAAATATTGCCATTGGCGTCCTCATGAATGCGGATACCCGATTTCTTGTTCTTTCCACAACCATTATTGTCGAAGAGGTCCAATATCTCTTCATTGTAGAGTTCCATGAACTGGGTGGACACTTTGAATTCGGGAACAGTGATCCCTTCATTTCGAGCCTCTTCTTGACGTCGATCGATTTCGGTAAAGAGGTGTTTCACAGCCCTCGGGATAATCCCAATTTGATGACTTGACTGAGCGGTAAGATCGAAGCCCGTTCCCATGGTGTAGGTCTTGCCGCTTCCAGTTTGCCCGTAGGCTAGTACCGTGGCATTGTAGCTGAAAGATAAAGTCAATTAATGATAACCCTGAGGTTTAATTATGTACTATCTTTTATTGCTCGGAGGATTTCTATTCATGAGCTGTGTAGCTTGTTAGTTAGATGGTTAGTTTGGGCGCCATTCATTTGCTCTCTTCCAAGGTCTTGCATAAAGACTACCACGACTCCAACAGAGTCTACAACATGGATAGATGGATGGATGCATGCATGCATGTGTTCAGCGCGCATGTGGTCAGTGAATGCGTGAGTTAGTTAGTTGGTTGGTAAGGGAGGGAGGGAATGCGGGGGATATTTAAGTTGATTTTGCGTGGTCTCCCTTATCATCCTCAATGGGAGTTCTCTTAGCCAGTTGACATTTCCCTCTAAAGGTGATGAAGTTCACTTGAAATGAGGAGGGAGTTAGCCAATGAAGTTAAAGCTGTTGCCAGATTATTGGCAAATGCTGTGCCTTCTCAAGATTTGAACGTACTCTAGCTACACAGTTAAGTACATCCAGGTGGATGATCGCACAAGCCACCTAGTCGATAGTCTTCGTTGATAGATTTTAAGTGGGTGAGAAGGATAGAAGGGAGGCTAGGACTCTCAGAAGGTTCGAAGGTGGAGGAGGAAGCAACACCACCGCCACACATACGGATTGAGAGTCCAAAGGTCTATCTGTAAGAAGTAGCTCTTCAAGTGATGCGTGGGCGGATCGGAGGATAATTCCACGATCCCCTCTGATCATGACCAACATGTACGTACATGTAACCAGTAATTGCGGTTTTTGAGAATTGGAAGGGTGGTTGGGGAACGTTTTTCAACAACGATGTCATTGTTGGTAATTCAGAGGAAATGTCAGGAGAGCTTAATGTAATTACAAGAATACTAGAAGTCCTTGGGCTATACAGGACTGCTCAAGTATCAAGTGTTCTTCATCACAAGCGGACACGAGGGCGTTAAATTGGCAAAGATTAGGTTCTGAATATGGCGACATTATAATAAATCAGGGCCCTTATCTCGGTCAATTCATCCGCTAAGATTAGAGTGGCTCAAAATTGCAATTGTAGCAAGTTATTTAATTAATCACTGTCAAATCCAAACTTAGTCTTAATGCCAAGAACTAGGCTTCAATGCCGTTGTCGCTCTAGATTTTTTTGTTACTTTAGCCTCCGTTTAGGTGTTCATTGCTTGGCCCTTTTTGGATTATAATTATGCACCATGACGGGCAACAAGCAAGAAAAATACGAAATCGGAGCTCTTCCCGTTCCTTTAGAGGTCATGCCTAGCCTTGCGATGATTCAAAATGCGCTTCAGTTTTCTCCTGCTTAGAGCATTACAATTTTTCTTCACTTTGAATTGTTCTTGTTTAGTGAAAGTGTCCACTGGCCCGACGAAAGATGATTGTTCGTGAACGCCGGCAGGATGCAGCTCAGCACTTGCGTAATGGGCAATTCAAATAAAAGTGGTTCTTTCTTTCATTCCTTTATCCTGGCCAAAAAATGCCCTGCATAAATGACTTGCCGTTGGAAAGGCCCCCCCCTTCCCCTTCACTCTTGTTCATGGAGGCGAAACGCCCTTTGTCAGATCATTTGAAACTACATTCAAAAAGGGACTATTTCTTTCTTATTCCTAGCTTGATTCCTATGCACACATACGCTGTATAGAGGGTAACAGCATTCAAAAATTCCAATTCTGATATTTTACTTCATCGATGTTGAGAATTCACGAGGAGACCAATGCAATAAATAGCTTGCTTGGACGGCAACTTCTTATTTATAGATTCAATCGGAAAGAGGAGGGAAGGACTTAATTTTCTTCGTCAGGTGGTATGGCTCCCACCAAAATCCTAAACTTCCAGCTCGTACAAATTCTGTTGTGTTTATCGAACATGTTTCTGATTACACACTTGTTTTGCTAAGGCTCGAGATGAAAAAAAAAAGGCATTAGGTTTCACACTAGGTTGTCATTGACCCATCGCGAAATCACAATCGGGCAGAAAAAAACACTAGCTCAAACTCTGAAACTCGTTTCTAAGATAACGGCTAACTTACCCTTCAAAACAACCGTCGATAAGTTCTTTGACGGTATCCTCGTAGACCTCTTCTTGTTGACTCTCTGAATCGTAAACATGGTCATATGTGAAGGCCTTGTTGGAGCCCAACCAAGCTTGCGGTTCACCCGGAGTTTTGGTGATGCACACTTTACAAGCTTCGATGATTTCTCGCGGCAATTGCGGACGGATTCGTACAGCCACTCGCACACTGCTTCCCTCATCCATAGTTGACGGGACGATGAGTACACTGTTCTTGGAATGCTAGACCGCACTTAAGGGCTCGTCCCGGATCAATCCGGACTTGACTGGAATGTGGACATTATCTATGTTTGAGCGCATTCATGTTTTGCCCCAAACTTTTGAGCGAAATCTCCAGGTATGAGTGGAATGGAAAAGGTCTTTGTTCATCGGATTTGACAAATCAATGGTGTTTTGGTCACCATATCAAAATCCAAGAATACGAATAGGGATAAATGCGGGCAAGAGCACTGCCGACAACAATGTTCAACAGCCCAACACAATCACGGATCACCCCCAAACACAATAATAACACACCCCCAACCCCAAGGGTATGAGTTTAGAGACCGTTCTGTGAAGGTGTTCGTATTTTCAGAGCCTTTCTAGCGCGTTTACCACTGCCATTCTGCGGCCTGAATCGTTTTTGGGGGGAATTCGTTGGCCTGATGATTTTGAAGCGTCGCTGACTCACTCATTCTACTTTGAGTGCTTCGTACATGGATGGATGAAACATTGTCCGCGGCTTGATCATCCTTCACGCCCGTTGTCAGTAATACAGCTGGCCTTCCTCCCGTGTTGGCCTGTGCCTTCGTTCTCGTCCTCTTAGGTCTTGCTAGTCCGATTCGACTGAATAATGCAAGACTTTGGCAGTGAATGTGTGTGTGTGTTAAGCTTGCTGGCCCGTGTTAGACTTCCTTAGCTCCTCTAGCCTCTCTTCCGTTAGCAACCCTGCGCAGAATGAAACCCGTCAGGACTGGTTGTTTTGGGGCTGCCTTCAGGGATGCCAACAGCTGCTTTGTTCTCCCAAGTAACAGGACGGATGGAAAGGCAGGTGCTTGAAGAGAGGCAAGTGCGCACTTGGCCATGGATGCAGACAGCTGAGGGTCTGAGGGAGAGCGAGGAAGCAATTCGGAAATGAAACGTGAGCGGGAGGCGAACGTATTTGTTGGCAATGACTAAATTTATCTGTTCTTGACATAATTGTCAACAGCTGGTAAGGTTGGTTGGCATACATGATTTCTTTTGAGAGGGTGACCCTGCCGATGAATCAGAACTCAACCGGTAAAGTATTGACAAAAAAGCGCGTTTTTTACCCGGTTATTTACTTGTCTTGCGTCGGGTAAGTTAGAAGGTTGGAGTTCAATTTTTGAAAATGGTGAAAAAGCTGAAATTTTAAAGTGGATTGTGTTTAATGTGGATCAAAATACGTGGACCGCCATTCCATATTTTTATGGGCGGGTTGGAAGAAAATATGTATACGGAAGTGACCAATTGGCTCTTGAGAATCGTGTGTTTCGTGGAAGATTCGCCCGCGCGCCCCATTTTTGTCTAGCGGTCTATCATCTTCATTCTCAATCGGCTAAGCCGAAAATGACAGGCCTTCGAGAAACATTCCGTTCTTGAGCCCAGGCCCCATTTGATTTGAAAAAACGCGATGGATGAAATGCATTTGCAAAGAGGTTGCGCAACCCACTGGTCAGGCATTTCCTGCAATTGTTTCTAAAGCTGATTCACGAAATTCAAAATGATCTCGCAGACACCGTTCCCTCTTAAATCATGCTCAAATGAATTAGTACAACGTTGTGTGATCCAATCAAGAGCAAATCCAACCACACGTAGGGACAGAAAAATCTTCACATAAATGTGGTGGGCTTGATATATAAGCCACCATCAATCAGTCAGAAGTGATCGACATGAATTGGGTTGAAGGACAGAACACACTACGGGTAAACCATTGCTCGAACCCACACAGTTGTACATAGATCAAGAACTGCTAGAAGGATGACTTGATACATATACATACATATGCCAGTCAAGCTCCTCAAGCTCGGGAGCCTGACTTGGCATGTTTTCGAATTGGTTCTTTTCAAACTGTGTTTGAAATAGCAGCAGTGTGCGCGCACGGTTTTATGGCAGTGTTTGTTAGTAAGTTTGTTCACGTCCTATCGATCGTACCAACCCTGTTTTGCGATTGACAAATCGATTGAGTGAACACCCACCCATGTTTCTGATGCTCGTTTCATCAACTTGACACAAACACCGTGCAAATGACGCATACACATGTTTATTCGTAAGAGGTACTGTAAGTGAGGAATCATTCTCTCCGTAAAGTGTAACTGATATTTCAAAGGAACTTTGGTCTCCCGTCTAACTTGACATAGCGATCGAGATTCTCCACAAAAATATCACTTTCACAAACTCAATCCAGTTATTGTAATACCATATTTTTCCATATGTTATGAGCAATGACCATTCCACTACAAGTGGCAATAATGTATTCCTTGTTTAATTTGGGTTCATATTTAGCTATGGAAGTCAGCTTGACTTTCGTTTTTGTTTAAGAATGGAACGTCGGACTGATTGCGAGGAATCTCGTTTTCCTCTCTCCTCCTGTCAGCCAAAATCTCTAAAGCATCACTTCGCATCTCGATATTGGCAGTAGTTCCTTTGATCCAATTCTGAAATGAAATACATCCTCGATCACTTGAGATTCTCACTCGTTTGTTTGTTTGTTTCAAGTGGTAAAACGTTTTTACCTTGCAACATGCCAATTAAGTCAATGTTTTTGGGTTTTAAAAAGAAATTAAGATTTAAATCAGATTCAGCACAAACATAAAGTACCTCTTAGCATCGATAGCACGAACTTTTTTCGTTAGTCCCAGTTTTGATTTCCCTCGCTTCAATCCCGTAGCAATCTTTGCCTATTTTTTTTTTGTTTTACGTTACGTGAAAAAATATTACGAGGGGCGTACCAAAAAGAATGCAAATGGCTTCATAACTTGAGGATAGCAAGATATATATGAACAACTATTATAAGCTGGTTCTCGACATGATCATAGTCTCGGGATTTCACCAATTCTAAAATACGTAACCGCTAATTGAAGTTGCAAAGGAATCTCTAGGGATGTTTTTGCACACAAACCCATGGAAGTTTTTTGGAGGCCATCCACCAGGTCCTGGATGTTGTTCCTTTCCAATTTGTTTTCCTCAATGGGAACAACAAAAAGTTGAAAATGCCATACCCAAATTACATGGTAATCAGTCCACAAATTGGAACTTTTGTGTGTTATTAAGACCTTGGTCTTTAATTTATGAGCATGAAATAGTGGCACCCTTCTTCTAGCCAGATCTTGCGAGGCACAGCTTCAGGATCCTTTATACCAGGGGTCGACAATAGCCTTTGGATTCAGGGCCACAAAATTTTACTTTGCCTAGTCAGGGTCTTCTAAACAAATTCTAATAGGTTCATGGATGGCCCCACATATCGATTATCAAAGAGCTCTGCCCACAAGTATATCACTATGAATGTTCTTGGGCCCTATCCTGGACCAACTACCATCCTAGTCCCACTAGTTGCCAACCCCAATGTTGGATGTTATCACAGGAAAGGTTACTGTTTGATGGAATTGTCAAAATGGTCACTCACCTTTTTGACTCAACAAGATTGCTCAAAGGCTCAACATTGTTAAACCATGAGGCAAATTTCTGCAAATCTTATCTTCATTGACTTTTGCATCAACAGTTGTCTCCCCTGTCTTATTGTACAATTCAACAAAATTTACCAAAATGGACAACAGAGACTCTGTAGATACATTAAGCACCCATTTAATTTTTTTTTTTCAAAAAATCATCAAAACAACAAATCAAGGCAAAACAGGGTTGTCACAAATGTTTAGTATAACCGAAACTCCGAAATTTAAGTGAGAATTGTTTCCTAAGAATTGATTGTGTGGATCGTTTGCATTCTTTTGTGCATACCCCTCGTATGCACAAAGTTTTAAAATGAGAGACTTTTTGGAAAAGTTCCTCAAAGAAAAACGATTTGGCTTGACCGTTTTAACTCATAACGGGACTTTTCATCAAGGAATGGACATGAGCTTTAGAAATTCACAATTTTTTCATTTGCGCTAGTCTGGATTTGGCAGTCAACTTAAAAGCCACAGAATTACGAAAATGAAAACGAAAGTGTCGGTAGTGTCAAAGCTAAACATAACACATCATTTGTTAAATATCGCCGCTATTATAATCATAACGCCATCAATCATTAAAAGTAAGGCTTAACTAATGATTATCTGTGATGAGATCAATAATCAACAATCTTAATTTGTTCATTTTGATATGGAACAAGGCTTGTTTATAGGCATGTAGACGGAGATGCAGTTTGAAAGACAAAATATCGCGCCCGCTCAACGAAAATAAGATCAAAAATTAGATTACCTCTTTTAAGGTTCCGGGTTGAGTAGTCAAGTAATAAATGGCATAAGCAGGCACCCATATCATCGACGAGAATGAGATGAAGAGGCCCAGGATTTCAGCCCAAAAAGGAAACTCGTAGGTTCCATATGTTACTGGCTTGTATGAAACGATGTAGTAGATGAAGACTCCCTGCGAAGTGTGAGGAAAAAAATGGATTAGATCATGATTCGAGGTGGTTCATGTGATGCTCAATCAGATAAGAGGTCATCTTTGGAGGCCACTCACCGACATAAGTAGTGGCGCAAAGTACTTCCAGCAGAGGTACCAGAAAAAGAAGGGCTTCCTTCCAGTCATTTGTTTGATGTTATCAGAGAACTTGTCAACGCCATAAAACCAGGAGACCGCAATCGTTTCAAAAAAGCAAATCCAAAGTAGTGACATTCCAGAAGCCGAATAAAAGTCCATCAATTGGAAAATGTAAATTCCACCCTATGAGGAAATCCTAGGCATCAAGAATTCAAATCCTGTGAGGTAGTTTGAGCTGGCATCTTACCTGTGTAACCATCGGTAATCCCAAAAGATAGAGGAGGAAGCAAACCCCTACAGCGACTTGTTTTCGATAGGGTAACAATTTTTCCGACCAATTATCCACAATGCCAGTGATGAGAGATTCCACACTACAAAACTCAGTGTCAATTCCCAGGACCTTTGCAAAAAGAGCATAGCCCGTTGAAGACAAAAATATTGAGCAAAAAGACAAGTTTTTTAGTACCAGGAGCATGGCAAAAAAGATGACTGCCCAGAAAAATGACACGGGAAGGCTGAGAACGAGTTCAGGGTAAGTAATGAACACTAATCCAGGCCCAGATCGAGCAACTTTAGCCACAGTGGTCTCTTGGAGCACAGCCATGTAACCCAAAATGGAGAAAACCAAGACTCCAGCCGTGAGACAAGTGCAAGTGTTGATGACGCATGTGATGAGAGCATCTCTGGAAGGAGAGATTGAACGATGAAATGGGAGTGATTGAGGTCTCACTCTGATCCTGGTTTTGTCGTTTTTCCAGTGAGTTAGGAGTGAAAGTGTTAGGAGATGGTTAATAAATACTGTAGTCAACTAGGAAGTACAAGACAACTCTTTTGAGATCAAGGCTGACACCTGAAACAGTTGTGATTAAATTTATTGTAGGATCCCAACGCTGAGAGGGCTCCTGTGCCCACACTGTAAGCAAAGAATATCTGAGTTGCGGCGTCAATCCAAGTCGATCCATTTCGCATGTATGACCAGTCCACCTGAAAAAGTGCGAAGGAATCCGAATTCAATGACCAAAAAGGTGTGAATGAGTGATAAGCCCTTAAATCCAAGAAAAATAACTCCATGCACAGTTCAAAGGGGTTGTAGGAAACACGACAGTGGAAGAAAAAATAGACTGGGAAAGCGCATGCACCACAAGGTCAAAAGTAAACTCGACCAAGAACAAACGAACACCGTTAGCATTGTTGATCACTTGGGTTTTAGAGAAACGCTTTTTGATCTACTGAGGTCAATGAGGAGAGCTGTTAAATCAATGTCTGAACTAACATGAACATAAGCCTTGAGTCCTTCAATGGCTCCCTCCAAGGATAAGGCCTTGGCCAAGAGAGTGAGCATAACCACGTATGGGAACAAAGCTGTGAACCAGATGATGTAACCACTTTGATGTAGTCCCCTTCGGATAATGAGGTAGACAATGAGCCAGCCCAAAAATAAGGAACCAGCCAATTCCCATTGCATATTCCCCAATCCAAATTCGATTCCATCATTAGCCTGGAGAACTCGATTGCTGGAACAAATGTAATTGGGACAGGTCGTTCACTCATGTTCGCGATAATGGAACAATTTGGGCCTGACAGCGACACTCACTTCCAGAATTCTTCCACAGCCGCAACTCCGCCTTTGACCTTGTGCTTAATGAATGTCCCATTTGAGTCAAATTTGAGAAGCCGACATTTGTCCGTGTTCCACCAGCCGTCTGAAAGGATAAGGACCATAACATTTTTTTTTCTTTCGTGGACATTTGTATTTTCTTAAAAAGCCATCCAGATTCGAAGAGCAAAATATGTTTGCGTCCACAATCCCATGAGAGGAGGTCTATTATTATTTTGACAGCAAGTGAACCAAAACGAAGGAAGGTGGACACGTTTCAAGCTTAATGAACCTCCTGACCCAAAGTTCTTGTCAGATTTTCCAAGCTAAAAGCAATTGGGATTCTTGACAGAAGGTAATTAATCGCCACAAATTCCCCCATGTGTCGGTACAGATTTGTGTCTTGGCCAACGAGCCAAAGCTTGGCACCTGTGGGACCAGGAAAAAAGCTCTCACGTTGTCCGGCAAATATTTCCCGTAACTTGAAAGCATGTCCCACTTAAATTGGATCTTTGACAATGGGTCAATTTGACTCCAGCTCGGGTACTTTTTTCAAACACGTGACACTGATGCTCGAGCCCGATTCCTCCATTTACTTTTATAAATACCCAAAATTCGATCTTAGCCCAATAGTGTCTCAATAACAAGGCTTAAGGTCAATTCCCGTCGTTTTACTGACAATCAAGATGAATGAACGCTCGAAGGAAAGAAGTTTGACTACATACCACAAGTATCCCACGGAAGCTCAGGAATAGCGACAAATGAGGCTATGAAGTAGTACACCGACCATCCAACAATGATGCAGTAATAAACATTATAGTAGGTAACCATGACCATAGTCGCAATTCCTACGCCTGCAATGAATATGCGCAAAGATTACTAGTTTAAAAAGCCCATTGCATAAAAATGCAGTCTCCTTTCTGATTGAGACGTAAATGACATGAACGTGGAAAGCTCACCTTTCAAAATGGGAACCAATTGAGCAACGGTTGTCATTCCTCCTGCTCCCAAATATTGTCCCACAGACACTTCCAAAAGGAATACGGGGATTCCACAAAATATCATTGAGATAAAATAGATTATCAGAAAAGCGCCTATCCCACAATATGAAACAAAGTAGGTATGTGGTTAGATGTCACTTGGAAAGATTCCTGTACTCTTCTTTTTTTTCACACCTCCGCCGTTTTTGTAACACAAATAAGGGAATCTCCAAACATTTCCCAACCCAACAGAGACGGATATGCACGAGAACAAGAAATCCCATGAATTTTTCCATGTTCCACGAACATGACCAGTGGAGGTTTCGTTAGATGGTTCCGCCATGGTCACTTGGAACGTATCGGAATTGCGTTTGTCGTCCACGGTTCCATTGGAATCCAAGAGTTTTGAGGCCTCCAAACGTAAGGCATCCCTGACGATCTGACTCTTGTTCTTTTCGTCTAACATGGTTTATTTTTATAATCTCGTTGACAAGTTCCAGGTCCAGATAAATGCGTCTCCTTTTTCAGCACCACTTCCACCACCAGAGCATGTTCATTCACTGGCATCCACTTGGCAATTGCTTTCCTTTAACGCCTTCTCCATGGACCACCTTCCTCTTCTTTCTTCAGAAATTATCCGTCTTTCACAAAGACACTCACACACACATGGCAGATAAAGCTTGTCTAGTAAATGGATAGATGACATCGGGATTCATCTGGATTACTTTAAGATTTGACGTTTCAAAACATCTGGGCTGAGCTGAACCCCTCCCTCCCTTTCATACTCGTACAATAAGTGTATGTAAGCTACCTCACATTCCAAAAAACGACCTAAAATATCAGCACTTGTTTGGTTTCTTCGATTTCGTGGTTAGTGTCTAAAAAAGTAAGAACATTGGAACGTTTATCCCTACTTCTCCGTCTTTTTTGGAAAGTGGGAGGGAATCTTGGTTGCGAGTTGCGACCTCTGTCATACAGATAAAATGTAATACGAACCATCCCTAAGAAAACGTTTTGCAACTTTCTACGTTTCACTAGTCATAGTGTGGTTGAAAGCTTAACAAAGTTTAACAAGAAACTAACAGTAACGATTCCTTACAACTCACTTGCAATTTTGTATGAGCTTTAATCATTTAATTGTCTTTCTTGTCTTACATGTGCTTTTAAACAATCTGAGAAAATTTACCATATTCAGTCCTTTCGAGATGTTCATTTTTATGCATTTCATGTAAGTGCTTTAATTTATTTTTTTGTCAAATTTGTTTTACCTTGTGTCTATTTTTACAAATGAAACGGTTTAACCAACAGACAAATTTGTAACTGAACATCATTTGTTTCATTTTGCCTCAAGTAATTGAAACATTAGATTAAAACTAAAGAAATTGTTTACCGTTCACAAGATGGGCGAGTCCAGGGAGTCCAACGATGTTCCCACTTTTCATGCCTTTGGGCGTCCCTCTATCAAGACATTGCAATTCTCTCTTGGGCGCACCGCTACGATCTACCTCAATCTGCTGTGCCTAAGCTGCTTCTTCTGTGGATTTTGGAAGCTTCCTGGATCTCGTTGTGGCAACTCAACGAGTGCGAGTCGGGGAGAAAAAATGCAAGTCGTTCGTTCACCCTCGATCCTCCCTCGATTGTTGCAACTCAAAGGATTTATTTGTCTGACAAAAGTCTCCACATGAATGGACATTGTTTACTGCTACTTGGACTTGTACCCTTTTCTGATACAATTTCTAGATCATACCAAGTCGAGGGAAAATTCGGGAATCTTCATTGAAACATGACCTTTGAATCTTGAAGTGAAGCTCGCCGTACTTTGAAGAAAAGAATCCAAGGGAAAGAACATCCAATCCTTCAAAGTACCTTGGCTCATTAAAACAACAAAGGCAATTTGTTTCCATGGTCCTTAAAAGCTCAAAGAGAAGGTGGGCTCTTTCATCGATCAAACAGCTTCCAAGACAAGAGCCATGACCTTCAACCCAGCTCCAGAAATTCAGTAACCTTGAAGCCTTGAAGGAAGTGGGCAAGACATTTCTTGGAAGGGTTAAGTGGAAAATTTGCAATGCGTTTGCTCATTTCCAGCTCTACAGATCCTAAATGCAACATACTGCTCAAAGAATGCAGCGTTAAGACACAAGAATCCGATGTTCCCGAAACAACGCATTTTCCCTTTTTTGTGTTGTTTGGGCTGGATTTGTGGAAAGCTATGAAGTACATAGAAGTAAATTCAGCTCTACAGAAGAAGCATTAAATGACCAGTGAAAGTGAAGGTGCAAAACGAGCCAAGTAGCTTTGCATTCCTTAGACTCTTGATATTGCAGGCAAACAATGAGCCGATTTATTGATTGTATTTTGATCAAGATAGGGACGAGTCGCTCAATTCTCACTTATAATTCTTCGTAATAGTGTTTGGGTTCATACTCCTCTGGACCTGAAATGAAAATAGCATTGTTTCATTTTCACCTCCTCGATGCTGCTGATGGAAGAGGGCTATAAATCAATTCTGACCACATTGGGCCTGCAATAAACTTTTTGTCTGAATGCGGAAAAAGTTTCGATACGCCAAATTGAACAAAAAAGAAATACTCAACTGGAATCCACGATATCTCGGAAATTATAGTCACTGATGTTAACTAATTGAATAGTCCATGGATGATCTTGAATGAATTGTAGACTGGGTCGTTTTTTGGGATTCTTTTTGAGCATCTGGAGTAAGAGTCGCTCACATAACTTCCCAATCTCTAAATGTCGACCCACAGTCATTGGTTCGAAATTGATGATTTCTTCTACATTCTGAAAAGGCGCCTCCACGAACAGAATGATATAAAGTAGGATACCCAAACCCCAAATCTCGGCTTCGGGGCCATCGTAAAGGTTTCCTTGGAGAATTTCCGGGCAACAATACTCGATAGTGCCGGAAAACGTGTCGAATTGTTGACCAGACTCGAATTTGGTGGCCGAGCCGAAATCAATGAGTTTCGCGTGGAAATTCTCGTCAATGATGACATTCTCGTCCTTGATATCACGATGCAAGACATGATTGGAATGCAAATAACTCACTGCATCTACAATCTAAGAGGAGAGAACAGGCTATTCATCTTGAGAGACACTATTCTTGTCAGTGAACAAGCAATTCAATGACAGACCTGTCGAAATATGTAACTCGCCAAAGGTTCGGACATTAACGGGGTTCGATCCAGGAATTCGAAAAGATCCATACCGAAACCATGCTGTTCCATGACTATTTGGTGATAGGAACCATTCTCAAAATGGTCCAATAATCGCACTATGTTGGCATGTTGAATGTCCATAAGAAAATTCACTTCAATGGGTATTTGATTGCCGGACGAAGAAAGGACGAGATTCTCCTCAGATAATCTGGTCTTTTTGATGAATTTGCTCACGGTCTGAAGACCAATAAGTTTAGGTAAGAGTTGTTTTGTGATTTAGGCATTTGTATAAACATACCAATTTCTTATCCGAGAGTCGGTAGGACCTTGTCACAAACCCAAAACCTCCTTCGCCCATCATCTTGAGAGGTTTGTAATGAGCTTTGTAATCACCAGCGGTAAATATGTCCTCACACTCAGGATATTCGTAACGTTGGTGTTTGGGTTGACAACTGTTCAACCCATTTTTTGCATTCGACTTAATGACCTATGAAAAATAATCGATAATGAGGTCTTTTTATGTTTTAAAAAGAAATAACAAAACAAAAATTACCTGTCCCAACGAAAGATTGACATCTCCATGTTGATTTTCCTCATACATTAAACTTTCATCCCTATGTCGTATCGACATTGAACGACTGTTGTTAATTGTTTCCTTCAAGGCAGTGTAATCCCAGGACAACCAAAGAATTTTAGCCCCTTCAGCACCCTTCTCTTCATTCAGAGCGGATCTCCAAGTCACCACAAGATCTACAAATAAATTGTCTTTAGTGAACCACTAAATCCCACAGGAAATGGGATGCGTTCCCTGCAACTCACCAATCATTTCTCCATCCCATCTCTTTCCGGTCACTTTACATCGAACAGTGCTTTGCGAAGGAGACACCATCATTCGATCGACCTTAGATCTGATAGGTTTGGCAGGGGTTGAGGTTAGAACATCTGAAGTTTGTGCACATCGTTCCATTTTATTGAGTCTCAATCTACCAACTGATTTAGGCGATTCAAAGGACTGAGATTCTCGCCCATCTTTCTCATTTTCTGAAGGACTTGAGGCCAAGTGTAGACTTTCTAGACCCGATTCGATACTCCAGAGAGGAGGTTGTGCTGTCTTGGGGAGGGTTTGTCCATGAGATTTGAGCTCATCTAGATCTGAGACCGATAGAAGTTCAGAAAGATGTTGACCTAGAATCTCTGACTCTTGGAGCCCAAACATATCAATGCTCACGACGGGATCTGAATATTGGACGATTAGATCCTTATCCACAATCAGCATCCCGACATCTTCCGGGAATGCCTAAAATCAATCGTTTTTGGTTAGGTTGTACATCTAGATTCAACTAAAGTCGAACTCACCGTCATTTCTAAAACGAATGAAGGTTCTTCTGAGGGAAGGCATTGATTTCCGAAGTGAGAAATGGAAACACGAATGGGAAAAGGAATTCCCTCGGGAGATTGGAGCGTCGTTTCAAATTCAACAGGAATCTGCGGAATGAGCTTACAACTCAAAATCGAAACGTGAACATCAAAAGGCAAGAATGTACGTACTTCTTCCTTCGTATAGGGTCGATTGTTATCGAGCAAGTCCCTTAAGACCCAAGCTTGGGTTCTTTGTTCGGGGGTCAAGTTCCACATAAGTCTGGCTCCTTGATCCATGTCCATAACGGTGAAATTCGAATCCAATAAAGCCTGCAATTTGTTGAGACATTCTAGTCATTCTTGTTTACATACCACATAATGAATAAGAATTTACCCGGCCTTGCCAAGAGCTGGAAGGATGAAGAGAGAGAATGATATGTCGATCATTTCCTTGGGACATTCTAATCTGTCCAGATCGTCGAGATGATCCCATGGTAAATTCGACCTGTCCAAAATTAGCACATTAACCTCAAATCTTTTCTCAAATATTGTCTTTGAACTTCACTGCAATAATTTGACATCCGTCTTGAGTGAGTGATTCCAACTGACGAATTAACGAATCCGATGGCTCCATCAAAACATCCCGAAAGAAATTGGCATGCCGTACATCAATGCCACTTTCCCGGAAGATGTCCTTTCCCAAGTCATTAAATGTCAATATCTGCAACAAAGTTGGGTACATAAACAGCAATCCGAATACAACTCTTCAACGTTGTTCCTACTTCGCCCTGTTCATTAAAAGTGAGCACCGCCTCAACCGGAGGCGTGTCTCGAGCTCCCGTTGATCGATTTAATCCGGTCGCATCAAAGCTTCGGTAATGATGGCGTGATTTTTGTCCCATAACCGGCAAACTTTGATTGACCTCAAAAGAACCATGAATGGACCAATGTGGGTGTAGTTCCGTTAAAGAGGCGTGGCTGGTATTCAAGGTCAAAGCGTGTCGAGGTAAGGTGCTGAAATTGAATGGATAAGGGATAGGATCTATTTACTGAGTCTTGATACAGTCGGTTCTTGGATCAGCTCACCGAAATCCAATTTGATGAAGAGCGTCCACGGGCTGGCCACGATGAAGAGGGGTGGGTTTGGGGCCGAGATTGGGCTGAGACAAGGCTAATATGCCATTCTGAACAGGCAGGGACATAGTGGAGGGACTTGCCCAATGCTAACAAGTGGATAGATGGGTTTGGTCAAAGAATCTTTAGTTTGTGTGGGAGGTGGAGACGTTATGGCGCTTGAACTTCGAACTGTCAGCTAAGAGATTGACAGTGTTGCCGGATCATCTTGAAAATGTCCATAAATAATCAGCGCTGCCAATTAGTTTCAAGCCTAAGCTGCAAGAATCTGAGTTTGAGAAGGCATTTTTTAAATGCTAAAGACATAGGCAATTGAGGTCTGTCAATTGGGTCACGGGCCAACCTTTTATGGGCCCTATTTCATGGGGTTGACTGTCATTTTGAAAATCACATATTGTGGTATTCTGTCACTTTTGGGCGCTACTTTACTCATTGCTAGCTCGTTTTATTGGGTGTGTAAGTGGAAAATTTTTCGTTCTCGTTATATTCAAATTGATAGGTCTCGTTCTCGTTTTTCTGACAACGAAAGTTTTCGTTCCTTTTGCAGCCACGTTCTGACATTTTTTTTTCTTTTAAAGATGGGAAGAAATTCTTTCACCATAAGATTAAGAAAAATTGGATTGATCAAATGAAAACTGTTTCAACCATTTACCTTCTTTAACCGAACCCTAATGGACCCATCTTATTGAATAATGCTGCATTCAATTCCTCCTCCATTTTTTGACCTGTTTTCGGTTTGGGCAGGCTAGAAAGAAATTCTTGCTAAACTTTCGACTAGACTTTTGTGAAATTCTCAACCCAATATATTGGCAACTAGATACACTAAGATAGATATTGGCATTCGTAGGCTAACAAACGGTGCCGATGATTCACGCTGGTGATTGGTCAAGAGCATTCAGTTGAACATTCAGCTAATTCTAACGAAGTTCAATAACAAACCAGAGTACTTCTTCTTTGTTGATTTTGTAGTGATCTGACCTGGTGCTGGGGTTGCCAATTTTCTTAAGTGAAATCATATTCCCCACTGTCTACCAGCCTTCATAAACAGGTTTTTTTTCTTTAAGAAGCGACAAAAGGCAAGGCATCCCTGGCTTTCGTGACTTTTGAGCAGGGTTGCAAATCAACCTCAAATTCGTATTTGCTCATATACCAGAGCAAAGCACCCATTCTCTAAGAGGTAACCCTACCCTGCCACCTCCCATGAAAAAACTTGCGCAAGCCGAGATTTCACCTCACTGAGATTTTGTTGTCAATCACCCGATCATGTGAATTAATCAGCCCCTGTTTAAACTCCACACTAGTTGAAATTCACTTTTTGCATATCGGGTTAATACCTTAGACACATTTGCAGCAGACTTGAGGATTTTCAATAACCAAACTGCCCTATCAGATGAGCGAAATAGTTTAGATGTGTTTCTTAGAAGAAAAGGTTCCTTTAATCATGAACTTCGGCTTCCTGCATGATGAATGACGTCACAGACAGTCCGTGCCGGGTCGGGCAATCATAGATTTGAATGCCAATCTCTGCCTTCTAGTATTTCTATTATTGGCAACCGCACGGAGAATGTTTACAAAAATCCGCTCGTCAGCTGTCCTCGTTTGAGGCTTGTCAACAAATCTCAAAAACTGTTTCTTCTGTACTCGAGAGTTGTCTCTTAGTACTAAAATGGCTTGTTTCAATCCAAAATTAGTAACAAATATTGATGATGACTGAGTAACAGTTCTACAAATGAAATGTACATTAATAGTCAGGATAGAGGAATCTCTGTAGCTTTTCATAAAAATGATGTGGTGCCTAAAAACTTTGTTAATAACTTAAAGAAAAAATACAAACGTTGGTACGTTTGTATTGTTCAATTAATGAGGGGGAAGGAGATATTTTTGGTACGTTTTGAGATCATTAAAACATATCGTATTTTTTCCCTTCTCTGGCATGTGGCAGATCTGGGGCGGGATTGGACCATTGTTTTCTTAAATAACATTTCTGTAATGGGTTCCTGTATGAGAATGAATGAGTGAGTATGTTATATTTGTCTTAATTGTGTTTCACCAAGATTTTTTCATTCTCCCATGAGACAATCTTAAAAAATGGAACAGTTTAGGGTTCCTGAGGTCACCCGTAGGCTCTCTTTGGAGCTGAGCAAGTCATTTCACCTTGAGACTTTCTTAATTTTTACCTTGTGCTCTTTTTACCTTGACCTTTTTACCTTGTGACCTTTTTACCTAGTGTTCTTTTTACCATGAAGGTTCTACCTTGTGACCTTTTTACCGTGACTGTTTTGTTGTGACATTTCTACCTGTAACTATGCTGCTTGTGACCTATTTACCGCGCTCAGTTTAGAATTTGATAATGTTAAAGATGCTTTGTGTGGCTGCAATGAATGAAATTTAATTGACGATCAAGCTTTTCGTTTTGGGTTTATTCAAGGATCACTAAACACCTGGATGCCTCGGCTACCGGCAAAAGTCATTTTTCGAATTCTGTGTTGGGCAGAGAAAAATCTATTCAAACCAATTGTCTGACTGGCAATTCAATGCTCACATGCTTAATTTCAACCAAGAAGCACGGAAATCATGGAGTGGGAGGCTAGCAATGAGAATTATGATTTCTATCAGAAACGAACCATTTGCGTTCTTCTGCAAATGAGACCTGGCTTGCATTGAGAAGAACACGTATTTCAAATTTCAGCCCAATCGAATGCCGGAGTGAAAAGTTATGCCTTCTCAAACTTATGTACTGAGGAGAGCATAGAATGAATGAACTCGCCCTTTTGTGGTAAAACGATTACCACAAAAGGGCTAGTTCATTCATTCTCGGTAGGATTTGCACTGAACTTTGAGTGAGCATAACTTTTGTCTCCGACGTTCGATTGAGCTGAAAATTGAAATACGTATTCTTGTCAACGGATGCAAGGTCTTATTTGCAGAAGAATGTAATTGCATTGTTCTTACTGGAAATCATTATTCGCATTGCTAGCCTCCCAGTCCATGATTCCAGTGCTTCTTGATTCAACTTAATCGACTGAAATTTGTGTCAATAGCTGAGTTTATTTACCCTGTGACAACTTGAGTTGTGACAGAAATTTTTCGCTACCACACGCCATTGACTTCAATTGCAAACTCGAAAGTACATAAGTTAGGACAAGAAATCCTGTGGCAAAAGTTATGAAAGAGTTTTGCGACGGGGTTTACAAGCTTAGCTTTCTTTGAACGATTTCTTGTGGCAACTTACGTACTTTCGTGTTTGCAAATGAAACCAACGGCGTGTGGTAACGTAAAATTTCTGTCACAACTCAAGTTGTCACAGGGTATTTAAACTCAGCTAGTAAGAGTAATTTGAAGCATAGAGCATAGCGCGCTTTTCCGATGGAACATTTGCACCTACACGGACGACTGTAGGGTCAATCTTTTATTTCCACGCATGTGTAGCTGTTGAGTCACAGCTCACGCTCATTCTAGTCATGCTCACGTTCTAGTCATCTCTCTTTATTTAAATATGTATGTCTAGTCAAATAAAGGAGAGTCAAACTAGTTTGTCCATGACTGAACATGGCGCAGTCGGTTCATCCGACCTGGGTACGAGTTTCCCGTCGACCCTGCCGTGGAGGCGCGAGTTTCCCGTCGACCCTGCCGTGGAGGCGCGAGTTTCCCGTCGACCCTGCCGTGGAGGCGCGAGTTCCGTCAACCCCAGAAAGGGAAATGTTGAGTCACAGCTCACGCTCATTCTAGTCATGCTCACGTTCTAGTCATCTCTCTTTATTTAAATATGTATGTCTAGTCAAATAAAGGAGAGTCAAACTAGTTTGTCCATGACTGAACAGTAGCAAATTTCGAAAAGTTGTCATTCGTGAACGGGGGAACGTGTCATGCTGAAATTCAGTAAAAGACATCCTTAAATGCCTGTCTTATCAATCTTATCAAAACAAAGTCATTTTGATTTTTAAAAAATCCACTTCGCCTGAGCGGAGGCTTCCATGTCTTACGATTTCCTTGGTTCATTCCATGAAATGAGACGATTGATTGTGGTTGTTCTAGCTTCGGCTTAACTTGTTATTTTTCAAATGGGTAATGTGAAACACTTTCAAGCTCAAGAGAAGTGGACAGAGGTTATTTTCTCCGATATCATCAGGTCCTTCTTCCTAAAACTTGTTTTTGAGGCTGTTGATGTTTTGAGGGAATTCAATACGTACGAAAGACAATTGTCCCTTTGGGAACTAGATTTAAAAATATCATGGATCTAGTCGGGGATCACAGTGGTCGTTTTATTATTGTCCCCAAAGCAAAGGGGAACATTAATTACCTCCTGGTACTCATATGGGCCATGAGCTTCTTTAGGCCAAACTAGAGCGCTAGGCCAAACCACAATTTTAACGAGTTGTTGATCGCGGGAAATGTTCTTGCCGTGCTAAGCGGCGTCCTGTGTGCGCTTAAAAGTTCCAAAAGTTGAAACATGCTTATAACATGCGTGCAAATTCTTATTTTGACCTACGTCATGACATCAAGAAGAATGTTTTTGAACAAAAACTCATACTACCGAGTGACCTGCACAACGAGCTCATACAAAACTAGACAAACTTTAGTCCCTCTGCATTGCTTTTGTTAGGGCAATATTTTTTTCCACACTTTTCAGGATCTAAAAATCTATCAGTTTACCAAAAATCTTGTAATAATAAAACTGCAACACTGAGATGGGTTTCCGGTCCCATTGAAGTCTTCATTGGTGGGGCGTGTATTCTCGCAACTGAAAGCGTAGACTGACAAACAAGACGACATCAGCAGAGCAAATCACAGATGAACGAATAATAACAACGATAAGAAGAAAACGAGATCCAGGATGAAGCAAGCCTTTTTGATTCAAGAAAGAAATTCTAGCCCAGCATATATTGACTCGTCTTCTCATAGACTGTGAAAGTGATGGCCGTGGCTGGGACCACTCGAATCAGATTGGGTCTCAACCCTTTGTAAAGTGCCCACCCGCCTTCGTTTCTGAAAGCAACAATGAAGAGAGAGCCGAGGTGAGAATCGATCGAGGATGGGCGACAAAGCTTTCAAAATGGCAGAGAAACAGGGTGGTTCACCCATAAGACACCCGCACGCACCCCACACACAAACTCACAAAAGAGTAGGCAAACATATTATTTCATGATTACATCGTCCATCTACTACATGTTGAAATAGAGATGTCACACAAAGAACTCTCCACGTTTTGATCACAGATGTATAAAGAGTTGATATGAAAAATATCATCGATTAGAAGAAGTAGAAGAGGAGGAGGAGGAGGAGGAGGAAGAGGTTGAAAAGGTATTGGGACGGTTGGTCATTTTCTCGTAAATGAGAAGCACCATACAAATGTTCGGGAGCACGTGGACAAGGTAAGGGGTCAACCCTTTGTACAGTCCAACCACGCCTTCGTACCTCAATATTTTCTTGACACAATCTACGGCTCCCTCGTATTCGGAATGTTGATCCTGGAGACGAGCTCGAACCACTTGGTACGGATAAGTGGTCACGGCTGCGAAAAGTTTGGATAAGGCCGCAAAGAACAGGTACTCTAAAGTTCCCTGGAAAGCAAACAAAATGTCTTAGTTACACACAGGGTTGATGATATGAATTGGGGGTCCCCTAAACTTAATTGGATTGCTTTAGCATTTTGGACCGTTACAATTAATTAAGGATATATCAATTACTTCAAACATATAGGCGTTGAACCAACATTTTGCATTTGTCATCGAAAGAATTCCAATATTATTGGGCGTAAATAGAGCGTGTGCACCTCCAGATGGTCGTTATTTACTAGAATATGAGACAACAAAGTGTGGATCCTCTTGCTTACCAGTTTATGATCGATGGGATGCTGATTGAATATATTGTAAGATGACTTCATTTCCTCATAGGCCATGAATTGAATAGCACCGTGGGAAACGCCCCACAGACCCGGCACAAAACCCTAAAACAGCAATCAGGCCCATAGAAAACATTATCTTTCCTCGGATTTCATCGACCGTACCTTGTAAAGGCCCCGAATGCCCTCATATTTGCCTATCTTGTATAGGGCATCCATCATGCCCTTGTAAGTTTTGGAGGGATCCTTGGCCTGAGCCAGATCATCGCCACCATATTGGAGACACAGCCTGCCAATGAGTCGAGCCAGTCAGTATCATTGAAGTCATCAATCGGTCAGATCCCGGAGCTACTCTTACCTGGTTTTCACCACCCAAATCGGATTGGTCATGGCGAGAGTGAGGGCTCCGGCTTGCGCAGCCGCCATCATGTGTAAACCCGGACTGAGCTGGGTTTTCGAATTGCCTTCTTGCAATTCCGTCTTGATCGAATTGTAACTGAAGAACAAAACGAGGACAAGGTTTAGGTCTAAAGCATCCATTGAAGACGGGCGACTCATGATGAGACTTACAACAAAAAATAGAATCCCCAGGCAGTGCCCGCACCGGCCACATTGGGCGTCACGCCCTTGTACAATCCCCGGACGCCTTCTTGTTGGAAAATGGATCGGAAGGCGTGACGCAAATTCGAATACTGAGGGCGATGCTTTTCCACCGATTTCCCATCATCCACTAGAATCATCAAACTATTATCATGAAAACTGGATAGCCTATCCATCCATCGACAATCCAAAGTTACCCGCGAATCTAATCTTGAGCAAATCCAAAGGGTGGAGCACCAAAGTGGAGACCACGCCTCCGCTGACTCCGGCCACCAAATGCTCGTATTTGACTGTCCGGAAAGTGGAGACCATGGTCCGGAAAAACGAGGATGAGGGCGGACTGGCACCGCCCCCATTGGCTCCATTGGTGGCCATGACTGACCCGCGTCGACCCGATAAAGATTTAACGGGGCAAAGGGGGCGGAACTCGAGGGTGTGGCATCATGACGGGCGATGAACTCAACATGAAATGGGGCGGGAGGGAGGCTAATTTAGGTCCAAGACGTTGCTTTCTTTCTTTCAAGATGGCCTCAACCACCCCGTCCGTCATAAACTTGTTCCTCGACTTGATGATGCGTTTATATGTGTGTGTCACTATCCTGGATGGACGAAGGGCTACAAGTCCACAACCACCACTCACACACTCGTACTTCTGTCGGCCCAAAACATCGAGAAGAAGAACGTGGGGCACTCACTCACTCACTCACTCAACGAACACACATGGTACATGATATCATGTCTCGCATGTATGAAACGAGCGTGTTTTGTTGATCAAGTTCACAACATGGAAAGGTGACGATAAAAAAGCAAGTAAATATTGGTGACTTTAAAGGCTTTGGAAAACATGGAAAAGGTATATTGTAACTCCACTTATTTGATCTTGGAATTATTTTTGATGGCCAAGAGTTATGGTTGGCCGTGTTAACTTTTAGTAAATGGAGCAATTTTGAAGGATCCGCGCTTGATTGGGTTAAACTAGAAATAGTCACGCTGATATGATCCGCCATGGATGAGTTCTGTAGGTCCTATACAACCTAAGCTTTCATAACCCGTGATTGAGCGACTCGATCCGAGTCGAGAAAGAAAAGAACCGTTGCGCTGATATTCATTTCATATTTATTTTCTAGCTATAAAAGTAATTTGTATTTTTTGAAAAAGTCGACGAAAGCTCAATGAAAGCTTTTTTGGACTCCAAACTCTACAAACCATGGGTAAAGTTGGAGGTTTCAAAACACATTGCCGTGTTCTAAAGGATTGATAATTAATTGCATGATTTTTAATAATCCATCGGGCATTTAATGACTGAAACGTCACATATGAATTGAAAACAATTGAAACCAACACTTCTGTGCTAGTGGGCACCGAGCAAACATGAATACATAACAGCCACTTAAATTGCTGGATGAGTGCAATTTATTTTTTTTTCTTTCAAAAACCCGGCCTTTTACAAAACCAATACTCAAACCATTGCATTTCCACACATTTTTGGAGATTCGTGACTCAGTGGAAAAGAGGCTCTAAAGATATGAATCGGCTCGAGTCCTACGGTCATTGCCAAGATTGCGGACATCCCTAATGGAATGGATTTTCTTCATGTCTTTTGCCTCTCTCGGTCGTTCTCCCGTTTTGTTGTTACTGGGCCATTTTTTCTCGTTGTTTCGAAAACTTTAAACGGTCGTCTAATCTTTTCATAATGCGTATTCTGGTGGGTTGCAAACGAGTGATTGACTATGCCGTCAAGATTCGAGTCCGCCCCGATAAGAAGGGCGTGGTGACCGAAGGTGTGAAGCATTCGATGAACCCGTTCGATGAGATCGCCGTAGAAGAAGCTGTGAGACTCAAGGAGAAGAAAATCGCCAAGGAAATCATCGTGGCTTCCATCGGAGCCGCGCAATCACAGGTGATGGAGCTATTTATTAGGGATGACCGAGTCTCATTTTCAAGGACGAGGCAAAATAGGCTTGAGATTTTTTGGGATTGGAATGATTTTTGCCTTGTGAGAGGCTTTATGAGGACATTCGGCTCCACTTTCGAGGGCTCATTGATTATCTATGATCTCTCTATGATCTATCTAATTTTGGTATCATTCAAGATGTTGCGATTAAAGAATAACCTCCTCAAGCCAATATGGATTCTAGAATGACATATAAGTCAAGCATCTCTTACTTAGACCTAATGGGCGATCTCTAATTTAAGATTTCTGTTAATAATTTCATGCTTATTGTGAAATGACTTGACCTCATGTGCTTTTCCGTTAACATTGAACACTAGTCAAAAATGTTATGCACTGTACAAGTAGCCACCGAACTATCGTTCTAAAGTGGCCACGATGTAGCCAATGGCTATTTTTACGGCAATCTCTTCCTTCCGGAAAATGGATCATTGGAAATTGAATCCATAATAAACCACGCGTCTGGAATTAATAGAATTTATCCTTGCATCAATATTTATGTACTTGAAATCAATAATTCCATGTGGAACTAAAATGGTCGTATGACGATATGTTTCTAGGAGACGATTCGAACCGCCTTGGCCATGGGCGGAGATCGCGGTGTGCATGTGGAGGTGAGCGCCGCTGAGGCCGAGACCCTGCAACCCATTCACGTGAGCAAAATCCTGGCCGAACTGGCCAAGAAGGAGAAGGTGGACTTGGTCTTCTTGGGCAAGCAAGCCATCGACGATGACGCCAATCAAACCGCGCAGATGACGGCCGCCCTTTTGGATTGGCCTCAGGTACATTTCAGGATAGCTTCCATCACACACCCGAGGGAAATGCCTCGTATCATAATTGTTCACAATTTCAGGCCATGTTCGCGTCCAAAGTTGAGCAAAAAGGCGACAAATTGGAAGTGGTCCGGGAGATTGATGGCGGTCTGGAAACGATTCGGGTGAATTTACCTTGCGTGATCTCAGCCGATCTGCGCCTGAATGAACCTCGCTATGCCACACTCCCGAATATTATGAAGGCCAAGAAGAAGAAGATGGACAAGCTCAAACCATCGGACTTGGGAGTGGATGTGTCTCCTCGGATCGAGATCATTTCGGTCGAGGATCCACCTGTGCGTGAAGCTGGAGCCACAGTCGCGGATGTGGATGAGCTTGTGAGCAAGCTCAAGGAGAAAGGCTTCTAGGCCATGAAAAGGCATCGATGGTTTTCAAATGGTTGTATTGAGTAGATACTCGGAATGAACCCAAGGCCGCATTTGACAGGGACTTTTATTAATAAACGATTGTTAGTGAAAAATCACGAGTGTTTATGCATTTAAACGGAGGCAATTTCCCGGATGATGTCCTCAAAAATGTCGATGCCTTTGAGGAAGATCTTCTCATTCAGGAACTCGTTGTGATCGTGCAATAAAACGGGCGTATGGTTCATGGGTGAGAAACCCAAAGCGGGAATGCCCACCTCACGAAGATAACGGCTGTCTGTTCCCGCCGGGAAAATTTGGGGCGAGATTTTGAGCCCGTGAGCTTGAGTACCTCGAGTAAATGCTTGGAACCAAGGATCATCCGATGAGACTGAAGTCATCGTTTGATCGGTAAATTTTTGGACAAACTCCATCCGAATGCCACCACCGGCCTAGTTTGGGTTAAATGACAAAACGTGAATTTTATTCGCCAGGATTTAACCAGACTTTTTTCGATAGTTTTTTTGTCGCGAAGTCAATACAGCGGCAATGGGATGCGTAACTTTCATATCCAATCTCCCATGTTACCTAACTATCGAAACAAATTCTTGTGTTACTCTAGGAGTGAAGTTTATGTCATCAGATATCAAACCACAAGTGCAAACATTTTGAGATATTTGTTGTTAAAAAGCTAAAAAGTAAGTATGACTTAAACCAAAATAATCTTCGAAATATAACATGTCAATCATGTACGGAACTCGTGGACCTCGCAAGAATACTAAATTATCATCATTTACCTCCTCAATCCAGGTTTCCAGCATCTTTTGGAATTCAGCAATATTGGTGGTTGGAGTGATTCGCATATCGAATCCCACGCAGAGCTCATTGGGCACCACATTCATTTGAACTCCACCCGACAAAAAAGTCAAATTAATGGTGGTCACATCTCCCAAATGTTGCTTGGGATCGTCATAGAAGAGCTTCTTTTGCTTCTCGCGGTATCCCAAAAGTTTGTTGATCATATATTGGACTTTTTCACCCGCAGTATTCTCAATGAAACGAGATCCGTGCCCGGGATTACCTGATGAACCATCAAGAACATATCTTTTGTAACTCTACATGGCTCGATTTTTCTGGCAGACGTAAATACTTCTTACCCGAACAATGGAATTTTATCCAAAAGACATTTCTTTCGCCAAAATAAACGGGAATGGTTTCATCCGGCGAAGCCAATCCTTCATCTAAAGCCATGCCAATGTTGAGTTTCTTGAATTCCGTGGTCAGTACATACTTGGCCATGCCATCATGTCCACCCACTTCTTCATCGGCGATGAAACTTTAAAAAAAAATTACCTTTCATTTCCCTCACTCACTCACTAATCCATAAGAGGATACCTACCACAAATGTACGGTTCTCTTCAATTTGATACCCCGTTCTTTGAGTCTCCGAATGGCCTCCAGATGTTGGATGCCTACGGATTTCATGTCCTGAGTGCCTCGAGCGTAGATATCGCCATTGGCCTCTTTGACCGCCTCAAAAGGGTCATGTTTCCAAAACTCGGGGTACACCGGAACCACGTCCGTGTGGGAATTCAGCAAGATGGACGGTAGTTCGGGTTGAGTACCTGGCCAAGACATGATGAAGGCCGGTTTATCCTTGACCACCTCGACCACATGATAATCGAGGCCGATTTTCTCGGCTTCCGTCTTTAGCAGAGCGAGACATGAGTTGTAATCGGGCTCGGGATGGACGGATTTGATGCGCAAGTAGTCTCGGAATAAGGTCACGGCCGGGTCCTCTCCTTCTCCGTCCACTTTGGTCTTTTTATTGGCTGAGGGTGCCATTTCAATGGAGATTAGAGAAATGTTAAAACGCAATTCCCATGTACGGGAGATCGATGTGTATGTGGATATAAAGAAGCTTATGGACGTTAGCGGTACGCCGTTTGGACGGTGCGTCATAACTCCGTTAATCAAATGATGAATCCCTCCTCAATCTGGGGAGATGGTTGTAGCGCAGTTGACTAACGCGCGACCGAGCTGTGTTCGGGTTCATGGGTTCGATCCCAGGTCTCCCCCCCCACCACCCCACCCCTCTGTCTAGTGGATAATACGCCTCAAACGGCGCCTCCTGAACCCAGAATGGGCCCATTACGACTCCAATACAGAGTGGCGACTTAGTATCCGCACCAAAGTTTGAAAGAGCTTTTCCGCACCAAAGCCAAATCTGAGAATGAAGTTCATAAAAGAGAAATTGTTTATTTTAATCTAATTTGCAAAAAGTTTATTCAATGTGGGAGCCTTTGGAAGCAATTACGTCCATGACGCGTCTATTGAAGGCTCCGCAGGCTTTTTTAACCTCGGCCGCGGTGAACTTGGCCATGTTCCGCCTCACGGAGGCCTTCAAAGTGGCCAGGCTGTTGTGTGGGGCCTTGTTTACTATCCTTCGCAGCTCTGACCACAACTAATAGTCACACGGGTTGAGGTCAGGGCTGTTCGAAGGCCATTCGTCCGGCTTGACGACCACGGAGAACTTTGAGGTCAAGTACTCCAGGACCTTTTTGGCGGTGTGGCAAGGCGCGGAGTCCTGGATCCACATGAAGTTGGTTTCGGGAGGGTAAGCCGTTCTCAACCAAGGCAAAACAACTTCGTCCAGAAGCTCCAGGTAGACGGTGGAGTTGACCGTGGTGCCGGGCGGGAAGATGTGGGCAGGCATGACTTTGCCGTCGCTGGTTATGAGGCCGAAGACCATGATCTTGGCTGGATTTTTGGTCTTCATGACGTGGGGGATGCCTGACCTTTGTTCTGAAAGCCACCGGTCGTTTTGTGGGTTGTAGGCCCCGTCAACCGTGAAAATGGACTCGTCCGAGAACAAGCGCACCACTCCCGGATTGACCTTGCAAATTCGCCGCAACTTTTGGCTTCTCTCCAGTCTGACGGCCTTCATTTTCTCAGTAAGGAGATGACGGCGACCTCGGACGTAAGATTTAAGTCCTAGGTCCTCTTTGATGGCTTTGGACATCGTTTTGCGGCTCACCCCTCTCCTCGCAGCGTGGGCCCTGATGGAGACGGCCGGGTTGGCCTTGATTGACCTCTTAAGGCCTGCTAGGAAGGTCTTGGTCCTTTTTTTGGCCTTGTGAGGCCCACATGGTTTGTGTTCAATGCCTCTACCGTCTTTTAGTCGTTTCACAACGTCGTACACCGTCCGCTTGGGGTACTTGGTCACCTTCACGATGTTGGCCGCGTTGTTGCCGGCCGCGTACAAATCGGCTATGACTTTGCGTCTTTGCTCCTGTGGCTTCATGGTGCCAAAATTTTTATGTTTGTTTTTGATAAAATTTGTTTTGGAGGTTTTCGCGGGCTTGTGTACAAAATTGCAGCTGATTATTCCGCGGGAATTTTGAAATATCAAAGTTTGAAATCGAGTGCGGATACTAAGTCGCCACTCTGTACATATATATAATAATTGTACTTATAATATATCCAATGGGACGATGAATCTCGCAATAAACATTATAAAAAAATAAAGAGACAAATTACAGTGTTAACCAAATCTAGAGCCTACTTCGAGACTTATCATACCTAATTTAAAACCTAACCTAACGTAAACCCAACCTAACCTAACCTAATCCTGAAATGTTATTTAACTAAATCCTTCAATTTGCTTTTGTAGAAGAATGTGTTGAGAAAAAACTTGTGCCTCAAAGGAGGGGCAAACTCACGATCTAATAATTTGAAGGCGATAATGCTACCTTCCACTGTCCTAATGCAAGGCATTAACAGAGGAGAGAAGGAAAACAGAGATGATTTGCATGTTATTCTAGTGCTTTATTAGAGCACTAAAATAACAGAGCATGGTCATAAATTGCGCCATCTAGTGAATTTCATGCGGCAACAGCTCGCAGTTTCCATGGCACACATGTTTTTGAAGATTGCAACAGTCATTTATCAGTTTTGGACAAACTATAGTGCCTAAAATGTTGATGGCGGAACTCCAAATAGAACGAAGTGTTTTTCTGATAAAGTTTGGCATACATCATGCCTGAATTACCTTTTCAGTAGTCAGATTTCCATGCCAATTTGAAAGGGATTTTACCAATAATTTCAACCAAAAACCACCACAGGTCCATTAACAATACTCAGTCAACATTTGAGGCAATCTAGTTAGTCCAAAACTGATGGTTGACCGTTGCAATCTTCAAAAATATGTGTATCATGGGAACGGCGAGCTGTTGCCGCATGAAATTCACTAGATGGCGCACTTTATGATCGTACTCTTTTATTAAAGTGGTGCTCTAATTTGTACTAGTTAGGAGACACCGTCCAAACGGCGTATGGCTAATGCCTATAAAAGAAGCTTCTTTATGTAATTGTTGATGTGTACCAACTTAGGAACAAACAACACAGCAACGGTCACAAAACAGGCTATCAGATTAGATGACACTACTCAAGGAAATCGAGACATGGAAGACATGGAAGCCTCCGCTCAGGCGTTCAGCTGTGGATTTTTCATAAATCGAATTCCATTCAAGTAAATGACTTTGTTTTGATAAGACTGATTCAACAATCATATAAGGATGTCGTTTGCCTAATTTCAGCATGGTACATTACTCCATCCACGAGAAACAACGTTTCCAAATTTGCTACAATCTCAATACATACGCGCGGAAACGAGAGAAGAATTGAATTTGTGCAAATGTTCGGTCGGAAGAGCGCCCTATGCTCTACGCTTCAAATTACTCTAACTGCCACAAATTTCAGTCGATCAAGTTGAAATTCAGCATGTGAGCTTTGCATTACCAATCAAACACTTGGTTTGATAAGATTTTTCTCTGCCCAACACAGAATCCAAAAAATGACTTTTGCCGGTAGCCGAGGCATCCAGGTGTTTAGTGATCCTTGCACTACTACTGAACATGAACATTCGTACACTAGGTAACCTTTGAGTTCAAGCGCAGCAAATGGACCTTTCTCGGTGTCTCCGATAGATGCAGAGATCAACAAGAGCAAAAAATGGGTTGATTAAATACGTATGCTCATGAAATAACTGATCTTATTTGGAATTATATTTGTATTCAAAGCTGGGAGCATGAAATTCGAAAGAAAAAGAAGCACAAAAATGTATTGACAACATGTCTTTCATTAAGAGCACTATTTTTGGAATCTTCAGTTAACACTCACATCCAACTTTTGTGCTTTCATAAACTTTCAGTGCTTTCCTTGTTGGGAAAAGTAGAAAGACTTGGACTCGTAATGTTGAGCTTGATGCGACCACAGATATGGATATATACAACATTATAAGCTGATCAAGTGTCTCAGTTTGAAGGAGAAATCAATGATTGCTATTTCAGAGCAGTGTGTTAAATAATATCTGCGAATTGGACAACATCGGGGGTCCTTCAAGCTCAACCATCGAAGCATTTTCAATGATTAGTTGATTTGAGAGATTTTATATAACTTTTAATCCAGACCTGAATTTGGAAAAAAGAGTAAACAAAAGTTGCTGCTTATGGTTTTTGCTTTGCGAATTTTTATGGAAACTTGAAACAAATTTTCAAACACCGTGTGTGAGCAACGCCCTAAAACAAGAATCAGCAACGGCGTTAACCTTTAATATTTCAACTACTTCAAACATACACACCTATGAAAAATGCATTTCAAACTGAAGATAGTTCACGAATAATATCCATGTAAATATCAATGCCTCTGAGAAAAACTTTCTCATTCAGAAACTCATCATGATCATGGGGGAGTACTGGGGTATGGTTCATTGGTGAAAATCCAAAGACTGGCACGCCCACTTCACGAAGGTAACGGCTGTCGGTCACTGCACACAAAATATGGGGAATCACTTTCAGTTTGTGAGCTTGGACTCCACGTTGAAATGCTTGATACCACTGATCATCCGATGAAACTGAGGTCATAGTTTGATTGAGAAATTTGTAGACAAACTCCATTCGAATGCCACCACCAGCCTAAATATAAACACATTCGATTACTCAATTACTAAGTTTTTTATATCGAACTTAGTATTTAAATTAGCTCCATTGAATCGCATGCGACCGATTATCCATATGTAGGCTCTAAACCAATAATCCATTCAAATACATAAACCATTGCTTGCACGAACGTATATAAAAGCACAGCAATATTTCATGTTGCAGTTTGCTGAATGAAAATTAGCAAAAACATATTAACAATCATGGATTAACTAGGTTCTTGGTAGTCGCAGAAATTCAGTAAGACTCATGAGAAATCTGTGACCCCTGTCTCTGAATTTTGAGCCCACTTTCTAATCCTCATCAGAGAGGGCAATCGTGACAATTGGTCGAAAATGACGGTAGACCATTGAAGAAAGACCAAACAACATTTAAAAACAATATCTAAAAACAATATTTAAAAAAAATGCATCTAGCAACATCATCCACCCTCAAATGCATGTGCAAAGATGATTAGAAGTTCTTTTAGAGGCAGGTAATTTTTGTTTATGAACATTGTTGTGACATGTTCTGAACACTATCTAAGCTAACATTTCATGGCAATTTTCAGCGTTTTGCTTAAATTTCTTGCCCCATTTTAAAGTGTATTTACAAAATGCATTCCACAGGGCAGGGTAACAAATGACCTATTTTTTGAGATTTTCAATCTTAAAATCATTTTCCAAATATATTTTTGCCTTTGGTGCAATCTTAATTTAATCTTTTCAGAAAATTATTAACCCAACATTTGTACTCTATGAAAAAAAAATCCCAAATTGCTGATCTTTGCAATGCTCTTTTACCTCTTGCATCCAATTCTCCAACATTTGCTGGAACTCGACAATATTTATAGTAGGGGAGACACGCATATCGAATCCGATGCAGAGTTCATTGGGAACCACATTCATTTGGACGCCACCGGACATATGGGTCAAATTGACAGTAGTGAAATTTCCCAAGAGCTTGTTGGGATCTTCTTTGAACAGTTTCTTCTGCTCTTCACGATATCCCAACATCTTGTTAATCATATATTGAACTTTCTCAGCCGCCGTGTTCTCAATAAAAAGAGATCCATGACCAGGATTACCTTAGAACAAAAGTTGAGTTTTTTAACAGAGCACATAATTTCTGCTATTCCAGTAATCAGACCTGTGTCAATTACTT
This sequence comes from Tigriopus japonicus, assembly GCA_010645155.1. Lineage (NCBI taxonomy): Eukaryota > Metazoa > Arthropoda > Copepoda > Harpacticoida > Harpacticidae > Tigriopus > Tigriopus japonicus. The sequence continues at coordinate 4,628,998 of CM021315.1, forward strand.
CTAAAATGTAATTAATTACAATGACATTGGTCTGAAAAGTAATTAAATACAATTACAATTACTTTTTTACCAAATATAATTAATTATAATTACAATTAATTTCCAAAAGTAATTGTCATTTGTCACTAATTGAATTATATTTTTTTTTTCAAGTACAAAATGTCAAAAAAGCATCCCAAACCTGTGACCTTTTTGTGAATCAATTTACACACCGAAAAATATTGTAAGGACGGGGAAAAATCTGCAAAATTTCTTATCCCAGAACTGCGTATGTAGGTGAAAATGCAATTATAATTTGTAATTGAAAAACGTCTAATGTATGGGCTCAAATGTATTTAAAAACAATTGATTTGATCTCCAATGTAATAAATTACAATTACAAGTAATTGGAAATGTAATTGCAATGACGTAATTACAATTACACCACAGTTCTGCCAGTGATAGATGTTATGGAATCAGTACAAACCCAAAATGTAATTGCAATTACGTAATTACAATTACACCACAGGTCTGCTAGTGATAGATGTTATGGAATCAGTACAAACCCGAAATATGAAACTTGACCACAAAAGGATTTCGTTCTGCGTAAAATACCGAAAGCTCCTCTTCTGTTGTGCCTAATCCTTCGTCCAAAGCCATTCCAACATTGAGGGCCTTGAAATTCGGGCTTTGCACGAATTTGCCCATTCCATCAATCCCGCCTATTTCTTCATCAGGAACAAAACTGAAAGTCAGATGTTATTGTAGAAACGCGAAAAAAACACATAAAAAGTAAGCTGCTTTTTCCCCCAAGATGTTCCAATTTTGAATGTTTCGTTTTGGTAAAGAATTTTGGATCTGGTACGTTCGAGAAAAGTGTTCAGAAATACGGAATGTAACCATTTGGCGATGGGTCTGCCACAAAAAGCCAAACCGAAAACAAAAATGTAGTTTTTCGATCTTGTCCTGTTAAAGTAGGAAGCGGAAAAACACATTTTTACCAAAATTGTTCATTTTCTCTGTTCTTGGGCATTTTTAACAATTTCATGATTTTGAGCAACTTTTCCAAAAAAAATTGCATATTCGGAAATGTGCTTTATCACGTGAATATTTTTCTCTTTTTCAATCTTTTTTTTTAATTATTTAAGTGAATTTCATTTCAAATTTCCACAACTTTAGGAAACGGGATATTTTCATGATATTGAAAAAGTCGTAGATCTCCCCCCTCCATTTTCTTAAAGATTTCTCCCACATCTTGTCATTTTCGATGACCTCCTTCAATGCTCTTACCACAAGTGAACGGTTCGCTTCAACCTTACGCCTTGCTCCATGAGCTTCCGAATAGCCTCAATATATTGGATACCCACGGATTTCATATCCTGAATCCCTCGAGCAAAGATATCGCCATTGGGCTCTTTCTCAGCCTCAAAGGGAGCGTGTTTCCAGCATTCCTCAGAGACAGGAACCACGTCCATATGCGAGTTCAACAAGATGGATGGAAGGTCGGGTTCCAATCCCGTCCACGTTATGATCAGTATCGGTTTATCCTTGACCAACTCCACCACATGAGACTTCAGCCCCATTTCCTCAGCTTGACCCTTGAGTAATATAACACAAGAATGATAATCGGGATCAGGATGCACGGATTTGATACGCAAGTAGTCCCTTAGGAGGGTGACAGCGGGATCTTCTTCAGTCATCGTCGTTTTTGGATGAGTAATGACTTAATTGTTCAGAAGGAGCGATGGGAATGTTTAGGCAAATAAGTTTACGAGGGATTTTATAGATGAATGAGATGTGCTTTGGCTCTGTACTACAGAGTAAATATTACTTGAATCTTGATAAAACTGATTTTCACAAAAGATACTGATGAATTAAAGGTATGTAGAAGATCCTGAGATTCTAACATGCAGGTATCTATTGATGAGAGAGCTCTAAAGACGGCCTTTAATTATTTATACCTAAATTGGAAACCTTTGGAATTGATAAAGGATCTAGGGAACAGAACTCAAAATCTGGAGCCGTGTAATATCCTTTCTTTTTACTTTCAAAACTGAATAGCTTCAAACGAGCGATTTTCCCCTTTGAAAGTGCAATCACCGTCTTGTAAACACTCTGACAATCAACTCTATTAAGTGAATACCTCATTAGGTATAATTTTAAGTGTCATTTCTTGTTAGTACTGTATAACCTCTTGGTTAAGTGAGCAAAATATTGCTGCAAATCGGGTTCACTTAAGAGAGAGATTGCATTTCTTTAACGTGCGTATTTTTTAAAGTTTTTTGCGATGAGGATAGTGTTTACGATCAACTTAAAATTATTGAGAGGGTTGCAAAGAATACATTCAAATGGACCCTCTCATTGTTGTTATTATCAAATTATTATCTCTCAATGTGTCAGAGATACTGGGTCAATATTGAAGAGGCAAAAACTTGCTAAAATCAGCTATCTCTTAGAATATATTGCGCAATTTTCTGCGGATTGATTATAATCCAGTCAAAACAGGCGTCAACTTGAAAAAATGATGTTGGGGAATGTTGCGTCTTTGTCTCCGTTTTTCCCTTTATGCGCAATCAAAGCCAAAGATCACAAAAGGATATTTTCCAAGGGACAAATGTTATTAGTTCTACATTACAATAGTTCGATACATCGATAGAATGAGTGAAATACAAAGTTGTCGTGGGGAATGTGTTAGGACCATTCGTTTGAGATTTGAAATTCCATGTTCGGAACGGGGTAGTACGGTTGGATTCTGTCACGTCCATGTCCTGCTTCTTGGTTAGTAAAGCTATTATGCCCGGACTTTCCTCCAATCTCCTTTTAATACTGACTGAAGCCACTGGCAAACCCGCCCACGGGATTGTTGTAAAACAACTCCACGTAACGGTGTTGCATGTTTTGCCGGTCTTTGGTCATGGCTCTCTTTGCATCCGAGTCACTGGAAAGCAAAAGATTTGAATGTTAAAATCAGCTTTTGGACGTCGAAAGTCCTTCTGATATTCAAATGAAGATGAAATGTATGTAATCAAGAGTTTCGCCACAAAGACTTTAAGATATTGCTTTCTTGCTCCTCATCAGGAAGGTAGTGGAAAGATTTGGTAGAGGCCAACCAAAAGGTGCAAAGCTTTTCTTCAAATATTGTTTGCTTTTTAATTTGATAGAGCTAAATTTTTGTTCAGTTTCGGTCAACTTGATTGAAACATAAAATTCAAATTTTGGCAATGGATTTGGATTGTTGGGTGCTAGGGTCGGAGGGTTGAGCCTCGCCCGGTAAGCGAAGCCAGCCATCACATCATCTATTTTTCCGATAGGCATTCGCATGTCCAGTTTCAGATTGGTTCTCCATTTGTGGGTATGAATTAGCGTCTAAAAGTTTCCTTAAGAGGTCGGGGAGGAGAATCGAACCTGGGACCTTTCTCACAACAAGAAACTGCGCTATCTACTACACCACGACTCCTCCCTATGTCCACTTTCAGTCCAATACTTCCTTACACTAAGAACATTGGAATCTTAAAAATAATTGTATTTAAATTTTCAGGTAGCCTATTCACTGACCGAAATTTATAGACGAATTTGAACATTTTGCTTTTGTTACTATACCTTTAGTCACATATTACTCTAAGAAATTACAACTATCACTCAATACACAAACTAAGTGCGTCAAAACAAGTCTTACCATGCAAAATAAACATCCGCTTCACCGGAAGGCCTTCCTTGGCTATTGAACTTCAGCTCAATGTCCACAGGATCGGCCACAGAGCTGAACCACTGCAAAAGAATTTCATTAAAACAAGGCAAGATTCACCCTATCTTAAAGCAAGAAGACGCTTACTTCACCAATATCGTTTTCAGTGACTCGGAAAGGTAATCCTCTCATCTTCACTACAAAGTTTGAGCGCTGGGGTCCTCCTCGATCGTAACTTCGGGGAGGTTGACTCGGCACTCGGTCATATCCTCCGGAATATCCCGAAAAATACCCCTCGTAGTTTCCATATCCTCCACCAGCTCCTAGTGGATTCAACAAGCCATTTCAGCCCTAGTTTGGCTTTTAAATCTTGATGTATGCATGTTTACCTCCTCCATAACCTCGATCTGGGCCTCCTCGGGATCCTCCACCTCCCATTGACCCTCCTCCATAACCGCGTCCCATGGAATACGAAGAGGAACTTCTATCATAAGGAGTGGGACGCCCGCCTCGACTGGGAGATCCTCCCATGCCTCCACCTCCTCGACTGTAACGACCTCCCATACGTCCACCACCAGGAGCACCGCTGCCATGGGCACCGGCTCCGCCAAATCCACCGCCGCCGTTTCCACCCATAAGAGCGGCTCTGGAAGCTTCTGAATTGCTCGAGCGAAAGATCTCTATGTACCTGTAAGAGCGAATACCGTGTTAGGCCACAAATTGAAGGCGGTGGCACGTTTTGAAAGGGTATCATCCAAAGGGGTCTCCCCGCCTTTTCTATATGCCCAAGGTTGCCAAGCCATCCCACACACTTCATTTGTAGAAACGCGTTTAGGATGGCTGTCCCACATTCTTCCCACCTGTGCCCGATGCTCTGTTTGTTCCTCTCTAAGGCCTGCTCGGCCTGGTCCCGGCTACGAAATCGCACATAGGCCTCCCCGGAGCTGCGCCCCTGATAATCCGTGGTCATCAAGATCCCGTCGAAGTTGACATCCAACCCTAAAATCAACGACCCAAATTCGTATCCATAATGAGCGCGGCTCTATCCCTATGTGTTCTATTTTTTGTTAAACTTTGACTGCAGTCGAGCCCACCACGCCCACAGAACCCGCCCTCGTCCAGAATCAGCTGAACCATTGGCCTGGGACTTCGTCGTGCGTTCGTTTGTTCATTATTCATTTATTACCTTGGAAGAACTTGACAATGTCATCGGGTGTGCAATCGAAAGGCAGTCCACGGAGACGAACCACGTGGTCACTGGATCCGTTGGGGGCAGACGGTGATCCGGAAGATTCTTCAGAATTGAACTTGAAGTGACTCAGGACCCAAGACATTTCGCTTTTCTTTGATTTGAACACTAGAAAAGAACGAAAAGCACGTTGGACTGTGAAAGAAAAGAGCAAGAAAAATGTGCATGGGCATAAAAAGAAACGCTGGAACAGGACACTTCTTTTTGTAACAATCAAGTCCTGGGAATGTTTTCTTTTGGATAATAGAAAATCCGGCCATTTTGTGGGCGATTTTGAATATTTTGGGCATTTTGTGGATGATTTTATATATTTTGGCCATTTTGAGAGTGAATTGAAATATTTTGAATATTCTGGCACAACTTGAAACCTGGAGCAAAGACTAGATTTAATCGTATTTTTGCGTTTAAGATGGTACCCTTGATTAAAATATAATCAAATCGGAAATTTGAAAGTGCACCAAAATGCAAACAAGATAAAAAAAAAGAGGAGGGGTAGTCGTGGACCTCAAGTGAACAAGCAGAATTTGTCACCCCTACCCAATGCAACCGTGTGGACAGTAATGGAAAGAACTTTTATTAATAATGTAAGATAATTTTCAAACAATTAAACAATGCAGAAATTATTGCTAAGCTTAACCTAACCAAACCAAATCTCTACTTAACAACCCTAACCTAATATGACTGTCACGGCACATGATCCCCTAGCCCTGCAATGCCTGACCCTACTTTGCCAAAACTCTGCAGAGCCGTCACCCTACAAGGTCAAAGCCTTGTGGGAAACCCTCTTACCCTCTGGGAAACTAAGACCTACCCTTACCCTGCGATGCCCTAATCCTGTGGGCCCTAGCCCTGGGGAGCCCTAACTCTATGGGGATCGAAGCCCTTGTAATGCGGGGCCTTAACACTATGGGGCTCTGAGCCCCACTGGCCAAATTGAACCATTTGACGATTATTTATTAAGATCCAGCCATTGCCATCTTTTTCCTTTCCTTGATGTCTCCCACAGACCATATAACGTCAAATGATTTGTGGTTTCCACTCCTATTTTGAACTTACTTGTCTTTGAAAGTGGTTTAACAATGCTTAGACAAATTATTGGTATGCCCACCAAGAATAATGCTTTGACCTGTCCCATGGATTTTTACTGAATTATATCACTTTTCTGCACAAAACACAACATAACTTGCGCTTTTGCACAAACAAAACATGATCCACGCTCAAAAATACACTTGCAGAGTTAGTTGCCTGAGAAACACTTCGTTACTATTACGGGCCTAGCCAGTCTTTTTAATATTGGTCTCAGCACTGACTTTTTTCAACTCAACTCAAGATTTGTCCCTTTGAGGTCATCATTCTCTTATAAACCCTGGGAATCGATTAAAATTAGTCACCTTCAACATATCGCTTGCCCATATGTTTGCGATCCATGGCCACGGCTTTGTCCAGATCTTCTTGCGTTTCCAGCTCAATATAGGCTTCACCCGAGGGTCGACCTTCCTTGGTCAAAGTCACATGGATGCTATCTAACGAGTCTGAAAAACAAACGCTTTCTATTTACGGAAGTCCGTTCCGGCACACCCGTTGATGTTCAAATTACTCGCCAAATCAATTTTGCAAGTGCTTTCATTGGGAATTCGATTTTGGATTCTTTTTTGTTGATGCTAAAGGAATGGGATAATGAAGGGATAATAAGGAAGTCGGAGCTTTTTTAACCACTAGTGAATGACGAACGACCCATCGATTGGAAGAAAGAAAAGCCAGCACAATAGACTGGTTTTTGATCTTTTCTCCGGAGCACATTCATTCAGAGTACTATTTTCCCTTCCAAGTGATTGATCGTTCAACATCCAGTATTTCAAAAATCTAGAGTTGAGTAAATATATTTTATGACGGAAAGGGGAGAGTATGAAATAACAAAATAGGAGCCCTACAGGGTAAGAGGGCCTGAAATCCTCCAGGACGTCCCGGAAGAATTTTTTGAAAAATGCCGAAAAGGTCAAAATTGTCAACATAAATTAATATTTTTGAATACTGATTTCAACCATTCACTTTCACCAATGCTCCTAAACAATGTGATTGTTTTTTTTAATCAAGAAACCTTTGTCAAATAAATCAAAAAGGGCTTCTCAAGAAGCGATGAGAGGGCCCTGGCTCAGAACGGTTAAGAACCCCTGATATAGGAACTTTACTATGCAACAGCTCGCACTTTACATGGTACCCATGTATTTGCCGGTAGCGACGACGGTCATACAGTACTTAACCACAAACTTGAGAGTCTGGAATGTTGATTATTCATGGACCTGCTATGCTTATTGGTTGAATCAGTAGGGAAAATCCCTCTAAGAATTGTGTGTAAAGCTTGATACTTATAACGGTAGTTAGGATATAAAGGTGATGGTTATAAAGCTAAGAATCAGCTGAAAAAATTGCAGTCCATCAGCTTTTTACAAGCTCAAGTTCGTCTATACTTGATGTCTGGCCGTTGCACTCAGCCATGCCAATGTTGCTGCGATCTATAACTTTGTACTTAGGGTAGGTTGTGTTTCGAGCCAAAAAACATTCCGAGCTCTCGCCCGTCCGTCCTTCTCATTATTGAATGCCTCTGAATCAATCTTAACCAAAGGTAGAGCGGTTAGTGGCGTACCATCCTTGAGTCTGGCGTCCTTGAAGAACTCCTTGATCTCATTTTGTGTGGTGGACCAAGGCAGACCGCGACAACGGGCCACAAAATGATCCTCATCGTCTCCCCCGTGATGATGCTGATGAGTGCCGCCATTGTGACCGCCACCGCCGCCATGGGCACTGCCCGTGTTACTCCGAGTATCCTCATCCCCACTCATGATGGATGATACTATTAATAGTGCCCAGATCAAGAAACAATCCCAAACAGGAGGCGCGAGGGAAGCTGATTTCCTTCGAAGTTCCGATGATCGAATCCTCAGATCGAGTAGTTGCGGTAGTCGAAGTCCAGCGTGACCAACTCTTTGGAGCCAAAAAGAGGTAAAAACTAGTGTTGGGACTGATGCCACCCTGGAATCAAGTAGCTTGAATTGAGACAGTACCAAAAGCTTGATGCCGGCTTGATGCCAAGGGGAAAATATCTAGTGCTTTCATTTTTACCTCAGCTTATGCTACCTCCTTTTCTACTACCTCCTTTTCTACAATATTAAACATTTTTCAAACCAATTGCATGAGGCTATAGGCTTAATGGGAACTACCTCTTTTAGTCAGCGACTCAAACTTGTAAGATAGGCAAATTTGACTCTTAAAATTGAGTGCTAACTTATATTGTTGGCTTCCAACTTTCAAAATTGGGTGGCCTAATAGGAGATTTCTCAAGGGGACGAAATCCCAATATGTGTGCCTTATGTAATCCGAGCTTTGCCGGAGAATTGAAGTGAATACCTTATTGGATGATTTTTCTGAACTTTAAATAAAGAATCGTCACAACGAATGTGTTTGTGTTTAAAGGAATTATTCACTCCACTAGTACTATGTTGAATGCTAAAAAGGTGAATGGTAAGGATACTAGCATTCCCTTGAATTTTCTTGCTCATTGTTGATCACAACAACATTGTTTAGGAATTTTCTAGTTTTTGACATCACATGTCATGTAATATTTCCTTTTGGACCCTCTGCTCCACAGTGCATAACTATTTGATATGGCTGCCATGAAATTTTATCATTTTTAGAAAAATAAAAAAACTTACTTAAATGCATTACTTTAGAAAATTATGGAAAAGCTCACTTTGGGCAATTTTCTTGCTCTTCTGAAGTTGTTCTTTGACATGAAATGCTTGATGTTGGCTTGATTCTGACTTCCAGAAGGCTTGACACAAGCCTGGAATGTATTGGCCTCAAGCCTCAAAAAGCCCGGCTTGTGCCATCATTACTGATTAGTGATGTGTTTCGAACCAGGAGTGCTGCCAGTTTTGATTCGGAAGTTTTTTGTTGTTAACAAGAGCAGGTTGTATTTAACTTTTTGAAAAGACCTAAAGAGGGACCAATTTTGGCAACACTCAAACTAGTTTTTTTTTCAAGTTCCATGATATTCCATATTTAATGGCAGGTAAGGTCTATTGCTTGTTGAAAATTTTACTTGTGGTCAAATATTTGACCCTTAAAACCAAAATGGCAAAACTCTGCCAAAAATCCAACTCCAAACACATCAGTAGTACTGATGGGACATTCTGAGCTTTTGAGGCTTGATGCCAGTTCCTGCCTGGCATCATCAGCGGGCATCAAGATTTTTAAGTAGAAAGTAGTGATGGGATGAGACGGTATTTCCAATACATGAGACCAACTGATGCCGGTCTCAATTAATACATCTCAGAAGCTGGCATCAATACTGTATCAAGTCTTACGAACGAAATGACAGCTACAAAAGGTGTCCGCCACCGATTGAGTCTATTCGTATTTAACAATTTTGTTAAAGCGTGTAATCGAAATCTAACTCTCTTTTGAGGTATTTCCAATATGCATGGAGACCATGACCTTTATTGACGCCGTATCAAATAGCTTTTTGACTGATATTGTCCGATTCAATATGGTTCCTTTGATATTCAAATCTTAGTTGCTAGTCACACTTCTTAGCCAGGTTGACTAGAATGTGGTAATGATGTCGTGATTTGCCACCTGATTTCAATGTTGATGGGCTTTAGCAAATGGAAATTTCAAATCATAACTGTGCACTAATGAGTTAAATAAAATCTTGTGTTGCAACATAATAACATAAGCAATCGTTAAATGCAATATTCTCCGACAATTTGGAGGATGTAACATAAGTTTTTGTGTTAATGAAAAAGATTTCACGTCACACTTTCAGCGGTTCTTCATGTATTTTTCTTTGAAACTCTGAAGCCAACATGTTATGCCAAGTTGTGGAATCGACGAGATGTTCCTTGATTTGAAATTTATATTGTTTAAGTTTAAAACAACGGAAAAATAAATCTAGATATTTCGTGCCTTCAAACTGAAACCGATCGAACACCAGAGAAAAAAGCAAAATCCAATTTGAGCAATTTTGGCAACACTTTGCATGTCTCACTTGGTCTCAAGTCGGAATTAAGACCAGCGAGACTTTCATTGTATTGGTCTGGTCTCATACTGTATGATACATTGCTGGTATCAGCCCCATCAGTAGTAGAAAGTACTGATGTGTTTCGAGTTGGATTTTTGGCAGAGTTTTGCCATTTTGGTTTTTAGTGTCAAAAATCTGACCACAACTAAACTTTTCAACCGGCAATAAACCTTATCTGTCATAAAATATGGCAGCACTGCCAACTCGAAATCCATTTTTATAACTATCCATGGAACTCGAAATCGAACTAGTTCAAGTGTTGCCAAATTGGTCCCTGTTTAGGTCTTTTCAAAAAGTTCAATACAACGTGCCCTTTTTTAACAGCGATAAACATCTGAGTCAAAACTGGCAGCACTCCTGGTTCGAAACACATCACTACTGGTCAGCCTGACCAATTTTAGCTGTTTAGAGCTAATTTTAACTCTGTTTCTTGATGTTTTGGAAATTTAGCTCCAAATTTAAGCATTTAGCTCTTTTGGCTCTTTGGGCTCTTTTGGCTCCTCTTGAAAAATTTTGCCATTTTTTGTTTCATTTTTTTTCGTTCATTTTTTTGCCACCTCTTTTTCTTGGAACTTTAGAGATTTTTGGCTCCTTTTCACAATTTTCCAAGTTGTCAGATTTTCTACCCTAAATATTCTTTTTTTAGAAATGGTTTTTTTTTAGAAATGGTTATTCTTTTTACAAATACATGGGATTTTCAGGATAATGGAATCCAAACTATGGCTCTTCCTTCTGAAACAAAATATAGCTACTTTTGTCATTCACAATCTCTGATAGCGTGCTGGCACCAACTAAAACCTCCACTTATTTCATTTTCTCTTTGCTACAAAGTTAACTAACAAAAAGCTTATTGAGAAAGTTGAAATTGAGCATGCCAGCTTTGAATTACTGGCCAAACAATGGATTGAATTATTTTTTCTCTGGTCAGCCCAGAAATAAAAAAACGGCTCTTGCCAATAACCGAGGCATAAAGATCATTCATATCCCTGCTCTATCGGTAACATGTAAAAAGCCAACATCACTTCACAGAGTAACCCTTTTTTCTTGGTCGTTTTCAAAGAAAGTAAGAAAAAACTCTAAACAGCAATTTTTCCATGTTTTGAAAAACACTGCACTGCCAATTCAAAGGTCCAAAAATATAATTACTTTAGTGTTTTTGGCCATTTTAAATTTAGCTCTTTTTTAGCTCTTTTTCGTAAAACTTTAGCTCTTTTAGCTCCAAAATTTGCCTTTTAACGCTGGTTTCTAGCTCTTTTTGATCTTAAGGAGTCGGTCACGCTGCTACGGGTATCACTTAGAGTTAGTGATGGGAGGCAAACAAGAGCTTGGGCAAGCGGTCCGGTACAGTACCTTGGACTTGCCGAAACTTGGGTCTACTTGGGTGCCTGTACAAGTATTTTTCCCACCTTACAGGTTTGCCAAATTTGCTAGGAATGAAGACTAAACCTTCGGCATCAGAATTTCAATTAACCAGAAAGTTTCAGCGAAATAGGGCCCATGCCCTTGTTAGGATGGATTTTTAGATGAAAATACACAATTCAAAGCTTTTGTATCGAGAAATGCAAAAGCTTTTGAGAATATTTCAAAAAAAAAAAAAGATTTGGCATCTTATATTTTTTTCTAGCAACTCTGAGTGACCGAGCTTATTCCCAAGTGTGACTGTTAAATATCATTCTTGATTGGCCCGAAAAGTGTATTCATGTGTGGCTTAGAACGGAAACTAAAGAAAAAACATGGTTTTGCAAATGCTATCCAAATCAAAATATTTTTTGTTTCACTTCCACTGTTTATTGCTAAATTATTAAGGTCAAAAGATCATTGAAAATGCAACTTGACATTCTTTTCTTCTAAGTCACACTGCAAGCATCTGAAATCTTCAAAGAGCAACTGCCGGCAACTGCATCTTCCAATGTTCCTTGAGCTTGCCAAGTGTATTGGTGTATTGCCCAAGTAATGCTTGTCAACAACTTGTGCTTGGGGTGTCTGTGATGACTCATTACTTGCCCAAGTCACATCACTACTTAGAGTGTTAGTTCTCTAACTTAGAGGAGTATAGAGAGGCCATTGTCGTCATTTTGTCTGCCTTGTTTGTAGCTGATATTGGCCAAAGTTGCCCATAAGTTGCGTGACAAGGCAAATATTTCGGAAGAATATCGTGAAATACTTGACCAAACAAGTGGAAGATCATAGTACAAATAAAAGTGCGCAAGATTTATTTTCAATGCCAAATCCTATAATTGCGCGAACTAATGCCTGGGAATCAAATTATCATCTTCATTGAGCACTATAGTATAATTTGGGAGAAGCAAACCGTAAGCAGGAGGTCACAGGCCGAAAACTATAAGTTTTTCAAAAATTTGCCTTCTACGAATACATTTGTTTGGGCAAGTTTCAACTAGTCGCTGATGATAAACGGCCCTGGCTGCCTACAATGAAATTTCACGACCGGCCTGCTCTAGTATCTCCACTCTATAGACCTCTATGGGGTAGCAGTCCCATCAGTATTATTTTGCTCTCTTTAATCTTTAATACTCGGTCACACTGCCCCTTTTTCTTTTTTTGCATTCTCTCTCTATCTCTTTTCATCGCGTGAAGTGTTTTCTGATTCGTTGCTGAATTCTTCAAAGAATTCTTCTGGATATTTTTTCCGCTTCTTCTCGAGATTTAGGGAGTATGAGGATCAAATCATCAGATATGCAGCGTGAAGCGTGATCCATGGATCGATTTTGGAAGATTTTTGCTGATGGGGATGAAGAAGTATAAACGGCTGTCAGAGAATCTGTGGTCACGGCAGCTTTTGTGCGTAAGGAGAGAGGGATAGCTAGAGGCATCTCTACCTTCACTTTTGGAGCCACTAAGGGCTAACCCCGAGCTCGCTCCTTGGGAGTAGACAAGAGATGGCTTGAGGTGGCTTGAGAGAAACACTTTGAACTCTCAGCTCAGGGCAAGCCAGCTTGTGTTGCTTCCAAGCCTGCCATCTCTTAGTTGCACACTCTCTCTCAGTCGTGAGTCCTTCACTACTGCTGGCGCTTCCCCTCGCACTTCTTTCTTGTTCTTCTTTGTCAACCGTTCTCTACGTCGTTTGACGCCGTTCAAGGCAACCATGCGCTTGCCGCTTCTCCTCGTACTTCTCCCCTCTTGCACCTCAGGCTTACCAGACATCTAAGTACTTCTTCCAGTCCACCGTTCTCTACCTTGTTTGACGACGTTTGGATGAGCTCACAGATCGGTGGATGGGCTTGCCCATTAGGCTATGTGTTGACGAAGCTGTCACTGAAGCTGCCGTGACCGCAGATTCTCTTACAGCCGTTTATAATGAAGAAGTGATTGTCGCTTTTGGTCGCTGTTTTGCTCCAAATCATCATCGTAACAATTGGAGTCTTTTACTTTATCATCTGACTTGGACTAGCGTTGATGCCTTCGAAACGTCAGAGTGCTTCGGCGGCCAAGGAATGGCGATCCAGTTCGGATCCAGCGGCGGCCTTGGGCGGCACCTACGTCAAGCGAGACACGCCCCTCAACCTTCCAAGTGAGTTGGACGACCATCCAAAACGATTCGGAGTATTGCAGGTCATAAAGATGGCCCCAGAGAAGATTGATTAAGGGCCGAGATATCCGCATTCTTTTGGGAGGAAAACGGCGGCCATGTTCTTTGTGAGGCTGATTTTCGTAAAGATTGAGACAAATGAATAGATTGGTCAATCTGAGAATGACGAGTAGCGTGTTGAGAATACACCCAAAAAAATACTCTACTAACGTGAAACAGTCCGTAGTAATTAATGGTCAAATGAGGTTGACCCTTGACTAGAGCTGTGCATCGGATGCGACAGGTCCCCCAAATCCAATCCGATCTTGATTTTTACCATCCGAATTCGACTCTGATAGCTTCCGATCAATCCGAACGAATCCGAATCCGAAAATTTGGCGCTCAATCCGAGAAAACCCGAAATTTTGTAGCTCAATCTGACATTAATCCGGAAGTTTTCGCTCAATCTGATTTAAATCAGATATCCGTTTTTTTATATTTTGGCCAAAATGCGAAGTACCATCACTATTTTAACTAGTAGGATCCATAACTACATTTTTTTTTAAATATTTCCCTACATTTCCTCGATATTTTAACAAATACTATTATTTATTTGGTAAAATATGAAACATTTAAATACCTTGTAGAGTCATTAAAAATTTCAAAGTTGAAGGCGGAAATTTGCATTTATATTATCAAACGCAAAAGGTTTTAAAATGGAAATAGTGTGAATCGAACAAAGGTGAACTAAAAAGTTCGGATTGGTTTCAGATGTCGGATCCGATCTGATCCGATTCACAGCTTTACTTTTGACAAAACCACGCGTTACACTACACTTGAAAGAAAGAAGAGAGAAAGAAAGAAAGGAACGAATCGAAGTAACGATTGAGCGTTGGTTGATTGGTATTATGGATAATGATTCAAGACAACATTTCAACAACCAAGTTTATTGTTATGAATTTTGGCCACTTGGATTCAAACCTAAAAGCTCATCATCCTTACTCCTAGGAAGTGACACGTATTTGGGACAAAATCAGTGTCCTCGTCGTGATGCCAATGGGCTCTCAGATCGATGCCCGAATCGTCCTCGATCAGAATCCGGGAACTCGTCTCCCATGGGCGTCTTTCAGCGATCCCGAGGCTTGGCCGCCGGCATGTCCCTCTATCGACCAGGGACGCGAGAAATCCTCTGTCAGAAAGTGCGGAAACTGGCTGTGCGTAGATGCTCCTGGATTCCTCTAATATAATTTACCTTTGATTTCTAGCCCCCGAAAGCAGAACCAGCTCGCCGATACAGCCATCATGGGGTGGATGTCCGGTGTCCAATGAATTCTTCCCTCGACAGTTCCGGCATGGTCATGCCTGTGAGTTCACACACCGCGGTATTTGCAGCCCAAGATGAGATGGTAGGTTCAATGTGTGGATAAGTCTTCTTTGGGTCTGTTTTTGTTTGGATTGACCGATGTGCTTGATGATTAACCGTGTATCATTTGTGTCTTTGCTTTCGTTTGTCCCTTCCGTGTAGTCTGGTAGTGGCCTCATGGACGGCTTCCACCACGCCTCCCCAAACGTGTCGGGGCTCATTTGTCCCACCAATGTAGTGCTCGTATCAGCGTCTCCTTACCAAAACATAGGTGCCTTTCAGTCACCGGATCCTCCGGGTTTCGTGACTCGATCCCCTATGATCCATCGTCAGAGTATTCCTCAGCATTTGAGTGCCACCACTCACTTATCACATAGCTTTTCCCAACCGTATTTGGCTTCCTCCTTGACCCCTTCAGCCAGCATGGATAAGTTGTCCAGTTCTATGTCACAATTGAATCATGGGCCCATTCCGATATCGTCGGAAGTTGGCGTAGTGGCCGCGGCGCCCAATCCAATGTTGTCTTTCCATAAAAAGGTGACCCAATCCGCCCATGACAAGGTTCTCATGAGCCAGTCACTCGTCGATCAGGAATCCCAAGATACCTTGGGTCCGATGGGAGTGCAGCAAATTCAGGTAAGTGGTGTTTGACGTGTAGAAATTGAGTCTTGCATTCTTCGCCAACGGTGTGCTGGACAGTTATAGAAATGCCCTCAAACCGATAGATGAAAGTTATAGTTATTACCTCAGCGATATCATTGATATTTCAGATGGGACGTCCTTTATCGGGTTTTTTGGACTTCGTGTCACCTTCGCCAGGGCAATTTGTCCCGCCTGTGTCCGCCAATTCAACAGTACGACTTCAATCAGGAGCCAGTGGACCCACTGTGACCTCAAGCTCGGGGTTCTCCAAGGGGGGATCCTTGTCTCCGTCTGTTCTTCGTCATTCAACCCATCCAAATTCGTCCTTGGGTACCCAAAGCCCTGTGGCCGTTGGTGTTCATTATAATCCCCGAGATCCACTAGCGGGATTGTACAGCCCCAAGGCCACTCACAGTCCTCTGGATTATCGAGTCAACAAAGATGTGAACACCAAGCCGACTTCTACCCTGAACCAACCTCCATCAGGATATGCCAATGAGCTGGTTCCTGCTCCTCTTCCCCTATCCGATCGGCATTCATCGGCTTCGGTTCAAAGTGTTTTGCAACCTATCAAGGATATTGTCGTTTCGAGAGGTAAGAAAAGGCCTATTATTTGTTCATGATTGCCTCTTACAACAAATGTACCGATTCTCTATCTTTCAGACTTGGATTCTTCTCTACCCATGGGATGGTCCGTGGGTTTCACCAAACGGGGTCGCAAATATTTCATAGATCACAATACCAAGACCACCCATTGGTCACATCCGCTTGAGAAAGAAGGACTGCCAACCGGTTGGGAGCGAATAGAGTCTCCTGAATTCGGGGTTTATTACGTCAAGTACGTCCAAGGCGAGATGATTTCTTATTTAGATTGGGTCTTTAAGGCAAAACTCTCGCTCATTTGTTCTCTTTTAGTCACATTTGTCGACAGGCGCAATACGAGCATCCTTGTGCTTCTCAATATTTGTGTCCAACCAATCCCAGGCCTACGATCAATCATCAGCTCCAAGTTCCGATTCACACCCACTTTCATCCCCCTCATGTGCTCGTTCCGCCCAATCCTTACATTCACGAAGAGATCCCCATTTGGCTCCGTGTGTATTTCAAGGCCAGTCCAACCTTGGACCACCATTTGAAGTGGCCCATGTTTGAGCTGCACGAGCTTGAGTGCTTCGAAGCCATGTTAAATCGACTCTTCAGAGATGAATTAGAAGAGCTCGTCATGCGTTACGAAGCCATGAGGACGACCATCACCATGGAATTGGAAAGTGAAAACCGATTTCGGCGAAACTCTATGGCTAGCGGTGTGATTACCGAACTTCCACCGGAAAACGTCCTTACCCGCACTGCGGATGCTGTGGAGGAACAAACCGAAATCGAAGAGGAAGGTCTCTTTCTCACCGAGTCATTTGCCCATCCCATTCACACGGCTCATGCCTCTCCAGTGGTTTACGCTTGCGCCATGGCAGACGAGGGATCTTGATTGACCTCTCTCTAGTCATATTATCATCATAAATAATCACCATTATGGTCTTCCGCCGCTTCATTTGTGCCTTTTTATCCTGTGATAATCGAATGACCTTAATCAGGCATGAGACCCGCGAGCCAACGTCTAGGTCGGATTGCAAGGCCACCACGAAACACAAATTCAACCAAAGCTAGCAATATATCCACCCACCCTACCCAGCTACTATCCATCCATCTATCTATATATACATAAGATGCCACTTATCTATATGTCAACATTGTTCCAACACCGCCTATCGTACAGTAAACTACTATATCCTAAGAAAATGTGGGTCTCAATAATCTCTTAAATCAACCTTGTGTGTTTTATCCTCTCTCCATTAGGCACGTGCAAAGTACGAATTTGGAGAGCTTTTCTTGGTTTACTAGATTGGGGAGACAGGTAAATTGTGTCTGAAGTAGTCTCTTGGGGGGAATCTTACATCAGTAAAACTTTTTTGAGATCGTAAATAGATGCCATTCTCGACACTTCAGTGCTTGCTTAGGAGCCCCAGTTCCACTTTTGGCAAAACATCTCTTTCATAGTTGAAATCGACCTACTTTGTCTCAAGAGTGTGCTAAGAAACTAAATGCTAAAAATGGAGAGGACTGGAAAAGACAATGGCTTGGTTATGCGTGTAAACTAACCAAAACTAGAAGAATCGAGTTCAAAATTCGAATTTATCTCTATTTGAAATACCTTGGGTAAAAATTTCAAGTCAAGCTTAAAAATGTGTGTTCTGCTAGTAATCCAAACCATCGTCTACATCGTCTCCAATGGCCGGATTTTTCGTGTTGGACTTGCTCCTTTGCAACATATTCGTGCTTAACTCCTTCATGTTATCGGCCATCTTGGAAAATTCCATCCAACGTTGACTATGAAGCAAACTTAGGGCTTCAACTCGTCTCTCAGACACACTCAGTCGATTTTCTGAAGCAGCCAATTTAGATGCAAGGTTTTTCAACTCCTGATTTTTGTTGTCCATCTGAAAGAGATACATATCTGTGTTCTTTGATTTGAATTTTTTTCTTAGGATCCCATTGATTACCTCTCTCAAGAGATGGGAAATTTTATCTTGATGAACTAAAGACTCTTTTCTAATTTTATTGGTGGACTCTTGAGCAAGGATCAGACTGCCTTCCAATTCAGCGATTCGACTCTTTTGAGTGGATACCCGAAGTTCCAAAGAGGTGATCTGTTGGGCTTCTCGCATACTCTGCAAGTAAACATATTTGTTCCCTGATTTTGCATTTGTATCAATTTATTTTGGAACCCACCTTGTCCTGGACATTTTTCATCTTGGCTTTCTCTCGCTCAAGTTCCGATTGGACCCGAATGAGCTCATTCTTAAGAGCCTTTTCCTTCTCTTTCCCACTTGAAACTTCTTGCGAGTCCAAAAGGAATTTGGCATCCCGCGTTTCTCTAGCTCGGACTTCGGACTCGAGTTTTTGTCGAATCTCGGCCAATTCCGCTCTTAGTTCTGCATTTTCATTCAGAAGTTTATCGTTCTTCGTTTGAAGCGTCGTGTGCTTCTCCACGTATTCTTCATCTTTTACCTCCAGAGCCTTGAGTTTTTGTTGGAGGTCTCGATTCTCGTCCTTGAAGCCTCTGCAAAAGATTAAGGATGGGGACAAATGAGGAGTTAGGTCAAGTGCGATAGTGAATAAAATAGTTTATCAATGTGAACATCGCCATCTCCAGGGCGGTGTGGTTGCACGAGCACCTTTTTTTAACGAGTTTTAAAGCCAAAGCACCGACACATTTTTTCCTTTATTCTGTGACAAAGACTTGCAAAACGTTTTGAATTTGTACAACTATGAAGCCAAAGTTCGGATAAAGCTTGATCGATTTATGTGTTCCTTAAGAGATGGGTTAAAA
Source organism: Tigriopus japonicus (assembly GCA_010645155.1). NCBI lineage: Eukaryota > Metazoa > Arthropoda > Copepoda > Harpacticoida > Harpacticidae > Tigriopus > Tigriopus japonicus. Next base: position 4,647,907 of record CM021315.1, read on the forward strand.
AACTCAGAAAAGTAGCATAGATGAAGATGATATATAGAGGTTACAAATTATATAGAGAGAATGTATGGAGAATACTTAAGATTATACCTGAGGGTCTCCTCGAGAATGTGTTGAGAACTTTGCAGAAACTTGTTATGGAGGTCATTGTATTGATTCTGCCTTTGCACTAGCTCATGTCGAAGAGCTTCCGCTTCCAGCTTCATATTCTCTTGTGTTTCGTCTTTGGATTCCAGCTACCGAAAGGAATTTCATTTGTTATCAATTTTACCATATATTATGAGAAGGCAAAAAGTGTGACGTGTTAATAAACCATTACGATTGTACTCACATCCTCCAAAAGGGAACAAATCCTCTTTTCTCTGTCTTTGCTCACGATGCTCTGTCTTTCCAACTCGTCCAAAGTTTTTTGAAGGCGATCTTCCAAATTCTTTCGATCCGTTTCAAGCTGCTCATTTGAGCCCGTTAACCTTGAAAGCAGAAGACAAGTATTGATTTCCAGCAACCAAAAACAATCCAACGGTTCTTTTGGGAGAAAATATATCCTTGCTCATATACCTTGCTATTAGGTCCAAAAGCCTGGATTTGTCCTCCTCCTGCTCCTCCTGACCCAACCTCGAATTGGCCCTATTTCGCTTTTCCGAGGCTGAGGCCATGAGAGCCTCTTCAAGACTCGAGTTGCGATCCGCCAAATCCTGCCTAAGCTTTTTTATCTCGCTCTGAAGCCTGGAATTCTCATCTCGAAGCTGATTTGATGACCCGGGAAGGAGGCTATTAGATTCCTCCAGAGATGCGTTTCGTCTGAAAAGCGAGGATTTCGTCAAAAAACTGCAAGGAAGAACCATAAGTATGAAATCACAACTCGGCAAAACATGTAGAACGATAACCGTATCTCTCTCTCTAAAACGCTATGTTAACCTTGATAGGACAAGCTTGCGAACATGATTGTACATTTTGCCGATAATACCTGCAAAATGAAGCAAACCATCGAAGCCTTCTGACATTATTATGCAAATGCGTTTGGAGCCTTCGTGATTTAAAAAGTCATTTATTATGTCTCTAATTTTGATCATACTTTCTTCCTTGGATGCATTGATACACCTCAAGCCAAGTGCGTCCACTAGTCATTTCCTGTATAGTTGAACGAGACCAAAATCAAATTCATCGATATAAAATCAAGACCAATATTCAAACAAAAAAAAACGGAGATCGAAATCCAGATACGAGATGAAAATAGGAAATGTTAATAAGTGTCAACCTAATTTAAGTAACTGTCAACAATTTGCATCAAGAATCGTTTTGAAAAGTGAAGATTTTATCAAAACTTGGTTCAAAGAAACTGCATCTAGGTTTGAATTTGAAGTTCCCCTTGAATGAAACTAACTTGAATAATATTGCTATCAAGCGTTTCAATGAATTATAAACGAAGGGTTGTTGTAATTGTTTTAAAATTGTTTTAAAATATTGTAACACTTTAAAATATCATTTATTAAAACTTTATACACACTAAAAATGCATATTTTTGAAAAACTATGTTTCCATTGATTTTAGTACATTTGGTTAGGTTTTGAAATGAAAATTTAAAAAAATGTTGAACAGATGCATCTTCGCATTTTGTGAGAATCCGATATTTCTCGAAGGACCATGGTCAAATGGACCAAAATCGATTTTTGAAAACCTTCTTGAATTTTACAAAATTTGCATTGAGGACTTACCAATATAACCTTTTCATAATTCAAAAGCCACAATTCGAAAAATAGTATTTTTAGTGTGTTTTCGGAAATAATATATATTATTTTGACATGCTATGACAAAACATAAAAGGATGAAAAAAATATATTTTATTTTGTGACATCAAAAACATATATCATTTGTTTGGGAATTTGAGTTTTCATATACCCGGAACGTGTTTTCGCTTTTTTGGGCCAAAACTGAACCGGTTAAACTCAAATAACTCAGCAGCTGAGCAACATATTTTCAAATAATTTCGATTCGAAAGGTATCTAAATCTGCTCTAAAAGTGTACTGACTAGATTTTCAAAATATAATTTATTTAATAGATATTTACATATATAACTATTAATCTAGACCTGACTCTGAGAAACTCAGAAAAACAAAGTTGTTCCTCTTGGTTTTCTGAGTCTGAATCACATTTCATCGTGTTTGGGAATTTCCATAAAAACTTGATATGATTTTTTTCAGTACCGTGGAATAGTATTTAAAAATTTGTTCAATCCTGCTCCAATTTCATTTATCTTACACAAACTTATCCTCAGTTTGGTTTTATTGTCATACCCTTACATTTTATAAGTAAGAGAAAGGTCATTCTTTTTCGATTTAAAAAATTACCTCAAGTATGAACTTTTGAACGAAATAAACCCAGATTTTACCGCACATTTTCCGTCAGAGTTGGGGAAAAGTTTTCAAATTGAATACCTCTGTGCATTATTCGTGGTCAGTTTTGGAGAATGCTCCTTTAAAAAGGATATTTCCAGTTCCAGCAATTTGATCTGCTGAAGAAGTCCGGCCACCAAATGGTCCTGGTTGGGTTGGGTTGATGGATGGGCATTGTGATGGACCTTCTTTTCTACTTTATTCGCGTCCACTTTGGTCGACCTGCAAAGACTTAAGTTAGACTCTAGGAACGAACGTAAATGGAAATATTTTGACGACCAATGGTCCCTAACCCAATTTGGTTCCTCGGTTCTGGAGGCACGCAATTCGCATGAGAGGAGATTTGCAATCCTCCGCAATGCACGCAAGGAACAGTTCCTTTGCTAATCACAGACGTTGACCGGGTGGTTGCGATCAAATGAACACGTGCTGAAAGCGAGGTAAACATATCATAAAGAATGAGCTCAGGAAACTAGAGGACAAAATGAAATTTGTACAAAGATGTGGGGTGAAAGAGCTTGAATTGATAAGGATAAAACTAGATAGATTGATAGCAAACAACCATATATTTTATTATTGTGAGACGCTACCCTTGATACCTAACAAGAAGAAAGAGTTGGTTGTTAGATTTCACGTATATTGGGGTTGGAGACCGTGTTATTATTTGTCTTCCTTCTTTCTTCCTCCCTATCGAACTGTCATTGATTCGTTTGACCGGATAAACTCTCATCTATCTATATTTGCCGTAGTGAAAGTTGCCATCGCCGTTCCAATCTCGCTGCCATTGTAAATGATGACGCTGGTTGTCAAATAAACAATTGTCCACTTTGGTCTTCAAGTAATTGATTCATTTAATGTATTAGATATGAGGTCATATAGGCTTAGTTGGCTTATATTCTTGTTTAAACATTGTCATGTGACTTTATTTTGGAAAGAAGATTTAATAAATATTATTTTAAGAATGTTTTTACTATTTTTTAACTACTTAAGTCATAAATTTTTGATGTTTTTTGGGGGCGCTTATTTTTTGACTCTTTCGTTCACCCCTGTCTAAAAGTGTCCAAAAATGAAATGCCAACCCTGGCTGAAGCCCGGCAAGTTTTAGCCAAAATACTCGTAATATTAGTAATCAACGGCTCTTTTATCGTTCCTTAAAACGCCTCAGTCCCTCGACATAACCTTGAGTTTAAAAAAAAGTCTCAGGCTTATCCCAAGTCCTCAGATTCAAAGACTTTGAATCTCAGAGAGCCTTAATTTCTCTCTTATTCCACTCACTTTTAACTTTTCTTCTTGTTTCAAGATCTTAATTTTCAAAAAATAGAGTGAACTAAATCAAATAACAGACGGTTCCAAATGTACTTTGCAAAATATAAGACCAAAAATGGCCGTCATGAACACGTGAGTTCAAGTCGTTCAAGTTTCCCCGCCACTTCCTGCAATTCCTGCAATCCAAGAATTCCCGGCGAGCGCGACACTCTCCTTGCTCGTGGTCTTTTTCTTTTAACCGAGTCCGAGGGTCCGTTCCAAATTACCCAACAACTAACTTTCTATTCCAAACGTTCTGATAATTCCAGCAAATTGAATTGTATTCTACAAAATGTTGCCTTCATCTCGAGTTCTGTTCAAGTCTTTGGTGCCTTCTATGGGCCAACAATGGTCCCGTTGGATGGCTACCCGTTCCACTGGTTCCAAATTAAGTGCCACCTTCAATCAGCAATTGAATGAGCAAATCAACCGGGAATTCTCAGCCGCTTACATCTATTTCGGCCTTTTCTCTCATTTTCATCGGCCTGAGATTGCCCTGAAAGGCATGGCATCTTGTTTCTTCAATGACTACAAGGAAGAGCTCAGGTAACAGATTATTGATTGTAATGTTTGATTGCCGAATCATTTCTGAAGGGCTCTTCAACGAAGGGAATGCCTGAATACACCCAGATTATTTTGGGTACTTACTTATTGTATTCAATCGAGATGCTGATTAAGACTTGATGGACACTTTTTGAAATATTTATCTTTTTCAATCTTGCTAAATCATTTTGATTGAAAAGATGACCTCTTTTTATAAAATGTTCTTTTTCGTCTGTAAGAACTGTACATTATCGCTCCAAGTGTCTGCATTCTTGATCGACAAAAGCAAATTCTTCATGTTACATTGGCGGAGGTGTCGGCAACCACTTTGGAATGAAGGCCCACCAAATTTGAACGAGTTTCTATAGGGGCCCACCAAACAAATGGTGATGGGCTCAAGGGCCCACAAATAAATGATGACAAAGCTTTGGGCCCATTACTTCAGTACCATTGATGGCTCTCAGGACCACTATTTTGAACTTTTCCCGTTGCTCCTGGGCCCACCAAAAATGTTCCTAGGCCCACCAAAAATGTTCCTAGGCCCACCAAAAATGTTCCTAGGCCCACCAAAAATGTTCCTAGGCCCACCAAAAATGTTCCTGGGCCCACAGGTTGCCGACCCCCGATGTAGAAAAAGGGTCTAAATGTATAGTGTTTTTATTGGCTTCCCAGTAAAGACTTATATTGTAATAGAGTCGGGGAATATTTGAAGTCGTTCCATTGCAAAGATTACGTGGAAACTGCCACAAATTTGACTTCGAGCTATAATGTACCACTTCTGCACCACTTTCGAAAATACATGGCATATCATGGATGGCTTTCAAATTTTCTCTTGCAGTCATGCTCAACAATTCATGGAGTATCAAGCTCAACGTGGCGGCACATTGGAACTTTTACCGATCCAGAAACCCACCATTGGTAAAATTGAATTACCCATAACGGCCATGGAACGAGCCTTGGAGCAAGAGCATGAGCTTTACACCCATCTTCAAGAAATGAACCGTTTAGCAGAAGAGGCAGGGGATGCTCATCTATCAGATTTCCTTGTCGATTTCTTGAAACATCAGGTATGATTGTGTAGAAAAAGTCTTTAATGTATAGAGGTATTGTTCGCTTCATTTTTTCGTTTATTGCAGCTGGAGGATATTAGTCACAAGACCGAAATGGCCACCGTACTCAGACGCGTTGGCGATGGCGTGGGACTTCACATGTATGACCAAGAGATCCTCAAAAGCTTGGGACCAAAATCCATCCTAAGTGATAGCAGTAATGCTTCCGAGCAAGGATTGCCATAAATAAACTCACAAATGTGATCCCTGTTCATTTTCACAACGAGCGAGCACGAGAGGACACTCATGTTCCACCAATTTGATCCCTAAATGTGAGGCGGACAAAATTTGTCGCATTATTTTTGTATTGTCTACGCTATGCTTCTATTTTTGCAAGCTCTCTCATGGCCAAATACGAATTTTTCTGGCTTTCACCAGAGGTGCTGAATAAATTTTAAGCCCTACAGTGTTCTGCCCTACTACGGGTTATCATGGGAGACCGAGATAACGGTAGAGAACGTGCATTCAGGGAATAACTTAGAAGAAATGGATAAATCCAGAAAAAGACAGGGTTTAAATAGTGTTGGAGGAACGTACAAGACGAGTTCTGGGAGAGAGCAAAACGATAAGACAAACGATCCAGAACCTACAGTACATTTCTGTCACCATTTCTGTTAGTGAGATTTTATCCTGCCAACGGAAGGCATTTTATGGATTGAGAGGCTTTAAGCGTCATGATTCAACATTTACGACACGATTTGTAAGCCACTTTGTTCATCGTGCATTTGACTCTGTATTTTTTCCCATTCCCAAAAGTTTTTTGACCTATATTAAAGTTGAAAAGGACCCCAACATATTCATTTGAATTTTGTTGATTGGCATATGGGCAAAATAACCGATGTCATGAATTAAGAATACGCCAGATATACATTTTACCATTTTCTAGGTGCATTTTCTTAAATTATTACCTGACTCCATTCAACGTAAAGGCTTATTGAAAATTGATCTGCTGTGTAAATTTCACCACTTTGTTTGAATATGAATATCACCGAACGAAAAATTCACCTGATAATCAACTTAAAGAAAAAAGGTATGTTAGGTATGCTTCAAAATATATTGCATGTTTTTTCCCGTGTACTGATCTACAGAAACAAACTTCTATAGTGGTCTCGAAAGTCTTTGGAATCCAAAATGACTTCCTGAACTTCAAAAGCACGGTGGGTTTATTCGACCATCTTCCTCTTCTTGAGTGGATTCGTTTAGTGTGATCCTTCCCTCTCTGTACATTGTGATGGCATGAAGGGCGTGTGTGGGCAATGCAAGATTCCTTGAACGTTCAAAAGGATCATTGGGCCTACCTGATTTTTAGTCACTACGTGCTAGATAAGACACACTTGTTAAGAACAAAAGGGGTGAGATCCGTGGGACACACGTATGGGTGCACACAAACACCTAACTGAAAGCATTTCCCACCATAAAGCATCCAAGTCGAGCAAGATGCATAAAAATTGGAATTTCTAAGCTTTTCATCACTTTAGCTGGCAATGTGGTTCTTGATGAAATGAATAAAAATTTCGTAGCCTTCCCACTTGCAGATAATCCAAAGAACCCTTGACATGTTTCTATGACATCATCAGTTTCACTAGAGAGGAAGTTTTCCGTATTCCAAAACGCGTTCAAGTCATCAATGAAATCTTAATGAAGGCATGGTTTTCAAAAAAAAAAATCACAATTCCTGTGCATTTCTTAAGGGCTCGTCGTGGCAAAGGAAATTGGGGAGCTAAATTCCACCTTGAGGAGAAAATAAAGCGATTGTCTTGGGTTAATTTAGCTGCATTTGAACATGTTCTTGGGTTGAAATGATGGCTCCGTGAACTCTTGGTTGCTGTTTTTTAACTATATGTTATTATTATTATAACAACCTCATGATTCCTTGTGGTTTCAAACACCCAAGTACAGGAAATGATGATGCCCAATTGTTGAAAAGCCTTTGTTTTCTTGCAAGATAACTACAGATTTGTCTCACTTTTAAAGAGCCCTATTTCCGAAATGACACTTTTTGATCATTATATCAAGCATACTGGGTCGCATGCTAGCGCATATAAAATTTGTTCAGAGTATACCAAAATAAATTCAAACTAACGAGCCTAGAGTTTAAAGTCGACGAACATTAATCTGACACGATCTTGGTGTGCTCTAAAATAAATCTGATATGTGTTAACATGCGGCATATTAAAATATCTTGAAAATTGAACATATCTTAAGGGACCATAAAAGGTGGTACCTGAGAATAACTTACTCGCTTCCAGATTTTGGGTTGTGATCAACGCTTAAAAATTATAATTTAAGCAGCAGCAACTTTCAAGTTTTTTATTTTCAATTTTTTCAAATTTGATTCTTTGGAGATGTTTTGAGGGATTTTTCAGGATGTATCGTCGTTCCAGAACATTTAACATTGTTCATTATGAAGAATGTCAGATTCTTTTTCCAAAACAAAGCTGCCCGATGGCTTGTTCACCGAAAAACGGTACATTTTGAGCATATCATAATCAATGGTCATTGCGAATTCGGTACCCTCATATCAGTAACGTTTTAAGGGCTCTCAAAACATTACTAATCTTGTGCTCTGAGATTATTATTTCGACTTGATTCCACTACATTCGAAAAGCATCTCCGATTTGCGTTCAAATATCACTTTATTTGTCAGGGTCGAAAAAGTATTGGCATCAACAAATATTAATCCGACGCGGTGTCTTAACCGTTATCCATTATACTCAAAATTGCTTTCCAATACGTTACTTTTTTAGAATGGATAACTGCAACCCTATTTACCAAATCATTTCCCAACTCGAGTTATGGACCAATCATTGTGCAACCATCGAACAGAGCAATCAAGCGAGAATGAATTAAATATCTTTTTTTGAACAAACAGAATGAATGCCTCCCATACCTTAGAGTTTCGAGTTTATCTTTTTGTATGAACTAGCTGATTAAACTGTCCTCCTCCATGTTTACCTAATCGAGGATCGTGGAGCCATGACAATCAATGAGTTTGAATCTACTGGAACGGGTCTAATTCCGACGCAACTTGAAGCACTTACTATCCAGTGCTTTCCACTCTCTGTGCTCGTTCTAAATTGGAATGTTACCCGTCAAAACACTTATTAATCTACCTAACTCATGTCATGAACTGTTTGTTCTTAAACTGATGTCTCCATTCTTACACTCAAAAGCTGTCAGTTCTCGAGCATGGAACCGATGTACGTTAGAGTTAAAAGATAGCTCTGACATTTTTCGTTGCCTGGACTTAAGTTACCATTTAGATAAAATACACCCACATCTTCATATTCTAGAAGGATGGGTAAATGAGTCAGAGTGACAATTGGGCAATGCCTTAACTTCAGTTGGGAGCACCAGGTGCAACAATACCTGTCTTCAAGTACGGTAGGATAGACCGAATAGGCCGACCATCAACACTAGGTTGGTAGGTAGCAATGCATGAACATGGGCAGATCAATAGAATGGTTAGTGTGCTACACCCACGGAATGGGAATAAAGGATATGAAGCTGGCTTGCCGGTACCTAGCAACCTTAACTTTATTTCATCTCCTGTTTCTTTGACTTAACTTGGAATTGCTTCTTTTTGTGTGTCTCTCCTTGTTGCTTGGGTCAAAATTGTCGACACCCTCGTCCCTGTCACCTATTTAAGGGACATTGTCTTTCTCAAGTCGGAGAAAACCCGAACAGCTGCAATTATTTAGGCACTACACCCTCCCAAGAATGCAGCCCATCACGGGCCAAAAAAAGTACGAACGACCCACCACTCTTTATAGGTTTCTAGACACAGGTTCGAGCCAATTTGAGCGTCACGTTCAGACCTCAAACTCTCAAGATTGACATCATTTTTCTGACACAAGAATAAAAACCTCACAGAGAGGGTGATTAGAAGAACACACAGACCCTCGTAGACCTCGGATCCTCACCACTCCCACGACTTGTTCGAGTGAGTTCAAGTGTAAGAAATCAGTTTCCGAATCGAAGCCGGTGCGAAAAGATCGAAAGAAATAAACGTCATGTCTTCCCGAGATATCGTTCCAACCAAAAGGGACCCCTTCTTCAAGGACCCTTTCTTCTCCTCCACTTGGGACGACTTTGAGAAGATGCGACAGGACATGATGGCCAAGTCCAAGGAATTCTGGACCAATGTGGACAAGGATTTTGCCAATTTTGACGATGAAGTTCGACGTACTCATACGGCGATGGACCGTGAGATGTTGCCGGCCTTGCCACAAGTCCCTCGATGGGCCATTCCAGACGATATGAAGACCAAATGGTCGCCAATGCTCTCTTCTGGCACCCACGATGAGGTAAATCTTTAGTCTTTTCCACCAGATTTGTGTTCGCTTTGAAGACGTGGGTGGTTTTCACCTTGAAAGTGAAACTCCTCCACCCAATTTAAGACTACCTTTGTGTTTGAAACCATACCGATCGGGAAAATGCAGAACGTTTTCATTAGAAAACTGAATCGATCTTTGGTGTGTGCACAAAGGATTGAAACTTTCGTCCACATTGAGCTTTCTCGCCTTGTCTGCCTTTTATCTTTCCACGAGTCCACATTGCAACAATGAAATTATCTGCTTACTACTAGTCTATACGTACCACTACTAGGGTGCCTGATTTTCTTAGGAGATAATTTATGGCCTTCTAAGATCGAGACGACGTGCAAAGACAGACAGAAAGGAAAAAAGCAAAGCACACAGAACATTCGTCTTGCCGGAACCCGTTTTTCAGTAGTAAAGGGTAATTCTCAAGTCGTTTGCTTGAGGTGGGACGCATAATTTGAGGACTTTCAGAGCACATTAGTCGCAATCATGATTAACGACCAACAACCAACCGCATTGTTATGTTGCCTTGAAATAGAAAAGGGAAACTTCAAGGTCTCACAATTCAAGAAATCGACGCAGTGACTGGAAAAAATTCTCATTGGCCAAAATATCCTGTATAAGCAAGGATGAATAAAGTAGTATGTCCTTTTTTGCATTGCTGTGTTCCCACCGCGATTTGGCAACAAAATATAAATCCCCCAGAGTGAGACTTTACCTCGACTGAAACATGAATGGGGTCTACTTCTTTTGCATTCCAGGTGTTGAAGGTCAACGAAAAGAGCGACAAGTTCGAGGTGACCGTGGATGTCTCCCAATTTAAGCCTGAGGAGCTCAAGGTCACCACTAATAACAATATCCTTAGCATCGAAGGCAAACACGAAGAGGCTCAGAGTGATCCCAACAACTCATCTTCGGTTATGAGGCAATTCTCGCGAAAGTGGACTTTGCCCGAAGGCTGCAAGGCCGAGGAAGTTGTCTCGAACCTGAGTTCCGATGGCATCTTGATGGTGACTGCTCCAAAGAAGCCCGCTTTAGGCCAAGATGCCGCCAAGGCCATCAAATAAGAGCATATCGACCAAAGGCCGCACCCTCAATGCGAACACGTTCCAATTTTGAGGACCCAAATTTGTGGGAATGATTATTTTATGTTATGGTGCTAAACACGCTTTGTTTGCTCGAGTAATGGATCAGTAAATGTCCTTGCGACTGCTTTTTTTTAAAAATAAATACAGCAAGGCCTCTTGATCTCGTCAGTCTTACCTGGTTTTTGATTGGCTTCCCTGGATTTGACGTCCTTCTTTGTAGATTGCTCCATGACGTTTTTTTTGGCAATCTTCAAAGAACCTCAACAATTTTTCTCGTTGACACAAGACGTGTTATGAAAAAAAAGCCACGGCTAAAGAATAAGTGGGCTAAATGCATGGATCTAATGATTAGTACCTGGGATCAATAGAAAAGGAAGACCGTTAAAGCGAAGGCTGAGCAAGGCCGTGCCAAAAACCGAAGCCTCCATTGCCTAGAAAGAAAGCTAGTTTTCCATTACCCGATTTGACACTAGTAGTTTTCCCTTTTCCTTCCTAGACCATGCTCAGGAAGCCTTAATAATGTTCACACAAGCGCCTATTAGACAAACATATTACTGCATTAAACCAGTCATGCGCAATCCCATTCGTATGGAACTTGCAAGGATTGGTTGAGAAGGGATGTTTTCCATCGCATTGCTCAACTCAAACGTAGATAGATTTACTTCCCAAAGCAACCAAGAATTCGGACCAAATGGAACCACCCCAATAATAACACACTCTTCTTCTACTTCCTTCATCCTCTTTAGCTTCATGCATGCATGCTCTGCATGGATGCCACACAAGGATGATACATGGATCAGAGAATAAAAGATCGCTCGCCCGTTCCACAGAAGCCGGCCGGTCTCTGCCTGCCATTGGAGAAAGCCAAGTGATCCTCCATAATACCGTTCTACGTATATTGGTTTACTTCCATCTCTACCAACCCACTTCACCTCTGATCCCCGCCTCAAAAATTCATGACTTTTGAAATGTTTATGAACGACAAGCATTATTCATTAAACCAGTTTGTAACCGGAAGTGGTTCTGGCTCTGGGTTTTGAACCAAGATTGCATCCCTGAACTGCTACAGTAGCCGCTCAAAAGTGGGAACATGGAACATTGGTTGAGAGCCTGCGGCGTGCGTGCTTCCGTTCCCTGTCCGCACGCTTCTCAACGTACAGTATGTACTCCGTCTCTCCTTTGGAAAGGACTTGCCTCGCCCATGTGAGCGAGTACGTGAGCGGCTCAAGTGAAGGAAAAGAAAGAGGACGAGAGAAGCGAGGGAAGAGGGAAATGAAGGCAGACAAGCAAGACCGGGAAAGGCCGTGCGGCCCTCTCAGGTCTCAGAGAAAGGAAGACCCACAGTTGAGTTTGACAGCCCTGGAGGTCACTACTTTGAGGCTCGAGACCGAGAGAGGACCTGGTTACAAACAAGTCGGGTTTCTCTTGTTCGTGAAACATTGTCAGATGGTAATTGCTCCTTCTGGATTAGTGAGTAATGAGAAATGTCTCGTGTCTAGCGACCATGTGAAAGTGAATCCTACGGGTGGCATTTGTCTTTGCTCCACTGGAGCACATCGGAAGTGAATTAGATTATTGGGATTTTTGCGAAATCCTCTCCTCTTTGGCCTTTGCTGAACTCCACTCATCATCTTGGTTTTTGACAGCAATTTCTCATCTGTCAAGGACATACTTGTCGTTCCTGCTCAGTGCTCTTAGACGAACTTATACATACTCACGTAATTCACTGGAACTCGTACAGAGTTAAAGAGAAAAAAAATATCGTGTTCAAAATCACCTTTTCAAGCTATGCCACCTGAATTTCTATGGATTGCAACTTCAAATCGTATCCACATCAAGGTCATTTGGGCTACATTCTTTGTCATCCTGTTGTGTTTCAATACGTATGAAGCCCACATTTTTCGCACCCAAAGTAACTTGGAAGCACCCCCAAATCGAGAGCGAGTTCCTATCAACACCAAAACCAGAGGCCATGGTCCTTTTGAGACTCCTCGAGGCAAGATCAAGATCGGACCCTTCTCCGGTTTGACAGATGAACAAGTGCTTCAAGATGACGGGAGTTCCAATCATCGAAGTGATCATCGTCAAAACCCACCCATTGTGATGTTTGACATTTTCAACTTCTACAAGTCAATTTCTACCCTGATGTTTGCCGCCAGTCAAGCCTTAGAAAGGCTATGGGACATCGTGGAGCACCTCCTCTTGTCTTTGATAACCCATAGTGATCCCAAGTTGGACCAACCCCATGATCCCAACAACACCCAAGTGTCCGGTTACTTTCTCTCTTGGGCCATTATTGCGTCCATTGTGATGCTGTTTGCATTTTGCGCCAAGCGATACTTTCTCAATCCGATCTTTCAACGATGGGACCGAGAACAGGAGCTGAAACTGAGTCGGTTCTTGGGTGGAAATGGCCAGCATTCCAAAGTGGGTCCTAGTTCGGGTACTTGTCTGAATAACAATAGCTCGGTGCCAACGCCCACGGGAGGGAAGTCGAAGCGTTTTACCAAATGCACTACAATTTCCTCAAACTCCTTCTCATCGGCTCGTTGGGCCAATCAATGTTTGGAGAACATTTTCTATGTTCCAACTGTGAGACAGAGATTCCTAAATGCCTGGTTGTTGGCCTTGAATCAACATTGCAGTTTAGTGGGCCCACAGGTAAATCAAAGACTCTCTGGCTATAATCGAGTTACTTTCTCCTGGAACTTTCAAACACTTTGAGGGATAAGGCCAGGTGGGGAAATGTGCTCAGAAATGCACATTGGATCTTGCATCCACCAAAGGACAGTCAAACGATATCTGATAGCTAGAGGCTTTAACCCTTCCTTAGGCTGGACACTAACGACACATTAGGGGAGGCAAAGTTCCAAATGATTAAGCAATCCTATGACTGACTATGAAGTTATCCAAGCCCTCGTGAAAAATAGTATCCTATCGACTTCCAAAAGGCTTGGTCCTTTACTAAGGGACTCAAATCCTTAGTTTTAAAGAGTGGCTCACTTTCTGTAGCTTCCCGTTCCCTGGATCCCAACGAAATGGGACAACATTGTTTAGTAAACATGAAGTCGTAGTTTTACCTTTGTACGCTCGTCTCATGAAATCTTTCTTTTGAATAATTGATGACTCACTAGATTGCTTGGGTTTCATTGGAGGGGTTCTACAGAAAGGGAGGAAACAGGGAGACTAGGAGGAGTTAATGGGACAGATATCCAAACACACCTTAGCGGTTAAGGACAACGGGAAGTGTTCCAGAAATGACCCCAGTTTTGCTTGGCTTTCTTTTCAGTGTGCGTTTTTGCTGGAATTCACCGAAATTTCCGTAGGCGAGGAGCCGCGATTGCCTGGCGTTGTGGTTCAAAGGCGAAATCCACGTGAAATGGTAAGTGAAGTGTCAAAACATCAAATAACAATAAGAGGAAGGTTTTGTTGGTGGAAGCGGCTCTTAGATCCTTTTTTGTTACACGGACAAACACCAGCTCAAATAGCTCCTTGTTTGTCTCTGTGCGAGACCTGACAGGCCTCGTGAGTGAGGAGGTTTGTGATTTATATCGTTATGTCGTGACAAATGTTTTCAACCATCGCCAAGGTCAACCAGATCCCAAATGACCCATTTGGAACTGAGTCCCTCTGACAAGTGTTTATAATTGGTCTGACGGATGGGGTCTCCCTCGGTGGTTCTCGTACACAATAAAGTATGCTCACCCCCAAAGCCCCATTTCCTCTAACATACAGAGCTAAATCCTGAAATGAAATATTGCTAATGGCACAAGTTCTCGCGAGTGTTTGCTTTCCTCGCCGCCTTTCGAATCGTTTCCCAGCCACTCATTCCATGTGTGTTTTCTGACGAAACTTTCCCTCCTCAAGAAAAATATATGTGTACCCTGTGTATTCCTCCTCGTCTTCGTTACAGTGCGTGATATCTGACATCGAGATGGCTTCTTTGCTTTTCGGACTTCGAGTGTACTCAACGTCGCAACCGGAGGTCATCTCGTGTTCGTACGTGCTTGCTTTTGAACGACTCACATCTACCGTGAAGGCCGTCGTTCGCGGCCAGGAACCGGGCCCATCCGGCCTTGAAGGCCCACAGAAAGGCGGCTTGTGTGAGGTTGGCTGGAGCCGGACACCGGAGGTGAAATTGGTACCCAGTGCATCGATTAATGATTTCCATCTCCTTGCGGCCTCGTTTCCCGAGGATCGAGACATTTGTGAACGAATCGAGCGCACCGCTTTAGAGGCCTTGATATGCACTGATTTTCAGATCGAGACTCACTTTCTAGGAATGCAAGATTACTCCGAACAGGTAAGAAGACTTTAAAACAACATTAAGAGATGAATTTGTAAATTAGCTCGGATGTTAAGTGCACTAATTCAAACGGTTCGAGTATACCAAAGTGTATAGTAAAAGTAGCCATTCTCAAGTACCTCTTTACCTAAGCTGCGTTTAAAAGGCAGCCATCTGAATTAGTGCACATATCATTCGAGCTACTAACTTTTATTAAGCAAGAAGGAAGATGAGCGGAAGGAAAGTATGGGCAAAGGTTTGCTTCTTGTTGCCAACAGGTCGCATGTTAACTACACTAATATAAATATTCTGATAATACCAAAATCCAGTCTACAGGGGCTTGTGGCTCGCTCAAAATTAAAAATGCATGTATCACATCATAAATTCAATCGAATGAAAGCTATGCCCTTCCTCTCTCCTGAAAATTCATATTAACGGCTCTCAAGTATACTCATACGCAACAAATGTGCTGAAAGTATATCAAAGAAATTTGAATTAATTTAGCGAACATGCAACCTCTTTTGCAACGATCATAAAAAGCATGTCAGTACCCAATCAAGAATTGAATTGCCAAACGATTCAATTTTACGGGTGGCTGGAATTGAAATCTTGAGCTTCACTCGGAAATGATGTTGTTTCCAGCAACGATTCGAAGATTATCCTCACGATTATCATAGTGAGACAATTGTTCTCTCCAACCGCATTGCGAGCTTGGCACGATTTTCCGATATCTGATAAAGGCTCTCCTATTCTCAAGGCCATTGTTCAAAACGACAAATATCTTTCTTGTCCTTTTGGAGCACCGCATAAATCATATTGTAAATGGCTTTCAAAGAAAAAACAAGAGTACAATTATTGAAATTCAATAAAAGGCCAGAAAATCTCCGCTGTTAGGCAATTCAAAGCAATTAGGAATCGGATCAAATCCTTCCTCTTAAGGCAAAGAAATCTCTTCAAATCCCACGTTTGACATTCGTTTGAGATCTCTTCTACGCCAAATTTTAAAATCTGCATTTGACAACGACATTCCAAGATTCAAAACAAAAGTTTTTTTGATCTTTTTTGCTGGCTTTTCTGGCAAATAATAGCAATGCCTTTTTCAGCGAACCTTAATTGAGGCAATGATTTTGTCTCACGAGAAAGAGAAAAGAAACGAAAAGCAAGTTGAAAATAATGGATTATGATTCCTATAACTTTGGGAAAAATACAGTACAAAATAAATGCACTTGAATTGCAGAAAATTTCACCTGATTAAACACTTCACTAGATTGCATGTTAATGCAGTTAACTGAAAAAGCTCGAGTATACCAAAATCAAGTCAGATTACCGGGCCTTAAGAATGAACGTTAAACTGACTTTATTATTTATTTACTCTTGCTTTTTGAATTAGGTGCGATAACATGTGGACTATTATATACTGTATTCTCCGCTCTTATTTTTATCTTACGTGTAAGTGAAAGAGAGGCGAAGAGCCCTTTTAAACTGAAACAAGAAATCGATCTTGTTTATTTCATTAAACAGAAAGTTGGTCTGCTTCCGTATGCACGAAAATTATTGTCTTTTTCATCTTCTATTCCTTTAGTGTAACTCTTGAATCAAATGATGCCGTTGTACTTACAGTTGGTACTTACAGTACTTTCCTTGGATTCGATTCGGCCTGATCACGAACAATCAAATGATTCCAAAATTACTGGATTCTACTATATGAACCACGGGTTCAATTTAAGTCGGCAATTACACGTACTTTGATTTTCTCGTTAGGAGTGTTCATTTTTGCGAGATATGGAAAACAAAGGAAATAACCCCTGTTCGGAGCAGCCAAAAATGACAAGTACAAGTTTTTCCCCTAAATCTCCCCCTAACTTTCTCATCAGCCCTTGATGAAACTTTTGTCCACAAAAGCCAAAAGGACAGACACATCCTCCTAAGAGATCAAGTCAATTTGATTTGGCCAGTTTCTTCTTGGGAATATAAACTTGGTCACCATTTTTGGGCATGCCTTTTGCTTCAGAATGGAATACATTTTAAAGCTCTTGGGACTGAAATTTGCAGAGCATTTCATATCAAGATAAATCTTTGTCCAACTTGGTTACTGTTTTTCTTGTCCAGGCCCTTCTGGTCATCAAATCCCTTAAATAAAACAAACTACAGAAGGCAAGATCAACATTATTGTTCTCTTCCAAAAGACACCTCCCTCGTTTTCCTTGTAAGGCATACCAGAATGTCTCCTAACAATGCATAGAATAAAGCGAGGCCTGTGACTAAAGAATAAGCAGGCAATTAGTGACCTTTTTCTGTGATATGGACATGGCCACGAGCAGGTTTAATGCAATCAAGACATGGTATGTTAATCCTTGGCGTAGGACGAAGAAAACAATTCATTGAAAGAAGCTGGTTTTATTGCATAAAACATGAAAGCCTTGCCGTGTATGTACTCGTATATACATTGTTGTTGCCGTCACATATTTTTTTTCAAGAACGTACGATAATGTAGAGAGTACGTACATGGCTTCGCTTGAAACATTCTTTTTTATGTTTTCGTGGTAGTTTTGAAGCATTGTGTAAGGTCAAGTCCTTAATTGGAGGCTTTAGATTGGTCTTACTGGCAAGATGGAATAGTATCTCGTATTGTCTCAAAGAAGCTTAAACTTTTTGAATTTGTCCAACATGTATTCATTGGTAGTTGGCTTCTCATTAGTGATTACTTTGACTACTGCAATTTCAATTGTCATTTGCGAAGGGCTGAACACGCTCAAACCAAACATGAGGAGTAGAATAAACATGACTCGCAATTAGGGTCCCTTTTGAGCTTAAAGAGAACCGACAAAATAATATTATTCACGCCTATTCCAAGATATCATCCAAGTAAAAAACAAAGAAATGAACAATTGCAAAAAATGCCCGTCTTTCCGTTGAACTTAAAATCCTTCTAAGGCCACGGAAATCTCAAGTAAGACCACCCAACCATATTTGAATACGAATAGACTACCCTCACGAAAGGTTCTAATTCCAAGCCCTTGCTTGTCATTCGCAGGCCAAACCGCACGTGTCACCTCTACTTGAGCATATCCGGCTTTCTCCCACGGGAGATCTGAGCACGGTGACTCGTCTCAAAGTGAGTCTGATTCGCGCCTCGTTGGCCGAATCCAGGGCCCATTCCTTCTACGGAACAATCAGTTTGGATTATCCGCACCAATTACTCGAAACATTCCGTGGAGCATCGGACGAGGGCAACCTGAGTCAACAGAAGGACGACCATGGTGATGATGATGATGGACATACACCCAAATTAGGTGGACAATCTAATTCGCGAGAGAATGGGCGAAAGGCCTTTGGTTCGCCTTTTAAGTATGCAAAGGCGCCTGTCTCCACGAGGACCATCGAATTCAACCAGACCTTTGAGCTGTAAGTACATACGGTAGTGGGGTGCAACTCTGGAGCTGTATTTGCTAAACGATTCAAAGGCCACGAGATCTTTTGATGCATCGAAATCTCAGGGAACCATGAATACATGGGTACTTTGACGTCATGGAAGACCTTTCCTAGGAAAGTACGAGAAAGTCAGAAACTAGAATTCATAACCACGACTTGGAAGCTCCAAGTAAGGAAGTATAAATGGACTTAGCCTTGTGGACGTATTTCCTATTTGCCTAATACTTTCAAGGAAACGGATCATTAAGACTACGGTAATGTGGTAGACGCAAAAGAAGCAAGACTATTAAGAGTAAGTGGTAAACTGTAACTAGGTGACACTCTTAACTGGATGAAGAATGATGACAAGTGGCAGAAAGTAATAAATTACCCTTGGATTGCTACAGCTTAAAGAAGACGTTATAATCAACCGTAGAAGGACAAACTTATGCCAAGATTGCTGAGTTCGAGTTTACGGTTCTAACGTTTACAACGCCTTTTAAGAAAATTACATGGGTGTTTGTTTGAATAACATTATGTTTTGATGAGTGTCTTGAAAGAAAAAAAACGTGGTTACCCCTTTTAACACAACTTGGCAATGGGTAGGAGCTCCAAACAAAGGAATAATGACACACGTACTCGTACTTTCGGTAAATGTACATGTACAAGTCTATTTAAGGATAGAGCTAGAACAAAGGTACTTGACCAGGTAGTCAAAAATCTACCTTTGTCTAAGCAAAACTGAACGGTTCCAAATTTAGAAAACCAGATTTTCCCACAACAATACTGTTCACAAGAAAGGAATGACGTCGTTGTTTTTACTTCTTTTGATCAGGGTGCAATTCGTTTGCGATTGCAATCCATAGACTTCAGAAAAAGCCAATGAAGAAAACGAGCTTATGAAATACTTGCCCCCACACTTTTCTTCCATTACTTTTTATTGTATTTTGTTTCCCAACCATCGAGGTCAGCAATTGGTCCAACCATGCATGTTGAAACTTCTTTGGAACACATTTTTGGAAGACACTTCTTTGAGTCTTAAAGTAGATTTTTCTTCTGGAGATGGAAATTGTAAAAGTTGAAGACCAATGCACTTTTTTGAATGAATACATCCTATCTCTTTCGTTTATGAAGTGCAATAGTTTTGCAATATGTGTCTTTCACTCGTGCAGCTCTTGGATCTCTTCTTGCGATCCTTTCTCTGCTTTTATACATTCAATACTTGATTCATTTCGGGGTTACCATGATCCCTTTGTCTTCCATTATTCTCTAAGGGGATCAGATAAAGAAAGATAGCTCATCCAAAAGCTCCAAATAACCCAGTACTCTACGTCTGATAGTATTTGGCGATATTTCTTCTTTGAGGAACTCGCACTAGCCCTCTCATTCATCTTTTCTTTTCCGTTTCCGCTCTATCAATGCTCTTAATTGCGTTGTATCTTGGGCATCTGTTTGCTTTTTAAAGTGGTGACCTTTTTTCCAAGTTGAATGGACCAGATCTTTTTGTCAAGGAGCGTGTCCCATTCTTCGAGAAGATTCCTTTGAAATTCTTCCCAACAAAGGAGCTCCTGTTGTGTTGTGATAGAATGGGGGGCTTTAGAGTGAATGAGCCATATATCATTCGAAGGTCACCAGTATATTCAAATTGATAGTCGAACTTCCAACTTTAGGCTGGTGGATCCGCAGACAAGCAAGCATGTGACCATCCAACTTTGCCGAGACTTGGACGATTCCGTTCTTGCAACGTACACGTTTCCCATCTGCGATCTGATGAGTCCCATTCGCCAATCACATGACATCAATCTCAGTAAAACTGATAAGGAAGCCAATGGGCACGGGAATGGAGACCAATCTCTTGGAACAGAACATGATGGAACATCGCTCAAGGTCAAGGTGAGTATTTATGAGCATGATGATTTGACGTGGAACTGATTGGATCCGAGTTAATCCACGAGCTGGATCGAAGAGCAATCATTCTGCGTATACGTACTTCAATCATCTCTCAAGGTTCCTCATTATTGGAATATCCCTTACACGAAATATGACTTTTGAGGGTTTCTGTTTCAGTTCCATTTCATCTCTCCTCCATCCAATGGGAAAGCGAATCCCTCTGGTCCACCTTCGTCATCATCAATATCACCTCCTGCTCCACCGACACCACCAACACCAGATCCTTTGGTTTCCAACCCAATGGACACTGTGGCGAAGAGTGTGGTAACCAAGCAAGTGATGGGCCCAACGGGCCGACTTCAGACTGCTTCCAACACCATCATATATCGACAAGATGGGGACGGAAAGAGCCGTTCTAAAAATATTTCCCCCATTGGGTCACCCAATTTAACCGGTAAGATGTACCAGTATTTCAAACGATAAGCGTATTTCCAGGTCAGAATCCATGGTTTCTCTTGAGCATAACAAATGAGCCAAAAAACGAAGTCAGGGGCTAAACATGAAAAGGCAAGCTTGGAAAAAAGAAATCCCCAAATTGGAATTCAAGGAGAAACTGTGTTCCTAATAGGGATGACAGACTGACGGAGAATTGGAATTGCTTACAACAGGGTCAGCAACAGTTTTGAGGGTCAAGGCCCACCAAGTTTCATTTCATGTTATCAGGGGCCCATGAAACTAATACATTTTTACCTCTAAGCACAGGGAGATTAATAAAATGGAACGAGGGATATCTTTGTGGTCTTTCCTGGTGGGATTTTGTTCTCTCTTTGAGTTTTCAATCCTGAAAACACGTTCGACCATTGTCATATTTTTTGGATTAGGGAATCAATGTTTCCTCTAGAAAGGCCGCCAAAGTGAATCGAACCAAATCGTACAGTGAAATTAGAACAAGAAGGATAGCACCCAAAGGTGTCTGCAATTGTATACAATAAGGTGCATGGAAAATGACTCTTGCCTGCATGATGCTTTTTAAATGGTCGTTGTTCATGGAATGAAACGTTCTTAGGTATTTCAATACTTAGATTAATCATTTTCCATGTCGACAATCATCTGCGATCGATCAAACGATATTTCCTGTCTCAGACTTAGCCAACCAATTTAAAGATCATTTCTTCAAACGTCAAATGGAGCAGTCGTAATACTATTGAATGGATAAAACCAGCCACAACTGGTTGAAAATGAAATTGGGATAGTCAATCTCCCATTTTCGGTGCAGGACTTCGATTATCCATGATGCACAGTCAACCTTATTTAAGAGTCCATGATGGATCGTTTCCTTCACGATCAAGCCGGCAAATTAGATTTGAAGGACCCAAGCATGCATGGTCTAACCAACCAACCAACCGACCGACCAACCATCCAACCATTTATCCATCCATCCACCCAACCAACCTAACATGGTCCAACCTCCTCGCTTCTGTTTCTGTCCTTGAGATTGCTTCACAGTACCCAATACCGTCACAAAGTTTCTTCTGGAACCTTTCTTCTTTCCTTCTTTTCGACGGAACTGGTCTCTCTTCATTATCCAGTGGAGTGGAAGAAGGAAAAAGACTTAAAGAATATCAACAGACAAAACAGGCCCCTGTGTGTGTCCCAAGCCTCCTTGCACTTGCTCTGCCTGCGGAATTGGGCTCCTTTCATGGAAAGCAAGAGGACGAAGAAGAGAAGAAGTAGATGGAAATGGACATTTCTAAGCTGGGATTGGGGAGATAGACAGCCAGGAAAAAAAGACTGGGTGACGCCGTGAACCAACGGCGATTCCGTCATCTGTTTGCCAAAAAGGCGAAAGTTCACCAAGTAGAAAAGTTTAACTTGCTGGCCAATAGGGATAGAAGGGTATCCTGGTATCCTTGGGACGAATAGCCAGCGTTGTTCTTGGCAAGGTTGTGCTGGAACTTTTCCGTAATCATTGCTCTCTGGGTTCGTTATTGGCATAATGTTCCACGAAAGAAGGGAAGACAATAGCCTTCAAGGTGTACTGCAAAACCACAAATTGTGTCTGGTTTGAGAAACCAAGCCAAGTTGTTCCAGGTTGCAATTCCCCCATTATTGAGCAATTCCCCGAGGAACTTACTCTAGGTATCAAAGTCATATCATAAAACAGTTCGTTCCGTATTCCACGACCGTGGCTCTGGTTCGACAACCATCTCTTTCTCTTCGCGTAAGGAAGTCAATAACTTCCGTCTCCCTTCCAATATTTGAAATTTGAAGTGCTCAAAGTCTCTGTTCCTTATTCGAAGCCACTCCCCAACATTTCCTTTTGTACTAGGCGACAACCCAGATGCAACGACGAGTGAGGAGAACTTTTCCCGCTTCCAAGTGGCTCAGATTGCCTTAAGCGACCTTGAGAAACTGCGCCAAAATCGAGGCTTCACAGCTGCCACCACCGTTTTGAGGATTCGCTCGGTGCAGAAGGTAAGTAGATGATGGCACAATGGCCTCTTGAATTATTCACCACAATCTCGCCGACTCAAAAAGAGAGCCACTCCATTCACGGAAATCCCTTGTTGGGCGAACGAAAATCAACCGGGTTTGGTGAAGGTGTGGTTGGTTGATAGGGGATGGTGGCTAATGAAATTCTTGGGTTTTTTCCTGATGGACATTCTCGCCATATTTCCTTTGTTCTAGCATACGCTGTTGCCCGATTCCACTTCGAAATTTTCCGAAATGTCATCTGAGGACACGAGTGAGAAGTCCTTAGATACGTCGACCAATGGAATTGAAGGTATGAGTCTTCATTATGTAAATGATCTTTTGAGTTTGAGTCATAGCATATGACGTCAATTGTTCATATTGCCATTGATAGAGGAGATTATTCATTATCGGCGTTATCTTGAAAATTTCTAGTTTCCTTCATTCATGGAGAAAATGAAAAAAGGGAGATAAATCATCTTTTTTTGACTCAGAAGCCTCTTTTATGGCATTATTTGCATTAACCAGACGTCGACTTGAATAGGCCTTTGAATGTATATGAGAGTGTATGTTCACCTTGCTCTATTTTTTTCTCTTTTCCATTTCAGAGGTTGGCTTTAATCATCCGATTGTCCCTGGGGAAAAGAAACGGAGAAGACGATTTATCTCCAAAATCCGCAGGAAGTTCCGCAAACATCCAAAGTCTGCAAACAGGTGAGACCCAGATTTGAATCCTTCATGCATCCGCGTGTGAATAAAAGCCAAGAAAATTATTTGAACAAAGACAATTCCATTACAAAAAAACGAAGTGAAGCAGCTGCAAGTTGTACAAAATAAGATCATCCAATTATGCCTGCAAGAACCAACTTCTTCGTAAATGCATTGCTTGGCACACAAGGAAAACGAAGCCAATGTGTTCCGATCTTCTCTGTCTGAGTGTGCGTGTCAGGTCTATAGAAGAGGATCTTGGGCTTCCCTTTCTCAACCCTTTTCCTCCTTCTTCTCCTCGAAATTGAGACCCTATGCACGTCTGGTTTCTTAAACTTTGAAGTACTCTCAATAGCCAAGTACTCTTGTAGTACTAAAGACGTAATATGAACTACAAGATGGGCTGGACTTAAGCACATCGCCAGACCAAAGCCTCTTGACCTCTAACCAGATGGGGCAAAGGACGACCTTGTATTAACTGTGGGATCCTCTCATAATGCTCCTCTCATTACAGCTCCCAAGATTCAACTGCTCCAGAAGTCTTGAATCCTTTGTCTCCAATTCAAAGGCGAAGATATCGAGGGAGGCAGAATCGGAAGTCATCCTCTCCAGGTAATTAACATAACTTGCACCAAACATTGAGTAACCCGGTGCTTACATCCAGTACAGTAGATTTGCCATTTGTAGCCGCTGGCTGTAATGGTGAATTTATGGTGGGAAATTATGTAGATTGGGTAAACCTTGGTAAAAGGAAAATGCAAATGGCTTTTGAGTCCGTTCCATGCCCCTCAACTTTAGGTTCCAAGAGTGCTGTGATTCATTCCACATCTGATATGGTCTCCAAATCAGACACAAATTCCACCAAGTCATCCAAACATAAAAGTAAGGGCTCTTTGAATGAGGAGACTGAGGAAGATTACGCATCCGATTCTTCCATTGAGGCTGAGGCCACTCTCAATGCATGGATGGGACCTCTTTCCCTGAGTTGGCAGTCGTTATCTCGAGTCAAAGGTACGATTCAAATTACAATTCCGACCCAGACAAATCCAAGCTAATGACGCCCATCGCTCTTGTCTTAGGATCAACTTTGAACATTCCCAGTGCGGTGATCGAACCGGATGCGTCCTCGTTGAGCGAGATTTCGGCTGGATCCGCTTCCTCCCTGCAATTAGGTGGATCGGGATCCGGTCAAAACGGCGAGTCCATTCTCGTTCTAGAGACCAAGGAACCTCCAGGAGGGATCATTCGCCATTATATCATTCCACCCATGGTGGCCAAACGAGTTCGTTTGAAGAAACGAGGAACCAAACTCCGCATCGCCAACAAGCATGTGTTTGCGACTCAGAAAATAAAAAGGTAGGCTAGGGATTATATTTGGGGAAAAAATATTAAAATAAAGCTGCGTTAGGCCTCAAAACACTTGATGCAGCCTTTCAAGTGTCGGTTCAAATAAGTTCTGGCACTTTCGATGGCTGGATTTAATGATCAAAAGCGAGTTTTTTTTCGTTCAAAATGGGATGCTTGCTTTGCAGTGGCTTGCTCTGTGACGTCTGTTCCCAAAAGATTGGGAATCGAATGGCCAAGAAGAAGGCCTTTGTGTGCCGAGATTGTTCACTGACCACTCACAAAACTTGTCATACCAAAATGGAATCAGATTGCTCAAAATCGTCTTTACCCGGGATGGAATTGTGAGTTGACCACCGGTTTCAGAGGATACATTCAAATGCTTCTGTTTAACGTTTCTTCTCTTCTCTCTATTTTTTCTTATCGTATCATATGTTCAGACTTAGAGGTGAGTGATCATCGTACCTTCTCAGTGCACTTCTGAATAGCTCCCATCGTCGCACCATCAACATACTTAATACGTTTGAAAATGGATGATCCCCATGTTCCCAAGCTAATTGATTTTCTGTTCCAGGGAGCACATTGGTGTAGTCGTACCAAAGGAGACCTCATCTATCAAGAATGTCCAGGCGATGATGCCACCAAGAAGATGCTCATTCGACATCCGTTGAACCTGGTTTCCGCATTTACATACACCCACATACTACATAATTAAAAAACGCATACTCTTATGATGATGATGATGATGATGATCACAATTATCTACCCTACTACCTTACACATTTCATTCGTTGTTTCAATCTAACTAACGCGTTTACACCGAACCCCGAGATAATATTACGTTTTATCTTGCAATAAAACAGTTTTAAGAAGCCGATAACATGGTTCGCAAAACAACATTTTCTGTGTTTGCTCATGATTTTGGGGAAAAGTACATCAAAATATCCACAAACAAATCCTGATTCGTACTATTTTCTTGAAAATTTGCAACACTATTTTAACGAATTTGTACTGAAAATGCAAAACCAGCATTTCTACAAGAAGAAAAAGGCCAAAAGGGCAGTTAAAAATTTCAATGCCCTGTTGGCCTGATCCAAGGTTATTTCGGGCGAGTGTTAAATGAAATTTAACACTAGCGTATATATCATTTTTATAGCCAAAGAACAATTTGAAAGATATGGGGTCGGGCGATGGCTATAATGTTTCAAATCCAAAGCTAAATTTCATGCTGTGGACAACGGACCCAATTAGATTTTAAATAAATAATGAATGATTCCCACTAACCCGTCACAAATGTTATTTACTATATTCCGTTGATACGACCACTACATACAGACGTTTGAAACGTTCAAAAATCCTTATACCCCAAGTAGAAATATTTGTATATGTGAAGGCAGCTTCTCACACGTTCAATCAATTAAAATGTGGTTCTAAATCTCTATGTGGTATTTTAAATCGCTAATTTATCAAAAGTGGGGAAATTTTTACAGTTTACATATGAATGACCAGAAATTGCTTTGAAATGGAAGTTTTCACAATCTTTTTTTCACGTTTCTCGAGATAAAGGAATTAAGAAACCTGATATCTGTAGAGTTTGGCGAGTAAGATGAAAACCGAATGCTTACTTATCTTTTTGACAAAGACACTTGATAAAAATTCAAAAACTGTAGACCTTAAAACGTTTTAATAAAAAATGAATCGTGATCCTGATTTTGTTGTTTCCGCCTTTTTTCAGAATAAAAAAAATCGCATAATTTACTTGTTCCGCTTGAAAAGAGTTGCTTCAGTTGGAATCTCAAAGTAAGACATTATTAGAATTGCATGTTCAAGAAAACTGAATAAACACAATCATACATCTTCAGGATCCTAGATATTGTAAGTTTTGAAGCTTCCGCAAAACTAAAATTGCATACAACAACAAAAAAAAGACGAACCGAAGCCAGTACTTGAGCAACACTATCTTATTGCACCCTCGTAGAGCCAATTATCTCTGATCCACATTGACAAGTGCTAACTAAATTTATGATCAGTTTCGGAATATTTGCCCACGAAACAGTTGTTCAAGCAGGCTCTTCAGTGACAGTCGCAACATAGCCTTTAAAAAAATGACAGGCCAAGGTAAAACTATCCTCGTTACTGGAGGAGCGGGTTACATTGCAACCCATTGTATTGTCAAGCTCTTGGAACAAGGTTATGACATTGTGGCTTTGGATAACTTTTCCAATAGCGTTCGAGGTAAGTGCACTGATACAAGGGACCATAGATCTTTTTTTTCTTTTGGTTGTCAACATACAACATACAAGGGAGGAGACGTGGTGTCGTGGTTAGCGCAGTTTCCAACAATGAGAGAGGTCCCAGGTTCGATTCTCCTCCCCGACCTTTCTCGAGGAAACTTTTAGACGCTAATTCACACCCACAGACGGAGAACCATTCTGATACCGGACATGAGATTGCCTATCGGAACAATTTGGACGATGTGATGGCTGGCTTCGCTGGCCGGGCGAGGCTCAACCCTCCGACCCTAGCACCAACAATCCAAAAAAAAAAAAATAAAAAAAATACAGAAAAAGCAGCATTACACCGAATTCTCATTACTTCGATTACAAGTGGCAAGGGGTCGCAAAGTATCTGCACTAATTCGAATAGCTCGAGAACTCAAGTCATTCACAGCTCATCAGTTTCATTTGAAGCATTCCGTTGTGCTATGACTGCACTTCAAGACCTTAAAATCACTTGATTTTTGCATTTTGACCTATTTGAACTAGTATAGCAAACATGCGACCTATTATTTGTCCTTTATTCAAGGGAAGTTTGGTTTTTGAAACTAGACCTATGCAAGATGTTTTCATGACCTTAAAGTTGTTTACGGAACTTATCACATCTTTGAAGATTTTCACGCAGTACATTTGGTATTAATTCTTAGTGATTGACATTTGAAACAGGCCCTCCCGGTGAATTACCACCCAGTTTGAGTCGAATCGAGGATATGACGGGAAAGTCCATAACATTTTACGAGGTCGACCTCTGCGACAAGAATAGCTTAAGAGAGGCCATGGGGAAAGTAAGTAAAAATGCAAATAAATCGTTAAATGCGTCAAAAGCCGGTGTCGTTTGTCAGTTTCGACTTAAACAATTTGTCCGTTGTCGGTGTCGATGCCAAAAATGCCAGTGTAACCCATCCCAAGGTCACAGTGGGTTATCATAGCAATAGCTTCGCCCTCAATTTAGTATTCCTCGAAATCCAGCATCCATGCATGTTATGGAATGGACGAGCTGTTGCCACATAAAAAGAACTACCACACTTTATGATTGGATTGATAATCTAAATAATCATTGATTAGTCTCGCTCATAGACCACGGTACTACCTAGACTGAGATGGTAGCTTTTGGTCAAAGTGGTAAAATTTACCATATTTGCTCCCATTCAAGAGAATGTGTGATGGTTAGTTAATGCAACAAGAAACTAGTCTACCAAGTTTCAGTTCAACCGTACAAAGGAATCAAAAGTTATGCATTTTTGAAGTTCAGGCACACATAGGGCGGAAAATGAACTCGTTCTAGTTCTACCTAGAGGGCTAACAGGTAAGACTGTTAGGGCTATTAGCCCTCTAGTTCTACCTCTTGTTGCCAGATCTTGCAACAAGCGGTAGAACGAGTTCATTTTCCGCCTACGTGTGCCTGAACTTCAAAACGCATAACTTTAAACCCTTACGATAGAGCTGAAAAATAGTAGATAAATTCTTTGTGATGGAAAGTACAGCTCCTGTTAATATAACGCATTCTCGTGATTGGGAGCAAAGATGATAAAATTTGAAGCTGTCATCGAAGTCCAGTACTAGCGAGGTCTTTCAAGGCAGCCCATGTTCTATGACTTCGCTTGAGCAGGGCTGTTTTCCCCATACTTCGGTATAGAGTCCTTTGAGCAACCCAATGAAATAGAATGTATGTGCAACCTATGAGCTTTGTGACAAAAAAGTTACCTACCTGTGCAAGATGTATTGAGATGTTCGAAAATGAGTCAAACTTTTGTGTCAGAGTTCAATTTTGGGAGTTGTGTAAGTAAGGTGACCTTCCAGTCTAATGTTTTGTGACCTCCCAGTCAGCTGTTCGTTAAAGGGCTGTATACTCGAGCTAGTCGAGTTAGTCAAGTCCTTGAGTTAGTGTAGTTAACATCCAACTTAACATGAGCTAAGTTTTCTCTTACTTATATTATTTTTGAATAAGGCGAGTTCTGTTCGTAATATGCAGCATAAATTTGATGAAATAATACTTTTGCGTATACCATTTGCAGCATCTCTTTGACTGTATTATTCATTTTGGAGCCTTCAAATCCGTGGCTGATTCGTTCGTGCAAACTCTCAAGTATTATTCCAACAACGTGGTGGGCACCTGCAATCTCCTGGAGGTAAGTAAGACTAAAGTTGGCCAAAAAGGTTTCCAGGGTGTCCCCCCACACATCAGAAGTTCCGTTTCTTACAAGGTTATGAATGAAATGAAGATTGATAAGTTTGTATACAGTTCGTCGTGCACGGTTTATGGTGCGCCTCAGTTCTTACCGCTCACCGAAAAGCATCCGTTGGGAACACCTACAAGTCCATATGGGTTTACAAAACTTGTCACCGAAGAGATGATGCGAGGACTTGTCAAGTTTAATAAGGTAAGCCTAGAGTTGTCATTTTAATCAGAATTGTATTTTATTAATCAAATACTGGCTATTTAAAGCAATTTTCAAGTGAAGTTAAGTTTGGAAAAAGGGAGTTGCATGGGACTTTTGTAATTAGGAATTTGTTCAATGCTTGTTTCCAGGTTGGGAATCCAAGACTGCAAATTTAAAATTAGAACTTACAATCTTGAATCCTTTTGTAATCCAGAGGAAACGTTTCACATTTACTAACTTTTTGCAGCAACGTTCTGCCTGAACAAAAATATAGAGTTGTAATTGTAATCAAACCAAACCAAGGTTCTTAAGTTTCCATGCAGTGCAAGTGCCACCTCAGACAATTTTGGAGGAAAATGATATCGCTCGGTTCCTTTTTGCAACAAATCGAATTGTTCGTAATTCACTGAGTACGTGGGATATCCGGAGTAGAGGTAGACTGGGCCTGTAACTCGTTAACAAGTGCGATTTTTAGATGCTTGATGACCGTTCAAATTCAAGATATGTCTCTTTTGAGGAAATGCTATTTTTCATGATTTGTTGTCAGGTAATCCAGTTCAAAGTTATGATTTATTTAGACAAGGTATATTGGGCGACCCCTGCACGTTTTTAAACATCGATGTCAAGAGCAAGAAACACGTCAAAATCCATTATGCTGGAAAGTTAAGACGTTGTTCAACTACCCATACCAATATTTGATGAATATTTAAGGCAAAAAAGTGGTAAATTTTGATGTGAAACGTCTTGGCTGTACAATGTACTTGATTTTTGACTTGTTGCTCGCTTTTGAGGCTTGTCTTTTAAGTATACCGTACAGGGGTCGCCCAACATACCTTGTCTAATTAAATAATAAGTTCGAACATGCCTGCCTGACAACAAATCATGTAAAATAACAGCTGCTCATAAGAAATAAATCTTGATTTCGATTCTTTAACAAGCATTTAATAATCGCACTTGCTGACGAGTTATAGTCCCAGTCTACCTTTAGTCTGGATATCCCTCGTACGAGGTGATCGCCAAACTTTTTCGCCTTATTTAACATTTTTTTTTTGGTTAGTTGCGGATTTTATACAACTGCTTTAAGAAATGGGATTCCAAGTTAAAAAGATGTCATAAATATGATTCATAGAATTGACATTTCTTTTTCTCATCATGAAGACAATTTCCCTCTTTTCTCAATGGCAAAGAGAACATACGTGCATTTGTGTATACAAGGAGATGCTATTTCTTTAATTTTCTTTCTACAACTGCAGAAAGACTTCTTCTTTATACAACTGATTACGATGTGATTGGTACGCTTGTTTAGGATCTGGGATTCATTCTTTTGCGGTATTTTAATCCTGTTGGTGCCCATCCAAGTGGAATCATTGGCGAAGATCCCCTGGGTGTTCCTGGAAATCTCATGCCATTCATCGCCCAAGTTGCCGTGGGTCGACGAGACAAATTGCGAATCTATGGCCAAGATTGGCCGACGCCGGATGGAACTTGTATTAGAGACTATATTCACGTTATGGACTTAGCTGAAGGCCACGTTAAGGCCGTCAACAAAGTTCTTGAGAGCGATTTCAAAGGGTTGAAAGCATATAATCTAGCAAGAGGGCATGGTAAGTTAGTCTGCATTGATAATGCCCAGCTTCTCATAAATTCCAGCTACCAAATTTTTCTCGTAGGAGAGTCTGTTTTGAATATTGTGAAAGCCTTTGAAAAAGCTTCGGGGAAAAAGATCCCTTTCGAGTTTGCGGAAAGGCGTCCTGGTGATGTGGCTCAATTGTACTCTGCGTGTGATTTGGCCAAGGAAGAGCTTGGTTGGGAAGCAAAGCTAACCTTAGAAGATATGTGTAAGAAAAGTTGATATGAAAAAACGAGAACGGCGATTTCCATTAAAATGAAAATGGCATAAGAGGAAGTGCTCGCTGCGTGAAAACTCACTTTGGCAAGACACTTGATGTTACGTGAAACTGCACCGAATTTTATGGAAGTTGAGTAGGCTCCCAATTTTGTTTGCCGTTTAGCAGAAATTATAGACAAGGGGTTGGCAACCAGTGGGGCCGAGCTCACATATATCTCAAAATTTTATCGTTTGTTGGCCCAAGAGCCCGCGAGACATCCATAGTTCTCCACTAGTGGGCCCAAAGCTCTTTGATTGTTATTTTGTGTACCCTTGAACCTAACAACGTCTGTTTGGTGGCCCCTGACAAGAGGTAAACAAATTTGGTGGACCTTGACCCAAAAGCAGTTGCCGACCCCTGTTCTAAACCTTTCAAGGATGAAGGTCAGCTGACGATCACGCCCGTCAACCATCAGCTGCTCCACAGCAAAAATGAAGATTACAAAATCTGGGCACTATAGATGAGGCTAGCGATATCAATGATATTTTAGTAGGAAAACCTCATGTGCTTTCTTCTGAAAATGAGACCTTGAATTTTCAATTTTCAGCGCAATTGCGTAATGCCAAATGCATGTACTGAAGAGAGCATAATTTGAATGAGC
This sequence comes from Tigriopus japonicus, assembly GCA_010645155.1. Lineage (NCBI taxonomy): Eukaryota > Metazoa > Arthropoda > Copepoda > Harpacticoida > Harpacticidae > Tigriopus > Tigriopus japonicus. Next base: position 4,679,922 of record CM021315.1, read on the forward strand.
TCGCCTTTTTGTAAGAATATACTCATTTATTCTGTGTCATTTTTGCACTGAGACTGAGATTTTCGGTCTCCGGTTAAGCGTCATTTGCAAAAAGGAACATTATGTTCCTTTTTGTTCCGATTATCGGTTTGTTCAGTCTGGATATTACTATTCTCATCGCTAGCCTTGTCTTCCAAATAAAATGAAGAGGTCTTGAGCAAGTGCAGTTCATGATTCTTAGAAAATATCCTTGGGCTTTATCATAGACTGAACTTTGTTTTCATGTAAGCACACCCCTAAGTTTGATCTAACATTCTTGATTTGTTCTCTTTGATGAATGTTCAGAAAAGACGAAAATTTGAGCAGATTCGAGATTATTAAAGTTAAAATGTCAGTCTTGATTTTAAAGGAAAAGCTTAGTCTCTATGTCGAGGACCAATTGCTAACATAGAGTTTTATTTGGTTTTAGGTCGAGATATGTGGACTTGGCAATCTCAAAACCCTAAAGGCTACCTGACGTTAAAATGTGACTGAACACGGTATTTTCTTTGTCTACGTAAAGTCTAAATTGGTCTCATACGATTCCTTAGCAATTGGCATCAATTGTCTCGTTTTGAGAATACAGAAATGTCAAATACGTTTTTGTTATTCTGCTCAAAAAAATAAAAAAGACATGAATAAGAAATGTATCATGCACTGGAAGAGCCTTAGAGTTCAAGTAAATCCCTCAATCCTTCTTTAAAAGACACATATCTATTTTTTTAAACACACGTTTGGCTACATTCCGAGATTACAACCCCCCCCCCCCTCTAGAAAATAAAATGCTTCTTGGTTTGGGAGCAAAAGTTGGCACTGAATCGGCTTTAAGCAAAAACAACTAATGGTAGAATAAGTAAAGGTTTTAACATCTGTTTCCATTTTCTAATCTTTAGCAAAGGTATGCTAAATACAAAAATGAGTATAAATAGATGCTAAAAACGTGACTTTACTTGCAAGGTTTTTATTGATTATGAAAGTCATAAAATTTTCGAAAACTATCAATCAAAAAGGCATTTGTTAACCCACGTACATTAGAAAACATGTTTAGCCCAGGAAAAACCATTCTTGTGACCGGAGGCGCAGGTTGCTTTGTATTTTCAAGCTTTTGGAATATGGTTGTGATATTGTGGCATTGCATGATTTCTCTAATAGCATCCGAGTTAGGCTAAGAATGACTCAACCCTGGATCTGAACCCTCATCGGAAATAGTGCCATATAACTTTCCATAATTCAGTTGAAGAGGAATGTTAGAAAACAAAATAGGATTCACGGCGTCGTGCGTATTTATCCATAGAAAACAGACAATACATATGATATAGTATAGACAATAATGTAGGTTTCCATACACTGACCTTTATTGTAATCATGTTATTTTCTGTCCTGTTGCAATTTCTGTTTTTTTTCCAGTGGATTTTCTAAATTCTCATTTTCTTGTTGGATAAAAGAATTTTTTGCTAAATTTCATGAGAAAAAATCGAGAACAAAACAAATTGCCGACTGAAAAAATAACAGAGTAAATAATTTTGCCCTATTTTATGACAAAGTGAGAAGAAAAAACTTTTTTTTGGAATTGATAGGTAAAAACATTCCTGGCCATTGTTAAGAATGCTAATTTCTAACCTAAAAACCTTACTTTTTGCATTTTTAAATTGTTTTTCAGCCCTCCACACATCACTATTATCTAATCTGGAAAACTAAATTGATATTGATCCCTACAACTTGTCAGCAATGGAAATCTTGGTCTAATTTTAAAAGAATAATTCCCTATTTTCGCGCTTTTCCCTTTTGAACACGCTACCAAAAAGTTAGAGTCACCAAACCTCCAAACTAAGCGTTCTTGTTACCTCTCGCGTTGATCAAAATGGGATCAGTGGACAACACCCAGGCGACTACCTGGATTAAAACTCGTTTAAAAAACATCTTCCTGGCCATTGTGCAAGGGAACTTACATTGAGTACATTCATGTCGATTCTTTAACATTAAATCACAATTTCATGACCGAGACAGCAATGAAAAATACATCATAACGGGTACATGAGTCATAACTGATCCCAAGATTCGTGACGCATGCCACTTCCTTGAAGTTCCTTTCTACCCATGAACTTTTAAGACCTATCCGGCCTGATGAAATACACAAGTAGTTTTGATGAGGATTGGCCATTACCTCCGTTAGCTAATCCTTGTGCAAAATATATGTAGATACAATGAATGTTATTCATCCCAATGCAACCAAAGTACTCACTCGTACATCTCGAATCGAAGAGGGCTTGTTGAGAGTGCGGAGAGTTGTGAGTCGTTGGCCGACAAAAAGAGCGGGCGGCTTGGATAGGATCAACTTTTGTGTTGTTACAAAGATTGGAGGGCACTTCCTAGCCAGGTATACGTACGTAAGGTCTGCTCCTCTTTATGCCATTGGGAGGGAACCCGGTGGCTTCTTCTTCTTCTATGCTTCTCATGCTTTAGGGCAGGAAAACTGTTAAAGTCCCTTTCATATTTTGTTGTGGTTGGGGCTTGTCCTGCTGGTAGCTAGTAAGGTATTCGAGCAAAATAACATCGAAAGGTGTTCTATGTCGTTTGGAAGGTGGGTTCACAAGGAAGGACGAGGAAGTTCTTTCATCCCCTCCTCCTCAAAACACGAACTTGAAATCTGAGACGTGTTGCATTGCCAAAGAAGCCAGACCTCTCCATTCAACCCTCGTCCCATTGACATTGGAGTCATTCGTCATCATGGCACTCCAACTGATCTTTTCTACATAGGGAAAAATACTTCCGATCATGAAGATATTTAGTGTTATATTGCTGGTTTTGAGTGTCCCAGGGATTTTGGGTGAAGCTCCGCCATCGTCAATTGGTTCTTCAAATACCATTAAAGATGACAAGTCCTCAAAGTCTTTGGACGCGGAGGCTCCATTGGTTGTGTCCAAATGTTGTCCCATCGGATCCGTGTTGATTGAATCAGAGTTAAGTGTGCGCACATGCAAGAATCGGTCGGAAGTCAGTGAGGACACATCAAAACGTCCTCGATGGAGTCCAGTGTTCTTCGACCTCCAAACCGAAACGGAGGTCGAGAGACCAGCCTCATATCTGCTTCAAAACGGAGTTCCACAATGTGACACGGAACATGGAGAGACTTTGGCTCCAATTTATCACCATGAGCACACTTTTGATGATATGATGTTGCTAATCAATGGGTCCTTGGTTCACCAGCTCTTTCATAAAACCGCATTGTCGCCCAGATATATCTATCCTCCGGATAAATATTGTCTTGAAGACATGATAATCAAACACAATGTCAGTGGCACAATCAAAAATGGGACCATTGAAGATTCATTGATTGAATTTGGCTACATTTGCGTGCAAAATGAGGTAAGTTAGATATCATCAACTGAAGAAAATTGATCTTCCTAATGATTTTGATACCATAGGAAAACCTTCAAAGCATCGTGGATGAGTTTCTCTATCCGTGTGGTCTAGCAGTGTCTATTCTTTGCCTGATTCTTACTTTTCTCTTGTATTCATTTCTCCCTCAATTGAGAGATTTGACGGGGAAATTTATCTTGGCGATCTGTGCTTTCTTATCCACTTGCTTTGCTTTAATATTGGTTGAACACTTTGGATGGAAAGACACCAACGTCAACCGATTTGTCACAGGTAACATCTAACTTCGAAGAATTTGAATCTTTTAAATGCAAATCATTCCATTTCTTATAGTGTTCCTAAAGCATCTCAGCGTTGTAGCCATTTGGTTGTCTATCTTGTGTATGGGACATCATGTGTGGAAGATTGTCAAGGCCAGGACGGTTTTCACTCGAGTGACTGATGGAACCAAGCTTTTCTTTTACACCATGTTTCTTATTGTGAGCTTGGTCATCATCACACTTGTTGCGCTCACATGTCATTACTTTATGGAACGAGGACGTAATCTCGAAAATCATCCAATTGGTAAGTGTTTGAACATTTGTTTTGCATTAGTTTAATGAAGGGTTCAAAAGTTTGGAAACAAGCATTGATTGGTGTCCGAATATTTTTGGTTTTGTTTGAGGTCATCAAATCATCACTGGTCCATAAACATTCCGTAGCTGGTCGCCATAAAAAAGTTTGATTTTTGTTAGGTTGTGTCGGAAAAAAATACGACTGGAACACTGGGATAACATAAATTCCTTACTTACAAAACAGTCTGGAATGTGACAAAATATAAGTAAAAGCATACGATTAATCATAGAGCAATGTAACACTGGTCCATGGGATAACCTATGTTAATCGTACCTCTAAAATATACATAGGCACAGTTAAGCAACCTTTTGGTATTTACTCTAAACTGTAGCAACATCTCAATTAAGTACAACAGCAACAATGTCACTTTAGATCCGACATAGAAATATTTGGTTTTTGTAAGTTCCACTTACGTCCATGTACTCTTTGGTAAGATTCAAAAGAAGTGAGTGCACTTAAAAAAGAAGAGAAATTGAACGATCGAAATCAGGGCAACATTAATTTAGAACTTTTAGGATGTACCTTTTAAAAATTGATATCGAAAGTTTCCTGGTTGTAGTGCGCTTTTTTATCCTTTTCACGGATTTAAACTCTACAAAAAGATTTATTTATCGTCTTGTCGAGGTATTTTGTTAGCAACAAATTGTTATGGCACAACTTTAGATTTGTGAAAATTGAGCTTTTGCTTGCTTACGTAGGGTATCTGGCATTGTAAGACTTACTTTTTTTAAAACACTTTAAATTGAAAAATAAGTGAGCTATGACACGATAACTGAGTCTCAGTTTAGAAGGTACACCCTATAGGACGTACTTTATCTGGTATCTTTTGTAAGCCGTTAATTGAGGATTTGACTTTCCCATAATTGATGGTGGAAGAGCATTAGGTAATAATCCTGAAACGTTCTTGAAATGGAGTGGGGCCTTTTTCTATTGGTCTCGATTGTATCAAAACAAGACCTTGATTGAAGGTTTCACAACCAATTTGGAATCCATTGGTTCTCTTATATTCTACTTGTGTTTCTAACCGTGTCTCACGTACCCTTATTGGCTTTTTGAAAGTTCGTTATCTAAAAGTATGCACGTACTTGACCAAATCCCGACATTTGACTCGCTCAGTTTCGCCTCCGCAGTTCTCGTCTCTCCAAAAAATACTGGACAGTGTTTCAAATAGTTTTTAAGTTTAGAACGTTCTCAATTTCATCTTGGCATTTTTGGAACCATAAACCAGAGGGGAACAACTTTTATTTTACTATGTTATAAAAGTCTAGGTCCAGGGAAAAAATCAATACCTGTAAACCTTCCATTAATCATAATGTTGAAAACTTGTCAAGCCATAATCCAAAAAAAACAAGTTATTTTTGGCCTACAAAGCTTAAAAACGATATTCTAATATCAAACAACAACTTCCAGAAACTATTATATATCTCTTCAATGTCGAGAAACATTTTTTTATTTTCATGTTGTTTTCAAAATGATATATATTAAGGTATTTCAAATGCTCTATACGCAGTTTCGATAAAATATTTTTGGAAGGTCAAAATCACTGTGCTGTAAATTAAGTGAAAAGTGGAGAAAAAAGGGATTTTTCTTCAATTAAACTTGGTCCTTCAAGACATTGTAAACTTGAAAATAAATCAGTTAAACATATTTTTGTTGGGGATTTCTTACTACCGCTACAAGCAATAGGATACCGGGTAATTCAAACTTATTAATGTAATGAATCCAAGTAATATGTATGCAAGCGTTAGTTGGTATATCTAGAAGTTACTTTTGACTGATCTGGACAACCTTGGAATAGTTCAGATTTATTTTCAACAATGAGAGCATTTTAAGTGATACCATGTTATGTTTTGAACTGTTTTGATTTAACCTTTAAAACCGAATATTTGTGACACTGGAAAGCAATGGGAATCTGATCATCAATAGAACTGATACTTTTTAGTATTGATGTTAAAAATTGGATCATTCAAACTCAAATAACTCAATTCAACAAGGAAGTACATACTCAGAAAATGAATTGAATGATTGAACAAAAAATATTCATAAAAGTGTTTTGGTATTTTTTCCTACGACTTGGTTTTTTTATAAAACAATAAGATAAAAGTTATTCCCTAGTGGCTTGAGAATGAAAAATGCCAAGATGTGTCTGTGTCTTTTGATCTAAACTTAAAACGACATTTGAAACACTGTGACCGCAACTATCACGACCCCTCTCACTTCTCACTAAGAGAGAGCTTTCAATTAAATGACTTATTAGATTCCTCTCGGGTGGCCGCGAAGGACACCAAAAGCAGTTCAAATTTTCCATCTAGTTTTGTTGGAACACCATGATGGAACAGGCTTTTAACTCGACCTCGGTTCAAGCTCCTTTTGTCGTTCTCTTGGAAACGATCCCAAGTTCTTCCCAAACCATCGTAGGCATTATTTTTGGCCTCATTCTTGTGATGGGATCGTATCTACACAAGCAATTGTGTCTGAACCTCATGCAAAAAGTTCGCAACCGACCAATCAATCGCCTTCTTCTCATCAGCTACGCCTTGAATTTGCCCAGTATGATCACTTTGAGCTTCCAAGTGTTCCTTCTTGTGGTCCAAAGAAGTCCAATGAGCTTCTTGCCACCAGGTTTCAGTCACTTCTTTTTGCTTTTGGAAGTTGTCACCCGATTTAACATGGGCTTCGAAAAGATAGTGGGTAGTTCAGTGGCCATTTTCCGGTAAGTCAGTCTGTTCTTGACTCAAAAAAACCCCAATTGTCACAACATTTGATCCATCCAGGTCTTCCTATATCTTGTGCCATAAGACCGTCAAGTACAGAATTGGCGAAGAACGACTTCTCATCCTTCTCTTCTTGTTTGCCTTTCTTGTGGGTCTTTGTTTTGGAGTTGTCACGACCTTGGTTGATATTCACTTTAATGGCTACCATGGCATGATCTTCTATCACATCTTTGTTCAAAAGCCCATGGTGGGCCTTCAAGGTCCCAAACGGGTTTGGCTGCCTCTCAGGATCTTTGGAGCTGTGGCTGTAATCTGCAACTTGGGGGAGTTTGCCTCGTATCTTGGAATTTATGTGTTCCAACTTCATCGGGAAAACGCTCTGATCTCCACTGTCAATGGTCGAACCATCATCCAAAGAAGAAGGAGGAAAAATGCCATTCAGGCATCTGGGCAATTGGCTTGTCTCTTGATTCGAGTCTCCTCCACATTTTGTGCCATCCTCAGTTTCTCTTTGCTGAGGAAGGTCACGCCCACAGATATTATGCTTTTCCAATTGTTCCTTTGGCCTGCTTTAAATTTTGGGCTGATGCCTTTGTTCCAAGTGCTTTGTTCGGCGGAAATGAGGAAAAACATTTTGAGGATCTCTTAAAAACTTACACTAAAGATTTTGTTCCGAGGGTAATTGAGTGGGATTCGGAGTCAATGAGGTAAAGCGTGATTAGGTTTGAAAGTAGTACTCTCATCTCGGGACAGATTTTAGAAAATGATTTTTGTGTTAATAGGTTGGGCAACAGTTCTGGCATTATATATTCCCGCTTCAATTCTGCTTCTCATCAGCTTATATTACTATTGGACCTCTCAAAGAAGAATTGTGAAGCAAATCGCCTACAACAGAGGAATGCAGCACTTTCAAGTCAAGTAAGTAAGCTTTTCATCACATCAAAATGTCAGACATTTTTTCACCTATTTCATTTCTATTTCAGTTTTGATTTGTTCACAAAATTCTTGCTGGTCATCGGAATCTGGTGGATGTTCTTCTTGCTCGCTCTCTTTGAAGTTGAGGCGCTTGTCTACATTTCGAAAGTCTTCAATGTCATCGAAGGGCCCCTAATCTTTTGTATTGCCATGTGCCGCACAAGAGTTGCCTATTTGTTTAAACGGTAAGTCTAGGCTTGTTACTAAAGACTAGATTTGAAATTAATGAGTCATATAAATTGGGCCAAAACTTTATTTAAATTGATAAATATTGATAAAAAAAAAATTGAAAATGTTTTTTTTTCTGACGAATTAGGTTTGCTTAATTTGGGTGGGGCCAGTTTTTAATCATTTTTCTCAAAGGCGTCATTATTTCAAGCAATCGTCAATATTTTGCTGACCATCTAAGACTAAAGAATTTTGAGAAATATTTGATGAAGTCATCTCGTGATTCCAAAATACAGACGTACTAAAACTATTGCTTAGAGACATTTGCCCATCTCGTAAGTTTTGCTCAAATTTTTCATGCCTAACAAATCACGTCAATCTGCCTAAAAAATCACGCCAATCACGATCTTTAATGCAAAAATCAATCACATTATCTCCAAAATATTGATTTTTTCAAGATTACCTTTTTTTTTGGGGGGGGAGGGGGATTGTTGGTGTTAGGGTCGGAGGGTTGAGCCTCGCCCAGCCAGCGAAGCCAGCCATCACATCGTCCAAAGTTTTTCCGATAGGCAATCTCATGTCCAGTATCAGAATGGTTCTCCGTCTGTGGGTGTGGATTAACGTCTAAAAGTTTCCTTGAGAAAGGTCGGGGAGGAGATTCGAACCTAGGACCTCTCTCACTATAAGAAACTGCGCTAACCACGACACCACGTCTCCTCCCAATTTTTTTTTTGATTTTTTTTCACCAAAAATTGTGGCAAAATCGAAAATTTATTGTTAAAAAAATGAATTTCAAATCCGCTCAGTACGCAATCAAAATTAGTCTGAAGCGGATCAATCATTGTTTTTGGACAACGAAAATCTAATGCCCATTTTTAGAGTGCTTGTCTGCTTTCGGTATGGGCAAACGTGCCGAATATTCGGTTAGACCTTCGAATAGACAAATGAATTATTCATCAAGATTCTAATCTGAAATATGTTGGACAACACATTACAAAGAACTTACTTTGTACTTTTCATCATTATAAAATTACTTTTCTTTCAAGTAGCCATTCAATTCTAAAAAGGGTAATCCGTTCCTGTTTGTTTTTTGTAGTGACGCTAATTGGACTCTCAAAGAGAAGTTAAGGGCCAACTAACGATGTTTGATCTTTCTCATTTGTACAGGTACTTTTGCTACGATTGGTGTTGCTTTGGATGTTGCAAAAGTGACGACTTTCTGGATGGAGGGGACTGTAAAGAGCTTTCGATTATAGACACGTTGCGAAACCGAGATGAAGGCGAAGAAAATTGTTTGCCAAGTACGTCTCTCTTGCCATCGCCATTCCCCTCCAGCAACAATCGAGAGCTGAGCAAGTCTTTGTTCAACGTCCGACATCAACCTGGCGAGGTTCCGCCTCCTGCCGACCCAGATATGCCCGTGGGACGGGTAAAACGCCTACTGAAGTCCAACAGTCTCACCGCTATTGCCAATATCAATTTCGGATGGAGGAAAGAGACCTCTGTATGATCGCTGTCAACATGATATTGAACGTTACGTTCTTCATTGTACCCTGAATGGATTTCTCAATGAACAAAATGGCTGTCAACAAGGAAGTCTCGTAACTTATCGGCTAACAATCACGCAACCTGCATCCAACGTCTAGCAGCTTCCAGGCTTGGATGGAACAGAATCTTTCCTTCTCAATGATTTCTTCTTTCCCAGGGTTCCCACAACCTTAGAAAAAAGGTCTTTTGCATTAATCAACTACTACTAAACCAAACAGTCAACAAACACTCCTATTCCGGCCACCCAATGTTTGAACACCAACAAGAGTCCTCAAGTGATGCTTGATACACAAAAGCATATTTATTTAGGAACCCTAGATTGCGCGAAAGGACAAAAGAGCCTTTCTAGAATGCCTACCCAAAATCTAGGGCAAAGCAAGTCTCTGTCAAGAGGAAATGTGAAAGGGAGATGGGGAGGGGGAAAAAGAAAGTTAGAGGCACGAGGTTACTTGAGACTCAATCGGATACAATCTCTCAGTGACCAGATACACACTATTGAACAAACGTGCCATAGCATACGAATACATCCACACCGGTACAGGGAACATCCCTTCAGTGTTCTGTCGTGGTTCAACAGTTGTATCAGAAGTAATGTTTTTATAATTCTTGGGCATTATTTGGGTCCCTTATAATTGTGAACTCTGGTCACTTGATCTCCACGAGGCTTTTCACAAGGCTTTTTCCGAGGGACCTTGTTTAGTGACTTTGAGGGGAAAGAGCGTCAGTATTTCCAATTCCAACCTAAGGCCAATCATCATAAGAGCAAAGCCATTATTCTACAACAAGAATTTGTTCGGCATGAATTTTGCAGTGGTGTAATAACGCCATGGTTTTGGATCCGTCTCATTGTGGTTTTTCGAGTTGTGGAACAAACATTACAACAACAATTTTATTATTGTTTTTGTTGTGGTAGTGATGACTACAACTGATATTACAAAGAACCTTTCGGACTGCAGCCTTTCCGACATGGTGATCACATCAGAGTACCAATACAACGTGTGCATTGATTTGCAAAACAGGTTCGAAAATTTTTACTTGGCTATTTGTTCCAAATATGTGCTTAGAGTACTGACCACGAATCGATAACAATTGTTTTAAGAGGCGCTCTCGAAGGTTCAAGAGAAAGTGTGGAGAAATGTTCCTCTTGCTAATGATTGTGAAAAACAACGAACTCTAACGTTTCTCTGGTCGGTTACGAGTTTCTTTTTAGCTTATTCTGAGAAAAACATTCGGTTGATTGTGGGATTGAAAAAGGTGATGAGTAGGGATGGGCAAAAAGTGGAAATCAACAGAAGCTTTTGGTTAACAAAAGTTGCACAAAAATGAGCCCAAAATCGTAAAATAAAATGCAGTAAAAGGTCAAAAGGGCAAATAAAGACAAAAAAAAAGCGCAAATAAAATTTAAAAAATTCGCAAAAAAATGATATTTCTGAAACAAAAAGCTTCAGATACTTTCTTGTCATCTGCTTTTTATTTTTTCAATCTTGAAGAGCAAAATTTAGATATTGAAGTAGTAGTAATCAATACTATGCTAGCCTAGGCTGGGAGCCTTTAAATCAGATTGAGTATTAAATTTGAAAAAATCATCCAAAAGTATACATTTTCAAAGAAGAAATAGCAAACTCTCAACAATTTGTTCATTTTAGGCCAAATTCGTAAAAAAATGTGCAAATAACGGCGAAAAGTGCAAAAAGGCAAATAAATGTGTTTATGTTACCATTTTTTTTCACTTTTTGACCGTCTCTAGTGATGAGGCCATAGTTCGTGCTCATCAAGCTAATATTCGATGTTGTGTGAGACTTTCTTGTTGCCTGAAATGAAAGGTACAAAAGCCGATCTTGGAAGTTGTTCGGATGGCATTAGATAATATGTTTTGCCAAACACTCAAAAGATTTGACTTAGAGACATTTGATTTGTCAACTGCATTCTTAATTATTGAAAAAACTTAATTAAAGTACTGTAATGATACCGTTGAAAACAATCTATCGTGCTTGTGCAATTGCTCGTGCTTAATGACAACAATCTTTCCATAAACATTACCCATATCCTATAACGAAAATAGACCAAGGTAAAAAACCAACCTGCCTTGAGTAAAAGCTTGCCCCACTTTCCCTAATAATGCAGATGTTTCAATTTACAAAAGCAACCTTTCAATAAATATTGCTCTAGTCCAAACAACAAACTGGGCGTGTTTACAACAAACGTTACTTATGCAGTTCATTCCATTTTTTCTACAATAGTTATAAATATTGAAACACTTCACAGCTGGATATTTTATTCACGAGGGCTTTCTTAACCACAGCCGTGGAAGCTGAATTTCAAGTGCTTCACCTTAAAACACTCAAGTCGCATGTGCACAGAGAACTGGTATTTGTACTACTCTTTATGATTGCTTCAAAATGAAAATCTTCGAGAAAGTGAAAGGTGCGTCTTAGTTTACCATGTCTTTGCTCACTGACAAGTTCAGATTTGCAGTTCGCTCCTATTGTACCAAGGTCGCAAAGCAATTTAGCAGCAGCCAAAACAACTTGAACAAAATTGATCTTGAAATGGAACCGGACCTCCAAAGCGAAGATGATTTTCCAAGATCTCATTTGGAATGGATTCGAAAGAAAAGTGTGTTTGAGCCCATTCATTTCTCAAACAACGGGATTGATTCCGAACGCGAAGACAAGTAAGACAAGTGATTGATTGGAAATCGTGCACATAACTGAGAAATTCTTAGGTACGCTTGGTTCATTTGGGATTGCTTTCGTCAGTTAACGTTATGAAAGACCTGGAATAGGAACTTTTCGCCTCTTTCTCGCTCCAGGGTGAATTTTAATGAAAAGGTCACTAACACAGCTGTATTGCGAAAGATATTAGGATGGACTATTTCGCGGGGATTAGATGGATTTTTTGCTCTTTTTATACTATTTTTTCCAAATGCTTAATTGAGATGGAAAGTGCCTTTTTAGAAGGTATCTACAAGCATGTGTCGAAGTACCCGTACTAAATCATCTATTGCAATTACTTTAGGTCAAAAAAATCATTTGGTCGAATTTGAAGATATTAAATATTAAGCTAGCCATAATATTGAATTAGAGAAGGATTGGAAAACAAACCTTGCATTAAAGATGTTAAATTTTCAGTGAAAAAGTATGTCCATTTGTGCTATTGAGACTTTGCTTTCGAACATTTAGTATGCTTGTTTTTTCTTTAAAGTTATAGCGATTTTTTTTTCAATATTGTGTTGAAGCAAAGTTCAGAGGACATTGGAAACTATTTACTGCGCTACGTATAATAATCCTCTTTTTCCTCCCTACGTATTAGTATTCACATTTCCATGTCTATATCTCAAGGTCACTGCTTTTAATCAGATCCAAAGTCAACTTTGCCAATGTTTAATATTGCAAGATTGCTCAAATTTATCGACGAAGAGTAGGATATTATTAATGGACATGCAAGTCCACGAAATCGGAACAAGTGTCTGCTCCAAAAGGCACTTCGGTTGGAAACTTGTTCCACGCTGTTCTATCCCGTTCCATTTTGTGTCTGGCTATTTTACTCCTGCTGTTCCAAGGGCGCTCGCTCTCGCATAGAAGTCTGACTACCATGATGGCATTCAACTGTCAAACACAGGGTGACAGATTTTCTGACAGAAGCTTCTTGACAACACGGTCTAGTGAGGGTTCTTAAGAGCAGAGTTGACGAACATCAATGCTTGAATTTGCTTTGAATGTAGTCATTTGGGTTTAAAGACCGAGAATTTCAACAAATGGTTAAATACTCTTTCGAAGGTGACTTGCTTTAGAGTATGGCAATGCATGGTTGACCGGCAATGAGTTATGTTCCTCAAGCGTTTTCGTCACCCTGAAGAGAGGTCCATTAAGGGCCTCTCAGTGTTCCCAGTGTTCCAGATCCTGTTTAAGGTTGGTTCGCCGGCGAAAACCCGAGAGAACCAAGCAAGTTGTGAAGGCTGAAAGCATGAAGTAAGGCGTGAGTGAGGAGAGCTATGCGGAGAGCACAAAGCACGACTTGAAGCCTAGGATTGCAGGATCAGCTCACCACCACACCTTGGAATTTGGCACAAAATTGTAGTTTTCCCTTGCCTCTCCAAGACACCGGAGTCTCGGCGCAAACCAGGGTGGAGTCAGTTTCATCTCAGTATGTAAAGTGGAACCACATCACAATCCAACTTCCATGATGATATAGCAAAGAGTTCGCCTCCCTGCCACTTTAGTGCCTCTTCACTCGCTTCTACTTCTACTTCTACTACTACAACTACTGGTCTTGTTTTGTGATCCAAAAAATAAAAAAAGCCCACAGTTAGGTCGGGTCTTATTAACCAGGGGTCTTTATGGTTCCTCTGGCAAGCACAACTACAATCAATCCCTTCATGGCATCTCGTTCCATATCAACGTCTTCCACCACTAACTATGATGAGATCACGGCCAACCTCTGCTATTTTTGCAGCACAAATGGAAACCAACAAACCAACTTCGCAAATGTCGAGGATATGCTCTTTGAGGTCTTCTGCTCGGAGGATTCAGATTCCATTGATGGTATTGCCATTGGACATTTCCTCAAGGTAAGATCCGATAACTTTTCTCAATTTTTGGACAAGTGGAACATGTACAGATAATGGGCAATTTTCTAGGACTGTGTATACAGTAAGTGTTAACAAATGACAAGTTGCACCCAATCAAAAAAAATCGAGTAATAGCGACATATCAAAATAGCATGTGTTTGAGTGGATTAGATTAATATGAATGGTTCAGTCTAGAGCCAATATAACTAGATAAGGATGTGCAAAAGATTGAGTTGTTGCACTTGGAATCAAGAGTCAACAATAAGCATAAATCAAAATTTTTCAAAAATGCAGGTTTTGGAAATTAGCACGAATTGTCTAGGATTTTCTCAACAGCACTGTTCTTTTTTCTGGGCTATCCTTGAATCCTTTGGGACCAGTGATCCTTAGTGGAACCACTCAATTTCATGCGTTTATTCCTGAAATTATAGAGCTCTATTGTAAGCTAAAAAACTATCACTCGTGTACTCTTTTATTGTAGTGGCTCTAAGTCAAATCACAATTCAAATTCACTATAGAAAGGCAATTAACACGGGTCTCAAAATTACCATTGAGTCTAGGTTCTGAGGGAAGAACCTCTTTGACAGGCCATTCTTTATGCTCAAGCGCATCTAAGCCAGAGCAAGTTTGTGCACATTTTTGCAAACTTCATCCTTTCGTGTTGGGCGTCTTGCAACAGAGGGCCTGAAACTAGATCTGCCCTATAAAACGGAAAGAGCCCATTGGTATTCTAGAGGAGCAGCAATCCTAAAATCTCCAAGGGGACCAAGTCATTGGATGACCAAGTAAATTGGCAAGCAAAGAGTGCTTGTTGGTTCTTTACCGACCCACATCAAAGATAGTTCAAACTGCCTTTTGATAAGAGTACAAATTAGCACTGTTTTTTAAGGTACTTTTCTCAAAACGAAAGTTGTCGCCTTGAAAAGTGATCCAACCTTTCTTTTAAGGGTTTCCAACCACAGAAAAATAGAATTGCCGGTAGAATAGCAAAGGCTTGTCAAAGGCTTTGCCATTCTGGAGGCACAATTTTGGCCATTGGCCCAAGGTCAATGCCATGGCCTTGAAAAGAAACCTTAGGCAATTTTCACTCCAAGATTGACAGGGTTTCCCTTGTTGAAAGCGAGAGAATAAAAAAATGCCGCATGGAAATGGCCTTCTTTTGTTCTTCAGTGGGTCCCACAGCCTTGCCTAATCAAATGAGTCCTCGCTTCTTATCCGACTTAAAGATAGTCAAGGACTGTCTCAGAGATTATCTGGCCTTAATCAATTCTTCAAATTGTTCAGATCGAAGGAGAAGAACTTCTTTTTTTTTTGGTTTTCGACCTGAAATATCTTGATCTTTTTTTTGGGGTGCATCGTGGAAGGAATGCCAAGTTCCAGATAGGCTTCATACATCTAGTACATTTTGGATGCAGATGCCATGCCAAGATTAGAGTCATTTAGGTTGGCGACGCTTTCATGTAATTTCATCAAGGTCACTTTCGGAAAAGAAGTACCCCTTATTTCTAGCAAATACAAATTAATCTGTCCAGAAAGGACTGAACTAATGAACAAGTTGACATATTCATTTACTGCAATCATAATACAATTCCTCGAAGCCCAAAAGGGCAATAGTAGATAATCTACGGCAATCCGAAAGACTTCTAGATTTTTATATATCGAGGAAATACCTGGAGCTAGTTACTTTCTAGAACTACGGCTTGAGCAAAAAAAATATTTCAGCCATTGAAATGTCAAGGAAGGCCGTTTTTTTTTCCAAATCTTAGACGAAAGTTCAAAAGTTAGCGGCACAGAACATCTGTTATCTTCAAAATTATTATTATTGCTATAAGGAGACCAGACAAAAAATGACACGACTATTAAAGTACGAAAAAAAAATCACGCATCGACAAACACTTTCATCAAAAAGTTGATCTAAAATTAAACCTACAGGGTGACACTTACAGTCAGGAGCAAAAGTATTTGTAACGTGACGAGAAAACCAGAAAATCCTTTATATCCAATTAAATACTATGCTAAGAAGTTTGTAAGAATGTAATATTTTTTTCCGATTAAGAATAATACCAGTTTCCCGCAATTGTTTTATAAAAATGTCTGAAACTAACTTTTAATTATTAAAAATAAAATTTTAGATAGTGCAAAAGTATTCGTAACGCGCAAAAAAGTTAACAAAATAGGTTTATAAACAGATTTTTCATCAGAAAAAATTGATCGAAAGATGTAGAACATTCTGGAAAGCCGGAGAAAAGTCATTTAGTCTCCTTTTTTTTTCTTTTTAAGATTTTCTAGATCTTTCTTCGATCTTATAAATTTTACGGAATTGAACAATTGCTTCACAGTCAGCCAATCATGACCAAGGTCAAGGAGCTCGACAAGGACTTGAAGTTGAAGATAGTAAGTCTTCATCATGGAGGCAAGGGCTACAGAGCCATTTCGAAGCTTCTGGACATCCCGATTTCAACGATTCAGTACGTCATGAAGAAGGCACAAAAGAACGGAACGGTTGAGAACCTCCCAAGATCCGGTCGTCCAAGGAAACTGTCAGCCAGACTTGAGAGGAAGATTGTCAGAGAAGTCACAAATAATCCTCGAACAACGGTCAAGGACATCCGGAACAGTCTCAGTGAAAATGGATTGTCCATCTCAAGGTTTACTGTTGCTCGCTCACTTCACAAAGCAGGATTGAAGTCTTGTCGCCCACGGAAGACTCCCTTGCTCAAGGATAGACACTTGGCTCGCTTGGAATTTGCCAAGAAGTACCTTGACAAGACCAGTGACTTTTGGTCTAGGATTCTTTGGTCAGATGAGACAAAGGTTGAGCTTTTTGGTCACAACGATGTTCAAAGGATTTGGCGAGGTAAAGGAGAAGCGTTTCATCCAAAAAACACCATCCCTACGGTCAAGCACGGTGGAGGATCGATCATGTTATGGGGCTCCTTTTCCGCCAAAGGCACCGGTAACCTCGTGAGAATTCATGGGACAATGAAAAAAGAAGACTATCGGGATATCTTGGCTGAGAATCTCCGGAGTTCAGCGCGGAAACTTTGGCTTGGTCGACAGTTTGTCTTCCAGCACGACAACGACCCTAAGCACAACAGCATTTTGGTCAAAAAATGGTTGAAGGACAATCGGATTAAGGTCTTGGACTGGCCCTCCATGAATCCGGACATTAATCCAATTGAAAACCTTTGGAGAGAATTAAAAGTCCGTATCCGTGCAAGACGTCCAAAGACAATTGACGAACTGGAGCAAATCTGTTATGAAGAATGGGCTAATATTCCTTCAGATGTATGTAAAAATCTTGTAAATGATTATTAAAAACGTCTCTTAAGTGTAATTCATCAAAAAGGGCATTCAATAAACTATTGACAAAATGTTACGAATATTTTTGCTCTTGGTCTAAAACATGTTCTGAGCAGTTTTTTAACCAAAATCTTGTAAATTTTTAAAAAGAAAAGTATCATAGCTTTTAAATGATAAAAGAATAACTAAGGAGCAAAATGGTTCTTAATTGTATTTTTCAAAAATCGAGTATCATTTAAAAATCAATAAAATTTTCGAGGTTACGAATACTTTTGCTCCTGACTGTAAGTTGTTACCGGTTCGAAAGCATTACATGACAGGACATTTTTATAATGAATGACCTGTATTTATCAGCTGTATTTCATTACTTTTATCAGTTTCATTTTTCTATTAAGCTGAGAGATAGTGCTAAAAGAACTTGATTCTTTCTGAAATTTTGTTTTATGATTCTTTAATATTTCCACTCTGTTGGTCGGACATAAATTCAGACAATATGAACTAATTCACCTGATACATTTTTATTGGTTGTAATGACTTTTTGCAAGAGAGGTGACAAATTGCGGCAAACGAACGAGTAAATACTTATGTGTCACCCTGTATATTAGTGAAGGAACAAGTTTTGGTCTGCCAGAAACCGCTTTTGTCTGCCTTTTAGATGTCTGAATAATGAAGCCAAAGAGACGCTTCCATCCGAAACTACTCCAATTGGAAGGAAGGCTGACAGTGGAACTGGCGATAAGATTGCCTTCTAGACATCGCACTCCCCTTCCAATCACAAAGAATAGTAGTAATCCCAATAGGCTCGATTGGTTCCCATAGTGACCTTCGAAAGGCCACGACCGAGTCAATGACTCAAAAGTCAATGAGTTGCATTTGTTCGAAGTCTTTTTCCTTCATCTTCTCAATGAGGTTGAACTTATTTTCAGGCATTGGAATCGACGGGGCTTCGAAGATCCGATCCGCGTCTCAAAGAGATGATCCAAAACTTGGAAAAGTTCCAAGTTAAAGATGAAACTAACGACTTTCATAAGATTGTGATTGATCGCAAGGAATTCAAAGAGTAAGTGTTGATGGCACAACCAATTTTGGAATCCAACAAATCCAAGCTCCGTGGTTAGATTGGTTGTTTCAACTTCAGTGTTGTTCCAACATTTTTTGAGATATGCATTTCTAAAAAAAAGTACTATCTAGCTATATTGTAATGGTTCCGTTTAGCATGAATGGCATTCACTTCTTTACAGAATCATCATTAATAATATTGTCCTCATCTCAAGAGCCCTCAGAAGGCAGTTCATCATTCCTGATTTTGAGGACTTTACTCGATACATTGACGAGTTTTACCATAAAGCCAAAGAAATTACCACCGGCAAGGTATGTAAGATTCATTGTTAGTTGGATTCAAGATAATTAATTCTCTATCTTAGGTCGCAGACTACATCCCCGTTTTGGCAAAACAAGACCCCAACATTTTTGGCGTGTCCCTCTGCACAATTGATGGTCAAAGATATTCCCTTGGCGATGCTCAATATCCATTCACTCTCCAGTCCTGTTGGTAAGGCCATCTAAATTGGGCCCTGCAATGAATGAGCTTTATGGGTTCATAAAACCTCAACGACAGTTTTGGACTCTAAATTGGTCAGATTGGCCTTGCAACCCAAACTAAATAAACTATATTTTTATTTTCTCACACTCAGTCAAGCGTTTTACCCTCTTCAAAGGTTTCATGTCAATGCTATCGTGCAAATATCAAAGTCCAAACCCTTGCTCTTTTCTGAACTTCACTTGAACCTGAAACTGGCAAAACTATGTATCTTAGAAAAAGAAAGAAAAATCCTTACATTCTTAACTTCTCTTGTGGTGTTGGTGTTCCTGGACCCTTCATCTTAGTTTTATTGTGCACCTCCAAACCCTTGAGAAGGGAGGTTACAACTTTGGCCACGAAATAACCATTCAAAGTGCCGGGACAGAAAAAGGGGGCCATCATAAGGCTTAATTCAAGGGCAAACAACGACCTTGGCAAAGGTCCCATCACGCGATCCAAAGAGAAAGGTCCAGTCGGAGCAAAAATAAAGGTCTTTGAGAGCTCAGTTTCTAGGAACCAATACTGCTTAGCAGACCTGTGCTTCAAATTTGCAATAGAAGGTGATGAATTTAGGGACAGGAACTTTAGACGAATTAACTTATTCGTCCTTCTTCATCTTTTTTCGTCCTTTTTACCTTTATTCGTTGCGATTTTTTTTCCGTTTAATTTGGATTTTATTCGTCTTTTTTTTTTATCTAATCGGTCAATTTTTATTCTTTAGTCTTTTCTCGTTTAACTGGCCAAAAACTTGGATTTTCTTGGATTTCAAGCTCATTAAGCGTTGTTTTCAATTTTCCAAGCAAATAATAATTTCGAAGAAAGTTCAACGCCAAAGCTTATGACAAAGTAACAATTTGATTGTCAGTTGCGGTTTTGCACCAACAAAATACAATCCACACTCACAAATTAACTTATCCTCGTAGTGTTGCCCAACAGACATAGAAAGAAAATTGGATTTGGGTTGAAAAAGCTTTCTGGCCATAAGAACAATTAATGTATCTGCCTTTCTGACTTCAGCTCTACAGAAAACTACACTATTTGCTTGGTAATTTGAGATTTCATATACCTGAGGCGCTTTTTCGCTTTTTAGGTCCAAACATGGATCACTTGAGCTCAAAAAACTCAGCAGCTGATCACCATAATTCAATTCATTACAATTCGATAGGCATCTAAGTGAGCTCGAAATATGTATTGAAAAGGTTTTTAAAATAACAATGAGTAAATAACTTGGTGGTTGAGTTATTCCGTTAGGATCCTTAACAATATCCACATTACAATTACCAATTACCATTCTCCTTACCAATAAAAAAATGTGAGTGAATCTAAGAGCACAGAAGTTGATGGGATCAAATCTTACATTGAAATAATCCAATTGAATTTAAAATCACTGAACCTCGTTTTCTCTACATGCAACCAAGCGATTTTGGAACAAAATGCAAAATTGAGAAACCCTCACCGTCCATTTTGCACTTTTCACACGAACTTCGTTGGAAAAAAGGCTTTTGACAATGTTTCTAAGAGACAACTCGAACAAAAACTTTTTGGACAATGTTCAGAACCCACGGAAGAAGAGAAGGTCCAAGCCTTAATATTTTGGACCACACCAAACTGGATTCCGTTACGTTCCACATTTGTCAGGCTTTCATCTCGCTGAAATTGCTTTTACGCAAGTCATTTTATGAGGTCTCAGCTAGCTCGTATGTTCCAAATGGAGACACGACTTCGGAACAAAAGGCTTGGTTGCACATGCAACAGAACAGAATAATGCACTTAAACCTAAATACGTTAGAACCCCAGTGTTCCAAAGGGACCTTTGGTCACTGTGAACGGCTCTGGTCCTTTAATGGGAGTTTGGAAACAACAAGAAACTCTTTCCGTCCTGCGATGTTATGGTGTTTACGACTTGGACTGTTGAAAGATGTACGACCACACCCACAACACTTTCACATTGAATCGAAAGAAACTATTCAGTTGGATCATTCTATCTTTCAGTAAGCCACTCAATTACGCCATTGCTCTTAACGAACTAGGAGCCGAAATTGTTCACCAATACGTGGGACAAGAACCTTCCGGCGGCAAATTCAATGCCATTGAATTGGATTACACAAGTAGGTAAACCAGCAGTCAAATCAAAAGATGTGTCAAGTTCATTAGAGTCAACTTTTCTAGATAAACCATATAATCCAATGGTCAATGCCGGGTCCATTGTGGTGAACTCGTTGTTACAATGCCTTATGAAACCAGAAATGTCAATGGCAGAGAAATTTGATTACGTCAACAACTACATCAAGGTACGAGAAAAAGTGGAATGTTTTGTCCCTCCAAAAAAGGGGAACCAAAATGTTTTTTTTTTACTTTTAGCGCCTTTCTGGAGGAGAATTTGTGGGTTTCAACAACTCTGTTTTCTTGGCTGAAAAAGAGGTCTCAGATCGCAATTATGCCATGACCTACTATATGAAAGAACATAATTGTTTTCCAAAAGGGATCAACCCAAAGGATTGTCTCGACTTTTGGTATCAGGTAAGAACAAAACAGACTGCTTTCGAAAAATGACAAATTAAAAATCATTATCCAAGCACAAAAGCGCTTTAGTTAGCCTTAGATTTCTAGACTACTGGATGGCGGACAACCGCTTGGTTGGTTGGCAAAACAATGCAATAAATCGGTTTTTGATGAATTCCCAGGAGACCGTTCATTGGGTTATGGTGACGATTGGTCGGTTGTTGAGGTAGTATTGAAGTATGTAGAAGCATACATATATAAAAGCATAGAAGAAGTATAAAAGAAGCACATGAAATGGAGTAGAAATAACCATGCTCAATCAAGGTTCACTACATAAGCTGTGTTTTGCAATCATAACTTATGTAGTAAACCATAGCTATTTCTACTCCATCTCAAATGCTTCTTTTGTGGTTTTAGATATGCTTCTATTATCCTTCAAAACCACCTCAACAACTGACCTGATATAGGTCTGGACGAAAGAGTGGACCAGTGTTTCCAGAACTGTTTTGGACCAATCATGCCAAAAAACCATGAAGAAAAAGGCCATATTTTGTTTGACAGAATATATTGTGTTTATGCCATGATTGGCACTTGAGCTAACAAATTTTAAAAAATGCTAACCAAAAGTAATGATTTAAAACAATTCAGATCTTCTAAATTTACACCAAATGTTGAATGTGAGATTAAGTATACTCATTAATAATCTGGAATATGGAAATTGAGAATCTGGTAATCAAGCATTTTAGTTAGGGCAAAAGCTAAAGATGTTTTTGTTTCTGTTTTGAGAGTAGAACATGTTTTAAATGAGAAAAAGTGTTATCCATGGCATTTGCCGTGTCACAATTTAAAACCATTGATTTGGAAATATCTGGCAAAGCTGCTTTGTTGTTCTTTCATCCGAACCTCACATCGTCACCATTACTGTACATTATACTGTTTTACCAACCAAGCGGTCGGTCGTCCAACATCCAGTAGTCTGGATATCTATGAGTTAGCGTAATTATTAGAGATGTCGCATTGACGCAAAATGTTTTTTTACACTTTTCACAATTTATTTGCACTTTTTGCACTTTTTGCCATTTTTGGACTAAAATTCCAAAAGTACTTGAAATACTCATTTTTAACTTATTTTTTTAACATATTTTTTTTTAAATCTGAAGTCAGAGATTCAATTTTCTTGAATTTCTCTGTTGTGCTTGACATCTACAAACATTCACATACGAACACAAACACAAGCATAGAGAAACCAAAATATCAGTTCTTTCTTGATCCAGAAAAATCTCTCGTGATCGCTACCACCAGATTGGCAAAGACAATGAAAAACAACAATTTCCTCCTCGAACTTATCGTTGCATATGGCTTTGGAACCTGGTTTTTGAAGGTGTTTTTTGTCGATATCGTCCAGCACTTGAGCCGCTACCAAAATCGTAATTGGTTTAACTTCAAAGTGAGTGACGAGGAGAAAAAAAGCTCTCCTTGGATTTGCATGTGTTTCTCTCAGCTCATCATGGAGATCTTTCTACGAGATCCGACGTTTTCAGAGTTGCCACTCAAAAGTAGGTCCAACAAACAAATAAGAGGCGTGTTTGGCTTCAAAATAGCTGTTTTTGTGCACGACGAGATTATCAATTCCATTCAGACTTGGGATTGGATTTGGGAAGGTAGCTTAAGGAATCAACCGTCGGAGGGAATATAATCTCCTTGAGGAACTCCTCCTTCTAGTGTAGTGGGAAAGTGTGAGTGAGATCGTAAGTGTAAGTATGCGTGTGAATGAATGTACTAAAAAAAATTTTTATTTGCACTTTTTATTTGCGTTTTTTCCTGTTTTTTTTGCACTTTTAGTAGCACTTTTTGCACTTTTTATTTGCACCAAAATGACACCTCTAGTAATTATATATAGAACAACTACATACAACTTGGCAAAAGTGCCTACTTTTTGTTGTTGCAGGGTACAATTCAGGCCCTGCTGTTGATTAGAGGATTTTAAGTATATAAAAAATGAAATGCACATCATTCCGAAACTATGGAATAATTAATTCATAAAAAAAAGCATTACAATTTTTTGTTTGATCATTAATTTGGCGTTCCAGATAATGAGAGATTGAATTGTATCTGACAAACATCAAATTGTTTTAAGAATGCGTAACAATGCCCAAACCTTTGTTATGAAGCAACGCTCCTCTGAATTCTTCAAAATTCCAGAATGTATATACGGAGGTATTGGAGATAGTATATCATATCCAAGAATCGGAAAAATGCTCCCAAATGCCTCAATGGTTGAAAAGACTTACACGTTCGTTATATAACCACTAGCTTACTTTTTAAAGGAGACTGATGGTTATCAGACACTTCCCGTCACAACCGGATGAGAACAGAGATTACTTTAAAAAAGAAACCAATTGAAAATTTCTAATTAGGCGGCATACCGGGGAACTTGGTGTGAGTATTCGTTAACAAATATAAATTCATTGGTAGCGCGTTGCATTTGTTGAATCATGCTTGGAACTAGCCAGTTCACAGATTACAAGATATTCTTAATTCAAATTCCCCACGAGTTGTAAAACTTGTTTTTGAGGGAGGTTTCAAGTCAACGGATATTTAGTTTGGCATTTCAAGGCGCTCGTAATCCTAGATCACCCGGGAATGATTAAGTAATCTGACCATATATGATCCCTTCTTGCTCTTCAGGTAGCAATAACAATAAATTTATGTAGAAGGGTGCAAAAACTGCCAAGTACCTCTCTCTCTCCGATACCAAACGAAAAATGAAGAAAAAGGCGACCACCCCAAGTACATTGTCTTCGATTTTCAGCAAAGCAAATCCTTTGGGATCCTTTGTGAACTAATAAAGCTTTACATTAGATTGTCTTTAAAGACAACACAGCTTTTAAACTTTGAAAAGGCAACTGTCAGAGCATGAAATTGGTAAATAGACCTGTCTGATTTGGCAGGATATTCCCTTCATGAGTTGGAGATCCCCCCTTACTAGAAAGCCAAGCTAATTTAGACGACAGTCGTTTGATTCAATTACGTAACTTCTCATCACTTTTCTTCCATGTACACAGTGTTGCTCCATGGAGGTAAATTGTGAGACAGTGGCCGTAATTGCGGCCACTTTGGCCAATGGCGGTCGTTGTCCCATCACTCGCGAAGACGTGATCCAACCCGAGGCTGTGAGGGATGTCATGTCCTTGCTTCATAGTTGTGGTTTCTACGAATACTCTGGTCAATTCGCTTTCAAGGTGAGACATATCCGTTTCCAATACACACTCGTGGTAATCTCTAAACCTGACATATGCTCATCAGATTGGTCTACCAGGCAAATCCTCCGTGGTTGGCGCTATGATGATGGTCCTACCCAATTCAATGGGCATGTGTATCTACTCACCTCAAGTGGACCAGTTTGGCAATTCTTGTCGGGGATTGGCTTTCTGTGAGGAGCTCGTCAAGGTTTTCAATTTCCATCGCTACGACAATACCACTCGATTCAGTAGCAAATTCAATCCCAGACGAGTTCTCTATGAGAGCAAAGGAGATACTATCGTGAGCATGATCTATGCAGCTGCCAACGGGGACATGAGTAATCTACGGAGGTAAACAAATCATTCCGGTTTAAGTTATGATCTACTTTAATTCACCCAACCTTTGCACCCGGGCCTCTTGGTGGGTTAAGTTCTTCGATTATATTTGCGATGGAAGTTAGTCGTTCGTTCGCTTTTGATATCAGATATGTAATAATGAATCATTAATGAGGTAACTGCCGCGGCATTCCAAGAATGAGTCTCTAACTGTGGTGAATGAGGTCTAAACACGGAGGCAACTCACACAGTCAATGGATGCTGATCATTTTACGTGGGAATTTTCCGACCTCACCCACGGTGTCTGATACAGATGATACAGATGTACATACAAGCAAACGTATTGTCAGTGTATAGTGACTGCACGCAGCGAATTGATTGCAACGAATTCGGTTTAATTGGCGTGTTTGTTCAGCTTTGATCGTAAACATCCATCCTCATTATTCTGAGGTATTTGCTCTTCGAGCCGTTCATCATTAATTTAATCCAGAAAGATGGCATCAAACAAACGACCACTTTATGAGGAATCTCAAGCCAAGTGGAGTTCTTGAGATCGTGAATTCTTTTTCTTATGGTAATGTTCTTGGATAGCCATCTTCCAATGAAAACCCGAGCAACCGGAAAGGCATGAGATTGATTCTTGCGAAATCCCTGGCTTGAGCTCAAGGATGTCCTGTGAGCAATCACAAAGCGTCTGTCTAACGTTTGAGATGTTCAGCGTGCTCATATCATTTGCATATCTTCAGGATTGACAATAAACGAGCCGTCACATCACACTTAAAATTCCAATTTAGTATTCCTCAAACTCTCACTTTGGTTGGTGTACCATTTCTTCTTGATAAATGTGAAATTCCAATAACTATCTCCAAACGAAAAGAGAAGATGATCATAATCCCTTCCTGGAAATTCCTGTACGCTTCATCATGTTCTATGAACAGAAGTTTGGTAATAATGAGCTTTCATGAGGAAGCATTGGTAGAAGTGCCCTTGACATTTACAGCTGGATAATTATGAAAAAAAGTCAATCATGAGGGATGATTTTGAATGCCCCTCACCACGACTTCTCTTTTAAATTGCAGACACATGTTCCTTGGCCACGATATGGGCATCAGTGACTTTGATGGAAGAACGGCCCTTCATTTGGCCGCCGCCAATGGTCATCTTGAATGCGTTCAATTTCTCCTGCAAAGTTGTAATGTGGACCCAGAACCCACTGACAGGTGAGGGTGTTTGACCAAATTTGAAGACTTTCTCTTCAACCAACTAACATTTGTTTTCCGTCTTTGGCATCTCAAGTTGTTCAAGGATCATTTTTCAACGTTCAATATTTCGCCTGTAGCCTGGGCATATCTGATTTTAAATTTTCTTTGTGGAGTAGAAACTCTTCAGAACCTTGTCACAGATTTGCCTAGTCTTGAGATGTCAGTGTCAAGCAGGCATCTTTCGTAAAAGAAATTTTGGCTAGGGATCATATGAAGTCGATGCTCAATGTAGAGCGTACTCTAGAAATTAGTCTTCCATACATTTTTTCCTGGCGAGTATGGGCAAAAAGAAACCAAAGCCTTAATAATATTCCTGGCAACGTCAATCCTTTTTTTACTTGGGTGACGAATGCCAAAAATGAACATGTGAATCTTTTCCGTGCATACCCAATGGGTGAGTGAAAGCCTTGGAATGAAACTAAAATTAAATCAAAGGTGCCGATCCCAGGTTTTCTCCAATCCAAATAGGTTAAAATAATCGATCTGTTTAAATGCTTTAGTCACGGATTTTCTCTACCATTAGCGGAAACGTGCTTTTGCACGTTGAATGACATTTTGTAGGGCTATTTTCCATGGAATTCAAATCCTGGCCATCCGAAATGAAACGGTTGCCCTGAGCCAAAAGTAAATCAGATCCTTGATTTTAGAAAACACACAATAGTACATTATTGGCGTCAGAAAAATCCTTGAAATCTAAGTTTGATCACAATGGAAACTGATGTCCGTTCTTTATCCTGTATACTCCAATTTCAAACACCTGATCTTGTCTTTCAGATGGGGTTTCACGCCTTTATCCGAAGCTGAACGAGCAGGCTTCAAGGCCGTGTCCGGATTCCTCCAGCATTGGATATCTCGTGACGGCAATAGCGACACTCTTACCGCTCGATCTGGCCAGGCTTTGCTCCAAAAGATCAAGAATGAAGAAAGTGAGGCCAAATTGGTGGAAGATGAGGTGAAGAAGGCGAGCGATAGGCAAGCCGTCCAGCAATTGCAATAATAAGGCTGCTCATCGAGATAGAGATCATAAAACTAGTTCCAATTACCGGAGATATTATGGGCCACTTTCCCGCTTTCCCGAGTTTCGTACCGGTGCTTCTGAGCAGTCAGTATTGTATTAACAGATTATGCATTACCCTTAAAGTACTTCATCTCATAAATATTACAACACTACATACATACATACACTATAACAAAACCAGAAAACTGAATTGTCAAAGTCGAGGACCCATTCATTCCAAGGTTGTGTTTTCTTCCTCACTTTTCTCGAAAAGGGCTTAACTGTGCTCACTAGCTCAAATCTAACCTATTCTCCTGACTCATCCAAATGCCACTGCTCCTGCACTCTCCAGATAGTCACATATGTATGAGTCATTTAATAACTATGTGCTTTTTGTGAACTTTTCTCCATCATTCAATCAAACCTAAGTCATAAATGGAGCTCTCCATTCTGATGCACTTCTTCAAACTTCCCAAAGAGAATATGGTTCTATTGAAATGTAACTCCATTTAGCCAGATCAATAACCATTTCTCTACGTATGTTATCCAAAACTTTATTGCTGGGGATGAGGTTCAGAAGGAAAATAAAGCATACTCAAACCTATTCCAGCGTCTGGACAGTCATTTACTACTCTTTGTATCTCAAGAAGAGACAAGCGCAGTTTCATTTTCAGACGATTACCGGCCAATTCCCCAAACTTTGTCTGTTTTGATGAGGGTACAAGAGCAACTTGCTGCCATCAACCAAGCCAACCAGGCAGTCACACCCAGATCTTCCACAACCAACCCTCTGTCTGTCTAGGTACATCTACATAGTTTGCCCGAGTGTGTGAGAGCCTCTCTACCCCTCTGAAACACGTTCATATGAGGAAAGACAGCAAGTTTGGCGAGCAAAGCCACCAGAACCACCGATCGAGTACGGACTTGAATCCTCTCGAACGAACGAAGCCTCAGCTAAAGCAGACCAAGAGGCAAAGGCGACCAATCCACCCGGTATTCGTACCATCCGCGTAGTACTTGCACAGAGTGAATTGGTTTTTTCTGACCTTGAGGAATACCTGACGCCCAGGCCAAATGGATGGACGGATGGTTGACTAGATCTGGTGCTTTGCCGAATGAGGGCGGGACGACCAATGGCTGGCGGCAATACTTC
Organism: Tigriopus japonicus; assembly: GCA_010645155.1. Taxonomy (NCBI): domain Eukaryota; kingdom Metazoa; phylum Arthropoda; class Copepoda; order Harpacticoida; family Harpacticidae; genus Tigriopus; species Tigriopus japonicus. Next base: position 4,708,285 of record CM021315.1, read on the forward strand.
AGATAAAGAGAGCGGTTGATACCATTGGGAGTAGTTTGAACCAGAAATCGAAACTGGCCATTGTTTGCTTGATATTCCTATGGAATATGTACCAATGCATTTTGTCATTTTTTTCCAAGATGATATCGGAAACGAGGTTCTTTGTTAGTCAAATGCTCAGATTATGGTGACTTGTTTCCATGGTATCTTGGTTGATGGAACGATTCCGGTGCTTTGAGGACTGAAGATTCTTTAGCTTTGGAGACTTGAATGCGTGGAACTTGGGAGGACCTTTGACACTTCAATGCGCCTTATCGAATGATGACGGGCGAAATGATTAGAAATAAAGCCGACTCGACGAAAATGACACATCCAATTATTGGTTTAATGAAAAGGAGGATTGTTCTTGATATTGGTTTGGTTAGCGCTTTGTCTTTTGAAAAGGTACGAAGTAAATTATAACGTCGAAGGTAAATTCCAAACACAGAGCGTTGTAATCAACTGGAGCACTATAATAAACTAGTGCTTTATCATCAATATTGCAGCCAGTTTTGATACAAATTTTATCGACGACAGCAGGAAATAGAAATATTCCCCGATTGTTGAATGCTGTTTCTTTACCAAGCAGGAAATGTTTAATGAAAGGTCAATATCTAATCTTGAAATCGCTAAGTCAGATGATAACTTTTCGAGCAAAGAACCAAAGACATGGAATCCAAAGCATTTTCTTGACCAGTAGTTACGAGTTCAATGCCCAAAATGTATCAACTGAACAGATAACAAACTTAATTGGCATTATGAAATGCTCATTCGACAACTATCTCAGATGGCTTCAATCAGCAGACAACAGAGGGCGCCTACAATAGAATCCCTCGTCTCCCACAAACTGTGGACGAAGTAGTGCATTCTACTATGTGCGTTCAAAGGAGTCTCTACGCCCAAGCACAAAATAGTCCCATACTACCAACCAACTGATGTGCGAGAGCCCTTCCCGCATCGATAACCGAAAGACGGCTGAGGGTTCTCTATCTTTTGTGTAGCAGGTCCGAATGAACGAACGAACTTGCGTACGACCGCCACATTTTAGGATACGTTTGAGCTTCTTCTACCAGCTGTAAGGCGCTCCCAAGTGAGTGAGTGAACCAGCAAGCTATTCAGTTTTTTGGTTCAAGTCAGATCGAACGGATGACGATGGTTGGTGGTGAGGACGAAGAACTAATTCATCCATAGACAAGTCAAGAGAAGTGAGGACGAACGAGAGGTTCAAAGAGCAAGAGAGCGGGACTTCGTTCGTTCGTTTTTAGGCACCTTCCACATACTTACGCACCTCCTTGGAGCATGATGAGCTGTGGAAGAAACCAGTGAAAGTGAGGCGAGGCAAGTCACCGGGAGAAATAGTTTGTACCTCCTCACTTCTTGCACAGCTTGTAAAACCTGTGTTCATTGAGGTGACCTCTCACACATCAAGACCCCCAGAAGCTTTGGAGGCTTCTTCTTCAGTCTCCTCCAGTCTTGTGTCCTGAAATCCGAAAACAAAAACATTGAGCCCCAAGAAGACCTCGTTCCGTTCAGGGTGAAGAAGCGTGGAATCGGATTCGTATTAGAGTTACCGTTCCATGTTGTATGCAAAAAAGTGTCGTTGTCATCGTTGGTTCTCCATTTCAATAGTTAATATCACGGCTTGAATCACCCGCCGAGTGTCCCTCGTTGAGTGAGGTCTGTGCATGCGTGTGTGAGAGTAAGTGAGTTTGTGAGTGCCACAACCAACAACCAACAACCATCCAGGACTCCTCAGTAACTCAGTCAAAGTGAGTGGTGCTACCCCGAAGAGTTGCTTGATTTGTGTTGCGTGGTTCTTCTTGGTCGGTTGGCCGATACATCCCTAGTGGTGGTGTATTATTGTAAACTCGTGAGATTTCCGCCTTTAAAATCATTATCATCATGTGAAGAGGGGTTCGTGTGTTCGCATACAGTTTTTATGGACAACCACCGTTCTTGCCAATGTAACGATTATAAGGAGTGGCAGATCACTCTGACAAGGAGGAGACAAGAATGAGATGAAGATGACTCCTCAAGAAGAGATGTCACAGGCTGATAATAATACCTCACCGTGCTGAGAAAGAGAGACACCTGAAGCGGTGATTAAAGTGGGTACACCAACCACGAACCCGTCAAAGTGTCGTCGCTGTCACCGTCACCAAAAGCGAATTGAGCTCAACGTCCTCCCTCAGTTCTCCATGATCAAAAAATGAGTAGGCTCAAATATTTGTCAAGCGCATTCATGCTCAAATGGACCCTCTACTTTCTGACATATTACGTATGTCTGACCCAATCATCAGAAGTCTGCCATCATCCAGCTGTGCCCTTTGCTGCCAAATACCTCAATGTGACCGGGGGCTTGGACGAGGACAACTGGACCATCAAATATATCTGTGATAGTGGTTACGAACTCTTTGGCGAAGAGTCCAGAGAATGCCAACAAGGTCAATGGAAAGGAGACCTGCCTCATTGTGCTGTTAATGTGGCCCTCAATAAACCGGCCACAGCTTCCAGCCAAGCTGGAAAAGGCGATCCCAACAATGGGGTGGATGGCCGAAAGTCCACCGTTCATGAGGGCGATAAATGCACAGAGACCAAGTCAGAGAAGTCCCCATGGTGGACCGTTGATCTTCTGGGCTCCTATTCAGTTAAGCATGTCCGTTTGACAACAAGGTGCTGTGATGATGTTCCCATCAAGAAAGCAGAGATCAGGGTTGGAAATTCTACCACCCCGGGAAAAAATCCCCTTTGCAATTGGATTCCCAAGGCTTTAGAAGAAGGCACCACGGAAACGTTGGAGTGCGTAGAGGACATCATGGGTCGCTATGTTTCCATCATGATGACCGGTGTTGAAACAGTGCTCTCTGTTTGTGAAGTGGAAGTTTTCAGTACAGAGGAAATTAGTTTGTCCAACTGTCCAGATGATATCCCTCAGGATGAGGTATCCGTCTTTCAGGATGCTTGCTATCATTTTGTACCTGAAGAGGTGTCCGGCTATGATGAGGCTAAAGCACTTTGTGAGGAAAACGAGTCCCATTTGGTAGCTGATCTGGATGAATTTTCATTGCCGTATGTTACATCTCGACTCCAACGCAAACTTGACTCCAAAAGTGACGTCCAGAGCCTCATGGCGTGGATTGGAGCCCAAAGAGAGGCCGGACTTGGAAAAGAGGAGTGGACCTGGGTCACCGGCAATACCGTTGAAACCATTGAATGGGGACGAGGCCAACCTAACAACTACAATCAAGAGCAGAACTGTGCTGTGCTGGACTCCGAGTTAGAATGGAAGTGGAATGACATCTCGTGCAAGATCTCAGCAGTAACTGTTTGCCAATCTAGCCCGTCCAAGTGTGCCAGCCCTGCTGTAAATGAAGGCACGTTCTTCAGTGGGGATCTGACGGTCGGATCACAAATCAGTTATCATTGCCCCATTGGAGATATGCCAGTGGGAGATGCCAACCAAACTTGTGAAATCTCCGGGCAGTTCTCCGGTCAACCCATTACGTGCAAGAAAGTTGATTGTGGTCAAGTTCCGGGCTTAGTTGACGGTGAGATCCATGTGCTCGATGGAAGGACCACTTGGGGAGCCAGAGTGAAATACAAGTGCAAAGACAACTACAACCTCATGTCTGGGGATGAAACGCGTACTTGTGAGGAAGAGGGTTGGAGTGGGAAGGCGCCCACGTGCGTATATGCAAGATGTCCCGAGCCAGACACTGTGGAGAATGCTTACCTCAAAAAGGATGGTGACAATTCAGTGGGCTCAAAACTCATTTATACCTGTCACGAAGGCCATAAGGCTTCGGGCAGTATGTCACGAGAATGCGAACTCGGTGGCAAGTGGTCTGGAACCACGCCCAAATGTGAGTTTGTGGATTGCGGGGATGCTCCTGCTGTGAAAAATGCCGATGTCCAACTTCTAGACGGAAGAACATCGTTTGGTGCAGAGGTGGAATATTCATGTGGGGCGGATTACATCCTCTCTGGCAACAGCAAGAAGACTTGTGATGCATCGGGTCAATGGACTCGAAGTGAGATATCTTGCAATATCATTGAATGTCCCCCTCCTCGGGCTCCTAATGGCGGGAGAGTCTCGGGATACAACACCGAGATCCACTCGAAAATTGAGTTCTCCTGCCTTACCGGACATATCTTGGAGGGTGAAGAGGTCCTCACCTGTACCCGTTCGGGGCAATGGTCCAGCAGCTCCCCAATTTGTCGCTTTATCGATTGTGGCGCTGTTCCCCCTGTGCCATCAGGAACTGCCCACTATGTGAACGGTTCCACTCATCTTGGGAGCATGGTCAGATATGCCTGTGACCGGAGTTACAATTTGGAAGGCAATGCTGAGCGGTTTTGCGAAGAAAACAGCCGATGGAGCGGAGACCCTCCGCGATGTAGTGAGATCAGATGTCCCATACCTGATCGACCAAATAACACCATCATAAGTGTTTCGAGTACGGAACGACTCCATGGAACTTCAGTAATCCGATCCAAACCCAGTACCACATCGGCCTATCGAGTGGGCAGTACCCTCAAGTACCGTTGTGAACGCGGATATATCCTGGAGAAAGAAGACGGATCGGATGCTAGAGTGATGACTCGAAGATGTACCACAAGTGGAACGTGGACCGGTTCCATGCCGTCATGCAAATTTGTCAATTGTGGAACCCCCGAATTGCCGGAAAACAGTGAAGTTAGCCTACAGAACAATGGGACGTATTTTGGCAGCATGTCCTTCTACAAGTGCAAGCCCAACTTCAATTTAGACGGTAAGATCATCACCATTTACAAACTCGCATCACGAACAAATCGAGCTCGAGCAAGCACATAATAGTGCAATTGCATGCATATTCATGTTCGAATATGCTCCTCGTTCTTGGAAGGGATGTTGAATTCTGGAAGCTTAGATCTTGCGGTGGCAGGTTCTTTTTAACGCTGTTTGATCTTTAAAATTTGATGCAAACTTTGCCTTCATTCCAAACTTGGCCGTGGTGTTTTTATTCTTGCTTTGTTATCCAACCATTGGAATTGATATCTGGCAACAAAAGTTGAAAAGGATGTAAGTGAGGTTTGCAATTGCTCTCAGCCACGAATACTCTTTTTCCCGCAAGGCCCTACGATAAAACACACTTCCACAATTTGGTTGGTCACTTTTAATCCCTGGGAATCACAAGCCCTCCCGGACCACTAATAGCCCTGGACTGAGCAAATAGCTGACAATAATGATACAAGGATGGCAAGGCCACTTGAGCAATCAGAGGATGCCAGATCGATTGAGACTGAAATCTTTTGATTAAGTCCAGGTGTGAGTATGTGATTCAAGTTCAACCGCAACTTGAATTGGCCATGGTCATCTTTCAATTTCCCTCAGGGAATGAAAGTCCTGAGAACCAAGTCTTCACTATGAAATGAATCTAGTTCTTCTTCATAATAATCTACGTACACTCGTTCAAGAGCTTTTCTTTTGAGCTCAAGAACTTGTTATGCTCAGACTATGGTGTGCAATCCATAAACTGTCAACCTTGGGGCTCAGGGTGCGAAGATGCAATCTTGTCAGAGTTTCCAGTCTAATATAGCTAGTAAATTCAAGAATTGCGTCGGCCTTCGCAACTCTTGTGCAAAAAGCAGCATCGCATCTTCTTCACTCCCGCATGAACAAGTGATTCATTACGCGACCCAAAGCCGAGGAAATTGGTTCGGAAAAACAGACATTGCGGATGAACATTCTCACTTGTCCGGATACTACATACAACGAGGAATGCCAAGAAGCGTCAAAGTGAGATTTCATCATCGTTAGTCAATGGCGGTCGTTCAATCCTAGATTTTCAAGTGAGGAAAGGATCCTGGGGCAAATCTCAGGCCTCAAAAAATAATTGAGTATTTCTCAACCAATGTACCTTGGCAAAGCTAGAAGGCAAGGAAAGGTGACGACAGCCTAGAGAGGAAACCTCCGGTGCATCATCCCTTGTCACTGTTAGTTCAACTGTAAAGTTCGGCCAATCTCCTTAGCGGTTCCCCTTCAAAGGCTGCAATTGAATACCAAATGTGTCTCAAGGAACTTCTGACTTGGCTTCGATGAACATCAGAATGACTTATAGGAACTGAGTGAGAGTCTACCGTCGAGTAGATATGCCTAAATTCCGTTAAGTTTCACAACCAATTGAAACATTCCGGAATCGAGAACATGTTCCGTCAAAGAACTGACACTTAAACAATCAGAGAACACATCTTTAAGCAAGTGCTTCAGAGCGTTTCATAAACCCACCAGAAGCGTACTTTCATCAGTTCAATGAGACCGTTTGCTTTTTAGAACACCCTGTTGGAAGTTCCTGCAGGTGAAGATTCAAAATCTTAAGGGTCGTCTCAACTTGTAAGAAAGAAGACCACATTGTTCCTTTGATAAAGCATCATCATCTGAGAATAATGCGTACAGACAAGAAAGAGAAGAGGAAAGAAGAGACCCGAGATCTCTTTTCCGCACGCGGATGAGTCAGCCAAATTCAAACTTTCCTCGCGCCATTCACCCGGAAAAGAATTAATCTCATTTTTATCCAAAATCAACTCTCAAACTCGATCAACCTCAAATGATTTTCTTAACCTTGCTAATCGAATCTCAAAAGCCATTTTCTCTTCGATCCTTGTCAATCCGATGGTTCAAGCAATTTAGAAATGTCGTTGGTCATAGCCCTTGGTAATGATGAACCAAGGATTTTTTTTCATGATAAAACGTCTAGTAAGGGCCGATTTAGATGTCGGGGCAATCTTTTAACAATAGCATTAAAACTGAGTGAACCCCTGAGGCTTGAATGGAAGAAATATGTGGTTTACCTTGGTACATTGACAATGTAGTTATTCCTGATTGAAAAAAAACCGCTTCAGTCCTTTATCCCTGATCATTAGAGATCATTAACACCTACTATTTTTGGCCTGATATACTTTATTCCAGATTTTAGAACAGTTTAATGACTTCAATCGGTGCGACTGAAACTTGGAACCACGTGTTTGGACGGAGTAAAACATACGAGAGTTCAGGGTTGCCATTTTTTACCACTGCTGCTTAGTAATAAAGATTGATTGCAAATTTGTCAACAGAGCTGTGCAGAAACGTGTGAAATTTCAAGTGTTTTTGATGCATATTATTCCAACAACCAAGAGTGTTCAAAAACGCCCGCCCACTCGAAGATGAAATACTAAACGTGCATGATATGGTTATGAACCATATCGAAAACAAAGAAGCGACCTTGACAATGAATGCTGCCGTATTCATATTTTCTACAACGGAGTCGGCGTTAATGGTCTCTGTGCTCTCATTGGTTCACCTTGACTGAATACTGAATTGGTCTACTACAAGCCAATAGAAAAAAAAACACTTTTAGAGGTGCTTATTCCTTGGAAGAGGCAACATTTTGCAATTTGCACTTGAGTAGAATGTCTGTGATCTTAAATGTCAGCCGTCTGAGACTGTTATGTAACCATCCATCAGAGAGCCTAAAGGATAGATAAAGATCAACCCCAAAAGTTCCACATCCGAAGGAATACACGGCTATTAAATTCCATAAAAGCTCACTCAGGCTCCTTTGCCAAACCAGTGTTCATTTAGAACACGTGTACATATATGATCGAGAATCAGATAAATGCCAGATTAGACTTGGGATTCGATTGTTTCGCAAATCGTACATCCCTCCTTTGTATTATTGTATTGCTCTTGTGTTTCCGGAGGATTTGATGCGTCGTTCGATTTCCACTTCTAATCATTATTTGAACTTGGTTATGGCTGAGAAAGTTTCATCGTCTTGGCTGAATGAAAGCGAAATCAAATTACATGGCTATCAATTATCTAAAAGGAAGAAATCTCTCCATCTTGCGCGGGATTTTTTCACTCAGGATGACAGAGGTTAATTTCTTTGAGTGCGAAAGAAAATGACCCTCATCAATCCAGTGGAGGAATGCTTTAAACTCAAGGTAATTCTCAACGGATAGTTTGGAGGGGCCTCAACAAATTGCATCCAATTTCCTGTATCCTTCTGATTGATCTAAAAGTGCCTCAAGTTGGAGTGAATCCCTCATTTTATTGAGTTGAAGCTCATGGTAAGGGATTTTTATGGGCAAGGACAAGTTCATTTGAGAATGTCATTTCGAGAGGATACGCGCAAAGATTTAAGGATTCTCATGTTGCGTGCATGGAGAAATGTGATTGAGTTTTATGATGATTACTTTGACCTTCTTGACGACCCCCCAATGGGGATTTTTCTAATAGATTCCTTTGGAATATTAAAGCGAAAAATAACCATTTAAAATTGTTCGGCTTTTCTTTTGCTTGAGCCACAAACATGCACGATCGTGTGATGCTGAACATGGCCGGTTTGGCATTTCGATATGAGTGTCGAAAACGGCTGGATTCTGTCTCTTATGCCATTTACTTGCCTCTAACGTTCAATCGTGTTGCTTGACTTAATAAAGACTCTAAAACAATGCTTGTGGTAAAAGGTCGATGCGGTTTGCTCTTCAATATCACGGCACTTGAGTTGCACTTGAGTGGAAAACTAAATGAGTCTGAACGTTCTCCTCGGTAAATGCGAGATTTCATCCCATTTCCAGGAAGGTTTAAGCAAAAAAACACCTTCCTTGTCATAAAATGCCAGAATCTAGTTTTCATGCCGTAAAGTTTAACCATCCATCACAAGAGATGATGCCATGGGAAATTCAAAATCCACTTCGGATCCCAAGAAATGGTCTTTAAAGCTTTACCAGACCACAGATCGTGATGCAATTGGCCTGAAGTTGATCAACCCGGACAAGTGAACTTGACTGGTCCTTGGCGCCACTGAAACCAAAGCCAAAATTTGGGCCCCCATGATTTATGGTCCCCAATAACCAATGGGTTTGGGGCAGGTCGCACTGTCATTATTCTGCACTTATTCGGTAGATTTTGCCAGATAAAGAAAGAAATTGAAAGATAAATGACTCTCTCCTCCAATATTCGTGTTCCTTTTCACTCAGGCACCCAGAACCCATTCAAGCAGGATCAATAGACATTGGGTAACCGCTATTCAGTGAGCACTTTTTGCGCACTGTGAGTAGACACACCCAAGCAGGTGGTTTTGAGATGCTATTCAAGTACGTGATTGTTATTAGACAAGACAAGGGACTATCCCACTAACTAAAAGGCGAAAATAACGTACAAATGATGAACTGATGGAAAAAAGTTTCCAAAATTTCACCCTGAGGAATCCTATAAATTATGTGGTTCGCGATGGTGCAGTGGTTCACTCACTCTCTAGTGATTTGCAACTCCTGAACCACAATTCAGAGTTGAGAGCGAAAGAGACATCGAATTTTTGGCCATAGCCACACCCAATACGAGAATTACTACTACTACCACACACATAAAAGGCATAAATTCTTCGAAAAAGGGCGGGTTCGATTCAGAATTAAGTCACTTTAAACAAAAGGACTTCATTTACCTTTCTTTGCAACCAAGTGGAGACTAACGAGAGTCTCTCTGATTAATGATAGTCAACCAAGATCCAACCAGCCATATCTACCTTCTGGTTAATGTTTAATAGTCAGCTTTTATGTTTGTAATCGAATTCCTTGCGCAACTTAGGCACAACTTCCAATCCGAGAATTAATCGAGATTAAAAGAAAGTTTGTCATGATGTTCCAATCACAAATCACTGCTCACCCTTGGCGTGCAATATCCAGGGTGGCGAATGTCCTTGTTACACTGGGAATCAAATTTACTTCACGTGATCGTCTTGACCTTTTTCTTGGCAAGAGAAAACCTAATTGCGATCATTTCGCAAACGCGTAGTGGACGTTCAAAAAAAACCAGACAACTCATAATGCCATATCGCTAATGCTCGTTGGCTAGATACATACGAACAAGAAGTCCGGAAGCGGATCAATGATCTCGCTTCCAAGCTTCCTCTTCAAAGTTCAACCCACGTTCCAAGTATCCAAAAAAAAGCCTTATGATATCACAGCACTAGCACCAACACATGGCCAAGAATTGTATCCTTCATTGATTCCTTAGTGACAGGAATAACTCAAAAGAACCTGTTCAGTCCACGGACGAACGAGGAGCTAAAAATGACAATTAGCCACAGATATGAACGTTTAGGGCGGGACGCACGAGAAAACCAGCTTATTATCATGTACTAGTACACTTCTTCAACGCATATGCATCAAATAAATCTTCGTCTTTTCCTGCGCCCTCACGGTGTTTCAAATGGCTTTTTAAATGCGGATCGAAATATGTAAACACGTTTCAGAATGTATTATAGGACCCACAATTTAACCCACAAAAAGAATTATTTTGTATTACTTAAAGATATCCATGGGAAATATATAAACCTAAAAAACCTACTTAAGGTATTACTTTTTGAAACATTATTCAATCCATATTGCGAGTACATTCAAATACATACTTAATAGAAACTAAATAAAAATATATTCAACAATGATTAAGTCATTTGAGTTTGCATGGTCTACATATTTTTGACCCTGAAAATGTTAAATACTCCACACTAAAAAATCAAATTCCAAAACATTTAACATAGCTTTCTCATGTCATCAGATGAAAGTATTTTTAAAGTCTCGGATATTATGGCAAATGCCCCAAAAATACGGTATAGTGACACTTGAGATACTAGTGTTAAAATACATTTTTCGCAGTGTTTAAAAGCACTCTGAGTTGGCCAATGAAGTGCGTTTCCAAAGGGAAAAATCCCTGACTTTAAGTGCATTTTAAGTGATATCACAAACTATTTTGAGCTACTTTGACATGATCTAGAAAAGCCTGACCATTTGTATTTTGGTTCTTGATATTAAAAGCTTTATGTTCATTTTTTGATAAAATGGGAGCGTTCTTGTGCCTTTTGGGGTCAAAGATGAACCATTCAAACTCAAATAATTGAGTTGCTGCTGAATGTAATTCCATTTCATTTCAAATCAGCACGTGACTTAATGTTCTCTAAATATGGCTTAAATAGTTTATCAAAAAACATAACATGTTTTTAGGTTTATAACTCTTTCCATGAACCTAGACTTATAAAATATAATAAAAGGAAAGCTTTCCCTGGTGGTTTGCGACTCAAAAATTGCCAAATTGTGATTTCGGTTCAAACTGAAGAAGCCATTTTAAACGCTGTGCCTCCTCTCGCGAATATGAGTTGAAGAAGGTTCTGATCTTTATCTCGTTGAGATACCAGGGTGTTTGCAAATGGTAAAGATGAAGTTGCCTGAATGGCACTTCTTGACCCTGAATCTCGTTGAATCTCTTCCTGGGATTAAACGCATCCATTTTTTCTTGCTCATCCTCATCATGCTTCTTCTCGAACAACATGCCGTGTACCAAATTGAAAACGCCAAGGCTAGAAGAAGGCGAATTACATGTACCCCTCTTTGCACATCGTGTTTCTCATGTGCCATTAGCATATCGTCATCTTCACACTTTGGAAAACAAACCAAAAAAAAAGCCGCCATGGTAGAACGAGAGGTCCTTCAACAATGGATGCATTGTTTCCCGAACGAGAGCCACTTCAAACACCTCCTGATCAAACAACTCAAATACAGCAGCCACTTTGAATTGATACACACCTCCCAATGAAAAGTGATATTTCAATTGCAACGAAGGAAATTCTAGTGAAAAGAGTATGGTAGCTACCAGGATCTCTTTCTGAAATGGCCCGGACTGATAAAACGCCAGTTGACAGAAGTTCTGTCCTGACAAGCAGGATTGGATTTGGATGCATACACGTCGAGTAGGCTGCGTTCTCGGTTGCTGAACGCCGGAATCAGGCTTAATTTCAACTGAAACCACCATCACTGATCTTGCCCACGGCCACAGCTTGAAAACTTGCAGGTTGTTGTCCTTGAAGCCGATTTTTTTTTCAATGCGTTCGTTGTTGCAGTTTCAAACAGGGAAAAAAAGAACTGACGAATGATTCCCTTTAACTCTGATTTAACACGCCACAAAACGTCAAGTCACAGTCAACGGAATTAATCTAGAATTAGACTCATCTCACCTAAAGTAAACCTACGTACAACTTGGAGGACAACTCGTTTCCATGCCAAAACATTGTACTTAGGCCATTGGGTTAAAGTGATCGAACAATCACAACGTAAAAACGGGCCGTCGATTAAGGGTTGAAAACCTGTTCTTGGTCAGGGAGCCCATTGTTGACACATTCCTGCGCGTTTTGAATCTCCAAAATTAAGTGCATGATGGTGCACACTCGCGAAAATTTGCCTGCGGAGAGTGACGGACGATTGCATAATCATGCCTGGATTCTTCGGAGACGTCTTTCTTATGATCCATAACCGTCAGGCACTTGAATAGCCGCTGAGTGAGGCTCTTAAAACTTAGGCGTTGGCCGATTTTAGCCCAGAATGAGGCGATTCCGGTACATTTTCTACATTCCTGGGCAGATTGGTCCTCCAAGAATCAATTTGCACCCAAGCACAACAAGAAGGAAGGAGGATAGGCGCATTTCTGGAAAGGGATACACTCGTAGGACTCATCATCCAACTTCCAACCCTGGCTTTGAAGAGCATTTTTAATGTCCTTTGCCCTCCCTCATTCTTTTTCCTTCCGTAAAAGAGGATGAAAAATTGCTTGAAGCAAAAACTTTCACATTTGTGCATACGACGACGTAGACATGATGTACTTCTCGACACGTGAAAGGAGTGGAAGGTATCTGTTCAGAAGTGGATAGATAATTCGCCTTTCAATGTGGTTTAGGCTCGCTATTCGCCACGCAGACAGACTAAAGTTGAGTTTAGGCCCGTAATTTTCTTATTCCCAACATGAGTTTTGGGAAGACAAGTGAAAGTCAAACTCCACGAGTTTGAATGACACAACAGGAAGCTCAGTCCTCAATCCTGACATTCTCAAAGACAGTTTCATGACTGAGGGAACGGGAAACCCATTGAACAATTAGACCCAACTTTAAAGCCAAAGATCATTGTTCAAATACCTCTCAAGGAGGTCATTAGTTATCCTAGAATACTTAAGAGTCACCACAAAACACCATCTCTGCCTTGATAGCCAGCCATTTCTCACCTCACAATTCATGCAAAGAAAGTTATTTTCCCGGATCTGTTCCCCGTCGGTGGTTAAATTTGCTAGTTAGATCTCCCCTAATATGGCCACGCACATTGAAATTTACCGTGGCGAATTTCCTTGTATTGTTTTTGAATGAACTTGGTGAAATCTCGAAGCGAGAAGGACCTTCATTACCAAGCAGACACCACAACCACCCGCGTGAGGCAAGTCTTTAGATGACGATTTCCATCACTCAATTCATGCTGACAAATGCAAAAAAGCTCCGGATGATTTGAAAATCCCGCGCCAAGCTTCTTCTACAGAGAGGTGGTCGAAAAAAGTAAACAAAGCGTAATGAAATTTGTAATTGACTTTGATCTCAAAGATAATACTCACTGTAAAGGAATACAAGTCATGAAGGCCATGGAAGGCACGACTTGTTCTCCGTGAATCAAGTTGACAAGATATTTAGGAGACGAAAACGATATCCCTAAAGTGGCGGAAATCTTTTGTCATAAGAAGTAAAAATGCACTTTGGCATGTCTCCTGGTTGCTTTGTTCGAGAAGAATCCATTTCCTTGCTCTATCAAGTTCATCTTAAAGTTACATACAACATCCATCTCTCTATCCATCTATTCGATTCAGAGCTCAAAAGAGCTCTTACAGAACTGTATTTGGGTTCAGAAGAGTTGGCCGTGTTTGGCATTCCGTAAAAGGTGATGGGAATATCTTGTGAGTTCCGTTCTTGTTCCTGGTTGACCAAATACAGGAATAAGGCACAAGCATATCATGATTATGGCCGGTTTCGCCATATTGTACTCAAGCCAAGTCAAGAATTCAACTCTAGTTATTTTGGGCACCGAAGGTGGAAGTGTGTCATTCTTTTTAATTGCCCCGGAGTCGGAAGTCATTGGTTTTGATGGATCGCCGCATCTCCCGGATTAGTTGGCCATCCAAGCCATTGTACGTACTATGCCCCCAATGCCCTCTGTACGTTGTTGAGGGTGAGGTACTTGAAAGTGAATGGCGTTGCGCACCATTTAGCTTCTAGATGCTCTTGGCAAGATTAGTTTTGGTCTCGTTTTGATAGCAGTCAAGTTCAAAATCATTTGCAACGGCACCTTAAAAGATGGCAAAACGCAATCACGAAAGAAAATTGACCAATCAAGCTTAACGGTCTGCAGATGTGGAATTGTGGTTCGATTTCTTTCGCGAAATTGGCCATGGACTTGGAGAAAACTCGACGTGTAGAAATGAAGTCACGTAGAAGTAATTAGACATCTCTTTGAGTATATTTTGCGCACAAGAATAAGAACGATTATTTCTTTTGCAATCCCCGTTCAAACACATTGTTCACTGAAGTAGGACACTGACAATCGGTTTTCATGACTATCTTACCATTCCTGATATTTGCAAATGATGCCGACCGATAAAATGTGCCGACTCGGTCTTTCATTTCCATGATATAATTGGTCTCAATTACTTTTTCCATGATCGAAGCTCTCAATTCATGCGAGCTCTCGGCGCTTTGCACAACTTTATTTTCGAAACAAAATTTAACAAGTGTCAATCCCGGAGAAAGGAAATAAGCGTTCAGTCTTACATTTATACCGAAAACAAATCATGAACACATAGACCTTGAATTTGAACTCAAACGTACAAAATGCCAAAAAATTGTACCTTTTTCACCAACTGAAAGTTTCAAAAAAGCCTCAAGATTTAACAGAAAAGCCGAAACAAGACACTAAAAGTAAAAAAGTGTAGAAAAAGGTCTTGCAAAGCGACTTAGATTTTGACTTGTAAATGGTCAAACTTGGATTTAAGATGACTATCAAACTAAAAACTAGAAACTATCAAGACATGGACTAAAACATTACTCTTGTCAAATTTGAGGCACTTGAGCCAAAAAAAGCATTTGGCATCTCGTTAGCATTTAGTCGGCATCTCACGTTTTACGTAAACTAAACTGCCGAAGTTTTCAAACCCAACTAATATTTCTCCCTTTGGAATTTCAACACAAAACAAGTTTAAACAACCAAGCTAGAGCTAGAACATATTAACGTTTTTGTGCAAGTTTTTTGGGAAATGTTCTAGATAGAGATTCAACTTTTCAGTGGCATCTCAAATCGGGTCTCAAAATTTGATCACAAAGAAAAGTTGTTTTCGAACATTCGTTTTGGCCCTTAATGTGTTTCCAGCACGAAGATCATAATTTAGCCAACGAATATCAAATTGGCTTCAAAACTAGAAATTCCAATGAGGTGTAATTTAAATTTGTGGTCAGATAATACCAAATCAAGGATTGTTGACCAACAAATTGAGATTACTTTGATTACCTTATGAAGTACGAAATTATCCAATGAACCCTGAGAAAGAAGAGTTAGCTAAAAATGTCAGCGATAGTGTGGCAAAGTTAGCCAAGGCTGAAATACAAGTAAATATTGTTTGGTAACTTTAAGAGGTGTTTGTTTAAGGTTGAAATCAAAGAAATATGTTATTAAAAGTTGGTGAAATTTCTGATTAAGTTTGTGATTGATAATGAAACAACAACCCCAAGTGCCTATAATTTCTTCTGGCATCAGCTCACTCTCCTTCGCAGCTTCAATATGAATACTTTGACATTCGCGGCATTTCAAGGAGTAGATCCTATGACAAAACACAAAGTTTTGTGTACTTCTTCTTACCAGACCATTTAAAATAAAAGCATTTCATGTGTGCTTGAAAAGAATATGGTGATTGGGCTCTTTTTAGAAATCTCACGGTATTGAGACTCTCAAAATGTTAGCCTTGTCAATTTTGAAAACGTTGTGTTACTTTACAATGTTAAGCCTCCATCGCTGAAGTGCAAGGTTAATTTGGCATGACTTATAATCATGCAATGTGACAGAAAAAGAACCACAACTTTGGAAAGAGCCAATAAGGAAGTATTATCTAATTTAACCAACGAGAGCGCTGAATTTATGGTTGACCAAAATTGTACCGTGCTGTTTCTTCTTCACTTCTAAATCATCCGTTGAGTAAAACTTTAAGAATGTTTAGCGCTTGCATTATTGATAAGTTTCCCTCAAACGTGTTTTGCAACCATAAATTGACAAAATTAGGTTTTATGGAGAGTGCTGATACAAAAAATTTGAAGAACAAAATTCTGTTTGAAGTATACTACAGTCTATTATTAAGAATCACTTAGTTAACTTGACGGAAGGTCTGTAAGTGCACCAATCAATGTCAAGCAACAGGCAATGAAAAAGGTGCAATACAGATAGTTTAATGCGACCTTTCAAGGATTGATTGTAACCAATGAGTGGCCGTTAATACGAAATGAAACGTCCACTTCTGGTTTTAAAAATCGTCTTGACATTGCAAAGTCCGTAATTTTGGAGGCTTTCAATAGGGTATTATCTCAATGAATTCATTGACATTTTTGTCTCTATTGGGAGACAAGGAAGTATTTAAAAGCCGAGGGTGGATGGATGGATCGGCTTGTATTCTCCTGACTTGCAAATTGTTGTGGCTAATAACCAAGAGCGAGCTAGCTCTAAACAACAATAACGAGATCTTAGTGAAGTTGAACAGATTAGGAATTGGCCAATGCATATTTGATCACCGTAGATAATAAGTTCATGTAGGAAGTGAATATTGAGTCATCAACTCGAAGAATCTGGGCTTGATTATAATGTTAGGTACTCAAAATCGCACCCTAACATTAGCTTCTAAATGAATTGCAAGTAAAGTAATGAAGTCGAACTTGGAGGCGACCCAATTTTATCTCAATCCAGAACAAGAGCCTATTTTTGGTCGTTGCTAGGGATGAAATGGAACCCGTTGAAGGGCCACTTGTCTCCTTTCAACTCATCCTACCCAATTGAAACAAAGAACTTGGCGAATAACTTGCTAAAAGAGACAAAGATGACTTTTAGCTTTGTTGGGACGAGAACAATCAACTAAGGAGACCTTTTCACGGTGCATACCTAAAGACTGACCATCGGCAACAACAGCAACGAGGACCTCTTAATGTTTTTGGACAAGCGTCAACCAGAAAAATTCCTATTACGTGAAACAGGTCTTTTAAAGAATATGTTTGACAGCAGCAAACCGGGAATAAAAATGCGGTTTGATGTATTTCGAGAACTTAGAACGAATACCGGGTGATTCATGGGAAACAGAACAAAAAACCATGTCCGTTACTCGGAAATGGACGATCTTACAAAAATGAATGAAGCTCAAAAAGATGCGCAGATAATAATTCGTAAGATGCATATGGTGTTACTCCTTTTAGGTCCCCTTATTTTCCATTTTGGCCAAATTTCAGAGGGAAGAAAAAAGTAAGAGTCACGAACACTCTGTTTTCAGAACATACCCTTCACCGGAAAAATCGTCGTCGCTTAAATATTGAACTTGGTTGAAATTGGGTTTTCTGACTTTTCAAGCCAAGTGTTTGGCGAATTGTATCCAAATTAGGTGACGTTCATATGCGGCTTAAATCACGAGTTATGAAAGTTATAATTAGGTGTTCCGTTTCTTTTGAAACATCCGGTAGTTAAAGAATGGGAAATCTATTCTTAACATTTCCGGTAAATTCCATTTTTTTCTCAATAATAATCCTTCTGATCCCTAAAAGAACAGAAAAAGTACAGTTGTACCACCAAGATAAATGATATTGTAGTTCAAAAACTTTTACATACACAGTATTTCAGCTAAAAAATCATGGTTTTACGTCCAGAAGAGTGAAGTAGTCCTTTGCCAGAGCCGCGACTTATTTCCAATTTAGCCAAACACAGTACTTGTCATAACATGGCTGTTGAACGCTTTAAAGCTTGCAATTCTGGAGACCTTCAACGAGCTAAAACACTTGCATTGGTGCGTTTCTGCACCCTTTATTGAAGAGAGTTTATTCCAACCTTTCAATCCTATTTTAAATGTTATGACACACGTCATCGGGTCTGAGCTCAATAGTGGTCAAAAACACTCCAAAACCTCGACTCATTCGTATTGACGAAAGAGATTATAAACTCTTAGCCATTGCATTTGAAAAGCGCAGAATCCGCGGCAATGAATTTCATTGTCAAATTTCACGGCCAATTAGTGCTGATGTGATGGTGCTCTGTGCTCAGGTTGCAACAATGCCACTTTAATATTTATTGTTCAATACCATTGGTGGATGTGAAGAATGGCAATATTCGGGATCGACCTTGAGCATAAGCGATTTCAACGCAAGGATGAATTGGCAATCTCTTTAGCTTGTCTCTCTGTCTCTCTCTATGTAGTACTGCATGTAGTCTTCGTCTAACATGCCAGAGGGAAGCGAGGAAGGTTTCCTGGTAATTTTTCCATCTCATTCCTCTTATCTAAAACCACTCTTGAGCACTACGTTAGCCGTAACATGTCTTATTCATCCTTCAATCCGAGCATCCATCCATTCCGTCCCGAAAACCTACATTCATTAGCCAAATCTGACATTCTCGTCAGATTGAGCATTCACGATTCATCTCACACTTGCTCCCTACACAAAAAGCTGACCTTTCCTCAAGTGGAAAAGTGGGAGTAGAATTTGATTTGATTCAGAAAACCCGATGCCCAGGCCCAAGTTACAGCCCCATGCTATATCCTGTCCTAGGTCTATGTCATTAGATCCTATTTGAGAAGTTCAAGGACTTGTCTTCAATCTTAAGAGCAGACTCTACTCACAGAAACTGAACTTCCATGTCCTGTTTGTAGTATGAAGTACAGACTGAGTTGAATATTTGGAACAGTAAGTTTACTGACATCCTTTTGAAAATCTAGATGGCCCTGTAGAATCACGTGATTAGCTCTTGAAGATGGCAAATAATCAGATACGCCTAATAAATCATTGTCGAGCTGCAATTAAGGATCATTCATGCTGATCATGGACCACCCAATCGAATGCATCTCTTCGAGATCTCCTTTCCGAGCATAAACAGAGTTTGGCTTGGTTGAAAGAGTTTCGTGGCCGTGTGATGGACCAATTGTTGCCTATTGCCTCGCTAACTTCCTTGCTTCCAAAATGAGGAACATGGCTCGCATTGGTTCGACCTTCAATGATCTTTGATCAATGCGTATTTCTTAAATTTCGAGGCCTTGAGTTTTTGTGAATGCATCACCGATCATCATGATGTTCATCTTCTTCCAAGAGATGATTAACCATAAATGGGGGTGATTCGAAGACGTTCAAGCACGATGGGTTCGTGGGGTGTGAAGGATTATGTCTCATTCATGGGGTGCAGAGTTGAAAGAAACAGAGAGAATTGAAACATCTTGTCATGCGTTTTTCTCTGATTTTCCAGGTTTCGAACGTCGACGATGCGAGTCAGATGGAAAATGGAAACCCGAAGCACCAACGTGCAAAGAGACCCTGTGCAAACCATTGAGTCAACCGGACAATGGTGCTTTAGTGTTGACGACCCTCAGAATTGGAGGCAGGGCTACCTTCAGCTGTCAGACTGGATTCGCACTCAAAGGAGACGATGATATTGAATGTCTCAGTTCTGGATCTTGGTCGGCATGGCCACCCAGTTGTATCGAGATTGATTGCGGCCAACCAGACAAAATCGAAAATGGCCGAATCTTCCTTACCAATCAAACCACAACTATTGGAAGTACGGTGGAATACCACTGCTTCCCCGGTTTTGAACGTTCTGGTCCATTCGAACGTACCTGCTATGAAGACGGATATTGGTCAGGAAAGGAACCGAGTTGTTCCAAGCCCCGACCAATCACCATCCTTAGCGACAATACAGTGGACGGAACTAAAAACGTTCGGGCCGGTTCGATCTCGGAGGAAGTGGGCGGAGGGTCCTCCTCTGTAGGCATGTGGATAGGAGTGGCCTTGGGCTTGATCGTGGTCATTGGTCTGCTTATTTTAGGCGTTTATTTCTACCGCAAGCAACGGTCCATCACATCCAAACCGGCGCCCTTCCGGGACCGCAACTCCAATGGGGTGTCTAATGGTGGGGGCCCCACTCCCAACGGCACCGCTGCCTATACAATGTCAGGAATCTATCCGGTGGCCGGTGTTAGTGGAGTTAACGGTCGGATCGGAGGGAGGCCACCCCCTCCACCCATTCAAATGTACAGTATGGACGATGGGGGTGGATTGGACGACCCCACGAGGGCACCAATCTATGACACCATCAACGATGATTCGAGCGGCTCTGTTTACTCACAAAGTAACGGGAGCGGGGGTAGCAACAAGGGTGGCGGAAATTACGCCCCCACCTCAACATTTTCTCCTGGTCAATCCAATGGTTACCCTCCCCCACCTCATCGGACTGTTAATGGGAATGGTGTAGTGAATGAATATGATGTTCCTGAAGGGTCGGAAGGTCGCCCGGCCAAAGTAACCATCAATGGGATCGCCGTGTGAGAGTGATTCAGGCGATCCAGTGAGAAACATTGGGTGATGTGATAGCTCAAAAAAAATCAAATATCTAAAACTTTCACACTTCCTCTCCTTATTACAATATAATTCATCCTAAAAAGAACCACATTTACTACGATTCATGTCATGCTCCAGAACTGCTTTACGATTACCCCTCAGTTTGGTATGCCGAGCAAAAAAGCCTTTCAATACATACTGCCATCGTCACTTCAATTTATTTGTGTACGTATTTAGTCAATAAATATGAAGTATTTTGCAACAACAATGAGACTACGACTTATGGACATCTGACAAATGTACAAAGACTAGAAATGTTTGACCTAGGTAATTCTGGGAAGGAACGGAACATTTAAACCGGAGTCTTGCTTTATAAATTGTTCATTCGCTTGCATTTGGCTCGTCGATTCTTGAACCAGAACTGAATGTTCTTTTGTTCCAGTTTGGGGAACTTCTGTCGATATGGTAAACGGTTGAGTTCCTCCGTGTATCTGGATATGAGAGCATGAGAAGGATGAGTATTCAATTGAAACCACTCTTCCAGACGAGGGACTTCAGAAACTGGATCGATGAAGGTTCGGTTCCGCTTTCGCTTCTCTGGATCCATCCCAAACATGGAAGTGGGCGATGTGGGGGAAGATCCCGATCCCTGAGGATGATAAAAAGCTCACTAAAACTAGTTTAAGAGGGAAAAATGACCAAAGACGAACTACTCACGTGCAAGAATGGGTTCATATACTGTGACATGTACAACATTCCAGGGCTGAAGAGGGGATTATTGGTTAAAGATGACCCCGAATAAAGCAATGAGGGCGGGAATGAGAGGCTAGGAATGCCAGTTCCTTCTTTCATGGGCAATCTCTCAAATGGGCTCTGTCGATTTCGTCGACTCTCGTCGAGGCTGTTTGTGGATTCCTCGCCAAGGTCAGACCTCACTTTGAGATCCCGTTTGGAAGGCCAAAGTACAGACACCTCATCAGGGGATTTCCTCTCTTCCGATTTGTCATCATCCCTTGGACTTTCAATGTCAGAGGAGGTTCCCTGGTTGCCTCGTGTCTCTTCGCCCTTATTGGCAGATCCAGGACGACCTATCTCTGTATTTAGAATACTAGAAAAGCTTCGCAATTCCGAGGTCCAAGGCCAAGAACTTGTAGAACCTCCGGTGAATCCAACATCGTTAAATTGTCGGGATTTCATTTCAGCTCGTTTTACCGCAGCTCGAGTATTCTTGAACCAATAGATCACGTTATTCACATCCAAAGACTTTCGACCTCTCCTGGAATCAAGTGAGTTGAGCTCTTTCACGTACTCTTCCACCTGAAACACAAAATAAAAGCAAGCATGCTTTTACAGTCTGTTTAACATAGTGCTATGCTTTATGTATGATGAAGTAGTCCAGGTTTACCACATGTCTCTTGATTGTTCAGCTCATTTGATAATAATGAAAAACAGGTGCTTTGTGCGAGTATGTCACATTTCTAGTGATTTTTTTGCATACAACTATTTAAATTTTACGAAGCTTGCACTTTCCAAATATTGATTTATACCCTTGCAGGAAAGTTGTGTCCCAATCATACTTTAAACTTAGATATTACGCCTGTGCATACATAGTTTGACACGATCAAATATCCAGTTTACCCCAATAAGTTTCCAGAATATTTTTGGATTAATTATGATGTAATTTAAAGACAAATAAGTGAGAAATTATCAATGGAACACAAAGTGTCAATTTGATGTCCGGTGTTTTCTTCATGCACAATCATTCAAATTTCAGGGAGAGGAAAGACTACCATAAACTGTAGATAAACGTTGAGCCGTCCACAATTTCAACCTGGTCGAAAGTATTGCAAATATCGTTTCCAAGGACAAAAATTTCATGTCAGGGTATACAACCCCATTGGGGGACTTGCGTCACTTTTTAATTTTGACAATAAGTTCTTTTCCGTAATAATTCATGAATAAAATTGTTAGTGCAATTTTGTAAATACTGAATTGAAAGCTATTAATTTTAAATACATAAAACCTAAATGTTTTGGTACGACATATTTTCATCTCTCATTGAAATGAAGTTATGACGGAATAGCTACACTTTATCAAAGAAATTTATCCGAAACTTGGAACAGGGAGATCATTGCTGAAAGCAATCTTCAAAATATCTCATATTTGTGTAGAATTTGGCTTTACAGTCGAATCTCGATATAAGAAATCTCAGTTTAAGAAATTTTCGCGATATAAGAAACTTTTCCGTGCTGACCAAAATTTTACCACATAAGAATTCTCGATATAAGAAATTTTCCATTTTTCCTCAATCTCGATATAAGAAACGTAACCCGTTGGTTAAGGTTTCTAGCTTAGAAACGCACCCAGTCAAGACGGTAGGTTGCGTGAAGAATTTTATAGTGTTGCGTGGATTTTCCATCAACCTTACTTTGTTTTGGTTTAGAGTTTGAGAAATGGAATACGGAGGCAAAGATATCCTGACCTCTCACGGTAGCTATTATAACTAACCGTCAGATGTTTGTGATGATTTGGTTTTGGGTGACTAGAAAGAAAGGCTGCAAATTGAGCCTAACAGGACAATGTCTACATGCAGCTGGAGCCGTGGCGTTCATGTTATCTTGTTACAAGATCCAACATGTGCGTGCGTGAAACAAACCCTTCAATAAAGGCCAATGTCTTTACCAAAAAGGAGGAATGGTTGATGTGATCAAAGGAATCCCAATCCAAAGGTTAAAGGCTCAATAGAAGAGTTGATGTTGTTCCAAATCTTGACATGTTTCAAGACATAGAAGATAACTATGGGCTAGTGGAAAGGGATAATAGGATCTTTTATTGCGCATTAGTGGTGTATTTGGCAATCCAATTCAAAGACAGCCATGAATGATCATCACCCAGACTAGTAAGATGTTGACGGTTTACCCTCTTGTTGGCAATGTTTCTCCTCAGGCATTCTACATTTATTTTCCAAAGGTCAAGGTGTCAGTGGAAGGATGCGAATGAATCTGTCAAACCACCAAGTCTGATGGTCCTACATGGAATTGAAATGCTCAGTTTTATGCAAAAGGCCCAATTTGAAAGGATACTTTGGAAAATCATGCTCTAAAAAATGAATGAATGTTTGATGATGCTCTTGGTCATGTCAAGGCATATAAATCTCTATGAAGTGACAAGTCTACGTGCACATGAAATAGATTGAGAGAAAGTAAGTCAGAAAATACATCATTTGATGTCTGTGTTGATCAACTATGGCCACTCTTGTGTTGTGGTCCGATGTTTGTCAGAAGAGAGTTGAACATGACAAGAAAGACGCATTGAATTCTTCTTCAACAAACAATTTTCTAAACATACAGAACAAATGCAATGCTGGCCCTTCTGTGGTATATTGAAAGAATTAGGTGTTCAGTAAAGGAGAGTAGAAAGGGGAAAACATTGCCAGCAGTTTGAAAATTTGATGATTGCAGTTGAATCCGTATTCACAAACTCTAAACCAAAACAAAGTGAGGTTGATGGAAAATTTACGCAACATTACAAAATTCTTCACGCAACCTCCCGTCTCAACTGGGTGCGTTTCTAAGCTAGAGTTAAGGTTCAGTATTTCGGACTGGGTGTGCGTGAAACTTTGTGAGAGGAAGAGGGAGGAGAGCACAGAAGGAGAGGGAGAAAGGAAACCCAGGGTGGCCGTGTCTAACGAAGCATTTCTAAAAGGATTGATGCAGTGCTTCCATATTTTGCACTTTTGCGCAAACTTTGCGCCTTTAAGAGTGCCTTTTGTGCACTTTTTTTTTGCTCTCGCGCCTTGCGCCTCTTTTGAAAAAAAAACTTGTCCTTTTCAAGTTTCAGCCAAAAGAACGAAAAATTGCATTTTGAACCCTAAAATCGCTAAAAATAGTCCAACATGCCACTCAACAATAACTACTTTAATGGCATTAAGTTTAAAAATAATAATTTTTCGACAAGTATAAAAAATAATGAAAGTCCATTTTGCCAACAAATTTGCAATGCTTGAGAGTGAAAAAAATTGTGTCTGCCAAAGCAAAACCTAGTGGAAAATAAGCAATCCAAGGAAGTGTCATGTGAACCCAAGAAAGTCTCTCAAATTTAAGAGAAATTTAAAGTCAAACTGAGAATAGAAGATTTGCAGTTGAGATATTCCAAAAAAATAGCAAAAAAACTTCGTCAGTTTGAAAGCGTGGAAGGCTCAATTTTTTTTAAAGTTGTTTGTCCCTGTAAAGGTTAGATAATTTTTTTGTCAATCATGAAGACAAAATTGTACTTTCTCCTTTTATTTTTTTCTGTCAAATTGAGATTGAAACAAGTTCTTAAGCTTTGTAATAGAGATATAAAAGCATGCACTTGTAATGTAAATTTGTGTGTTTTAATAACTATTTTTTAAAAGCTAAATTTTTGAGTCATTGTCGGATTATGTTGTAATAAAAGTTAGTTTATAAGGTTATATAAGGGTGAGGTAAACTCCTTTGGCAGTTCCTTGTATTTTTATCGTTTCTTGAGCCAATTTTCTTCAGTCTCGATATAAGAAAAATCTCGAAATAAGCAACATTTTACCGCGGACAGAAAAGTTTCTTAAATCGAGATTCGACTGTATTCTATTTTTATCATACACTTTGCACTTAATAAAACATCTTAGCTCATTTCAAATTTGGTATATTTTTTTGATTGCTTTGGTTCCTATGCCTATGAAAAAACTACCTGCAACAAGGATAGCTTTTAGGTTCTTTTTTTTTTGTTAAATATGTTATTTTCAACTTTCAAGGGGGAAGTGATTAAAGATGAACGCGTTCAAGGGATCGATGCAAAGGTCTCTCCCAGTCCCAGCTCTGTATTTATTGTAACAATGACTAATGGATTTCCGCCTCGAAAAGCGCCAAGCAATTCCCAAATTGGCCCAACTCCATCAATAGAAATCGATAACGCAAGACGAATCCACAACAAATAATTCCTCGAATGTTCAAAGAAGATTTTAGTTTTTATATTTTTTTACATTTTTTCAAAAAAGAAGAAAAAATAGTTCCCCAATCAATATATTCTCAAAAACAATTGCGTCGATTTTTGCGGTTTGAAATATATTCAAACTTTTTTTTTGATTTCTAAAGCAAGCTCTTTTAAACCGAAAGTTTACCTCTAGTTTCTTAAAGACATCTCAACCGCACGTTTTTACCAAAGTACAACCTTAGTTACCGGATATAGCGAAAAATATCTTTCCACTTTCAATCCATAAGCCAATAAGGATACATTTTGGAAACACATAAAAAATATTAAGCGTAACTAGTATGATGTCTTGGTTATTCTAATCATTGATGAACCACCCTTGGCAGCTATGATTGCCTCCAGGGACCCGTAGGAAAGCCTTGCACGTGTTTGGACATGACATCCCACTAGCTAGCTGTGGTCTTGAGGGTTAGGATATTTGGGTGATGAGCAGTGCAGGGCATGGATTCAAGTGTAGCCTAATATCTTGACATCAAGGCTGGATGATGGCCTCAGTTTCTTCAACCAAAGGGAAATTATTTCCTCCAACCACTTCCTAGCCATTTTGGATGTGTGCTCAGGTGCAATCCTGCTGAAAACCCATTTTAATGTCTGAGAAGTTGGCCTAAACCCATGGCAAAGACATCTCCTCCCACGCCTACATAAAGTGGGCCTCAAAAATGAGGAGGGTGGCCTTGCTATCAGGGGCCATAAGGCCGGGGATTTGCTTTCCGACCTGCCCTAACCTTCCTGTCCACTGTTTCTGACTTCATAACTGTATTCAGGGTTCGCATGGAGGCACTTAAATGCTTTGAAATCTATGTCGGATTCTTGCCACCATCCAAAAGCGCGCAGATCAAAATTTGTTGGCCGGGTTTGGTTGGCATTATCTCGGCTTCTGGAACACTTAAAAACACTCTACTTTTGTTTTGTTCAATTTTTAGGTCCATTTTACA
Organism: Tigriopus japonicus; assembly: GCA_010645155.1. Classification (NCBI taxonomy): domain Eukaryota; kingdom Metazoa; phylum Arthropoda; class Copepoda; order Harpacticoida; family Harpacticidae; genus Tigriopus; species Tigriopus japonicus. The sequence continues at coordinate 4,734,689 of CM021315.1, forward strand.
ATTTAAACAATGTTTTTGTAAGTAGACTTACGCAACCTTGATTCCTTTCTCAAAAACAAGTGTAAAGATTTTTTTGCCACACTCAGAAACATAAACTTTTCATGATGAACTCCCCATGAGAGCGGCTTACTTTGACACATACCGTTCTATAGCTCTAATAGAGACCATGAATAATTGGGAATTAGGTTACATATGTACCTGCTGCCGACTAGGATGGTTATTGTCAGTGAACCATTTTTGTAGACGAGGGATTTCGGTCTCTGGATCGAAGCAAACTCGCATTCTGGGTTTTTGTACCAGATATGCTGAATTTGGGACCGAGGATTTGTGTTCCGTGGACATTGTGGACGTGCTGGGAAGATCCTCCAGTGAAGTCTGAAAAAGGACAGCAAAAAATGACATCTTCCATTTCGGAGGATTACATAGGCTTGAATTTGAGTTCTATTCCGCTAAATGGCTTCAATATTGACGCAAGTCTTTAATTGGCAATTGTAGATACCAGCGTGCCTTCTTTAATTGGTATGTATTTTTGCTCCTTTTGCCTACTTAAAGGGGCATTAAACCACTATGCGATATTTTCGTTCTTATTCTGATGATTCTTAAGTCAACTTTTTTTTCGTAATGGTACTGAAGAGACACAATACGTGTTCAACGGGAGAAATGCTCGGACAAAATATCTCTTTTCGGTCGCAAATGAAAGTGGCTTGGATTTCAAAAAAGTAGGTTCTTTCAGCTCGGCCAAATCCGCATCATCACCCTATGAAATTGATCCCCGAACAAAGCTCGCGTTGTAACGTGTATAGGGAGTTGAAAATTGGATGAGAAAACCTCAATTCTTTTTGAACGTCTGGAAACCTCGATTGCCTATTTCACGAACTGTATGCATTTTAGTCGAACGAAAAGACACTAATGTAGCCGAGCAAGTAGGAAAAAAAGTTGCGTCTGAGAGTCGCTTTTTTGAGTCACTTTCGACTCAGTCGTTAAGTAACAAAAACCACCCACTTTTGAAGTGAGCACTAAATTAAGATTTCCGCTAAGATTTATTAACAAAAGACACTGCAGTTTTGCACTCAAGAAATCTGGATTTGTTTCCCAGCTTACCCGAACTGGATCCAAGAAATTGGAACCAAACAAAGACCTGGCCCTGTGGAACTTGCTCGTATGAAAGTGATCGCTCCATTTGGACAAAATCTTTTGATCCATCTCGGCCTTGTAGTTGGGAACCAGATCGGGTCCGAAGTGATTGTTTTTGGAATCTCTCAGGGGTGAAGGAGGCAAGTGGAACATCTTGTCCTCGAGCTAAAGACATTGGAAAAGAAGGTCAAGACAGGCACAAAGAGTTGTTAATGTCTGTCCATTGGTATTCCCAGACGCAATGTGATCCAGTGGGCACTTCCTTTCTTTCTCTCGATGACAAGCTCGTCGTTTATCGATTCTAAGCCGTTACTCGTATTTGATGATACATATGTACGCTTGTTCCTAAACTTGATAGATTTGTCCTCACCTTAGGGTGATGATCATGGGTCTTGTCTGGGCTTGAAGCGTCTAAAGGGATCACACTACGTTCCAAAGACCGACCAAATGGGAACATGGCATCGGTCCTCTTTCGAAGATCTCGGTAATATTGCTCCACAAGCAAGGTCATGACTCGATCGCGCATTTCTTTAGATACAGAACACTTGATTCTATATGGACACAAGAGGAAGTTTGTGAAGACCTTAAAGCTCAAAAATCGTTCAATGATGGAGATTCGTACCTTATTTTGATCCGTAAGACTGGGCTTTTGATCAATTGTCCGAAGATTTGTCCTACAGTTCCACTTCCACCAGGAGAAGTGTTTCCATTAAGGTCTATCAAATCTTCACGCTTGTCAACGTGAATTTGGGACAATGATAACGGACTCCAAAAGGGCACTAGAACCTCCGCTAATGAAAAGAAAGTAGCTATTGGCACATAGGATCGAAATTTTTGTTCAAATTTGCATTTCCGCTTACTCCCAGGAATTTCATTAAATTGAAAGTACAATTATCCAAATGAGCGTTAGAGAACTTGGAAAGAATGGAAAAAATAGCCGCATTTTACAATTTGTTGCGGATGTTAAACAGATTGCGGGAATGAGATCGCCATTTGGCAAGTAAACACATCGATTCACCACGTATGACCTTTTTTGGCGATTCACCTTGCATCTCTATGATGTCATCCATATCTGGAATGATCTTGAGTTGTTCCAGAATGGTGGGCAAAAGTCTTGGAAATTCGAGATCACTCGGTACTTCGACTCCAATGTCAAAAGGTCCCAAGGCATTGCTAGTCATGCTTTCGGTGCCATTCACGAGCTTCTCCTTGACTGCTTTCATGGCCTCACTTTCAACGTCTTCCTTTTGTTCCAAATGAGTTGGAACCGTCAAACTCGGGTCTTTCGTTGCCATCGGTACTGAATGCTCTAGGGTGCACCGGACTCTCATTGAGATTTTCGGAGGCTTTTCCAATTCATCTGGAACGAGAGAGGAAGAAAAAATCACTCGTCAATAAAAAATATACGGGGTGCTTGTTCCATTGAAGAATCCTTTGAAACTTTGTGGAGCCAATGGCAGTTCCAATGTTCCTTCTCGTACCCATAATAAAAGGAGATGAGCTCGATTCGGCGAGTGAGAAGCAAATGATGGATTTCAATTTGATATTTGAACATTGCCTAGGCAATTTGAAGGGTTCCTCCATTAACCGATAAAGTGTATTCCAAGTAGATTTAAGACCGATCAAGTGGGATTGTGAAATGACCCTCCAAACTGGATTGGATTCGAATTAGGATCTGAAGTTGGTTTGGAATCAAATCTGAGGTTAGCCTGCACTACGACTCCCTGTTAAAAGTATTTTCCATTGCCATGTTTCAAATTAACTAAAATTGGGACTAACACTAACGAGGGTCAGGGTTTCTCTCTTTTACCCTGTAAATGCACCGTCTACAAAGAATTACCTGCTATGCCTTCAGTTCATGGAACAAGTTTGATGGCAAGTCCGGAAAAAAATCTCTTAAGTCAAGGAGCTGATCATAATCTAATGATAAACTTTGTAACTAGGCTTCTAACCTCTTCCATATTTCTCTTTGGGTCCTGGACCGATGAAATACGGGAGATCTAGTAGGTGATGCTGCCTTTCATTGGGATTACCTTTGGAGCCTCTCGAGCAATGGCTTGGGTGTTGTTGGTCTTCCCTGTCCAAAGTTGCTGGTATCTCGAATGGACGATGGAGTTTTACGGCCGGATTGGACGACTTTATCGAAAACATTCGAGGCAGGTCTTTGTTGTTATGAAAAGAGACCTGATTTGGCCGAGCTTGATCGGGAGCAGCGGATTCTTCATCAGTATGATTGAAGGATTTCGGAGATTTGCCCAAGTCTCGCGTTCCACTTCCAAATTCCGCCTTTTGTGCCTGCTCTTGGTCATCATCAACTTCCTCGTCCCCTTCTTTGGAACAACTCGGATGAGGGGATCTTAAATTAGCCGTGTAGTCCTGAAATGGAGCAGATTTCTCAAAATTTCAACTGCACTCATACCGCAGCGATTTCCCGCGAAACTCTGCCTTTTTATGGCCAAGATATTAGCCCACCACAATCTCAAACCCTTAAATCTCATCCCAGCATATCAGATTGTTTGAGATTCTCCGATCGCATTTGGCGTGAAATGTGATGCTCAAACAATGCCACATTCCCTTAATCCTCGCTTATTCCCCTTCATTTTCCGAGAAGGAAAAAGCCAAAGGAACGGACGAAAAAGAAGAACAAACACGCGCTCTACGAAAAGGAAGATCATTGCTTGTTGGCCTTCGGGCCTTCGTTTCTCCTTGGCCTTTGTATCTGGGATGGATGAACGGAATTTCTCTTCGCTCACTTCCCCATTGAACGAGAGTCTTCCACGAGGTTTTGAGAAGGAACGTAAGAATAAGATGAAGAAAAGGAACCACGTTTCTTTCAACCACGGTCTGTTGAGATTGGACCATCATTTGGAGGAAGATCATAGACTAGTGCTGGCGAAGCAAACTTATCCTAAATAGTGGTGTCAATCCAGAAGCTGATTAAGCTGATATCTAGTGCTCTGGTCTTGGTGTGTCTTAGTATACTGTATCTTGAGTGAGTTCAGGCCATGGCTTAATTGAAGTGTAATGATATTTCGATTCGTATCATAACGGAGGCTTTTGATATATGGTCATATTCGTGGTCATAATCACACCCATTAGGGTTCTGTAATATTTCTTATTAATGTTAGATTGGTGTCCTCTGACTGTCATTGAGGATACTTCCTGTAATTCAAAATTGATCAGCCTTATCGGATTCAGAATTGTGTCGTAATCCCTTTTCCACTCTCTTGAAGTATCGATCGATCTAATTTCTATTCGATTTTTTCAGTTGATTCCTCCCAAGTTAAATCATTTCAACTCCCGTTCCGTTTCATTCAGGTTCTTCACAATGATGTTCCAATCCATGTGGAACACTCCCTGAAATTCAAGATTGAAAGAACTTCCTCTTCGACACGAGAGGCCATTGGAATCGAATGGCAGAGGCGATAGTGATTCTTCTTTGGCCCATTGTGGATGCTAGTTATGCTTTTTGTGGCCAAACTTTGGAGCGCTGCAGATGTTGCATGGCCAATGAAGCTCATTCAAATGTAAAAGGCAGTTTTCTTTATGCACGTTAGCTTTCAACTCGACGACATCAAGCAAGCGCCAATCAAAACTTAAAGCCATGGATAATTAGAAACTCGATACATCCGGGAAGCGAGTTCCAAAGTTAGTGCATAATGGCATCGCTCAAAGAATACTGTGAACAGACCTCACTCCACGGATGGTTCTACATGACATCCACGGATCGCAAGATCTGGAGGTTGCTTTGGACCATGATTGTGCTCACATCGATTGGAGTGGCTTCAGTGTTCGTCTACAAGGCCACAGAAGACTTTTATGAGGCCACTGTGGTCACAACCATTCATTCAACCACCGTCCCCTTGTCAGAGGTCTACTTCCCAGCTGTGACTGTTTGCAACATTAACCAGGTAATATGATACTTTGGCTGCTTTTTCCAATAAGCCTAGGCTACATTGAGTGTCATTGTCAGATCTCCAAAATGCAGGGAACTATTGGGTATTATTCATACATGTGTTAATGAGAACATTAAACCACAAAATCATCTATCATATTTAAAAAAATCATGGAAATGAGAAAGGCGTTCCTTTCGAAGAAAATGGTGGCGAAACAATAAGAGCTTTACATTGGTTATCGAAGGGAGTGACTTCATTTCTTACAAATAATCAATCTTAGCCTCTCTGATGTTCATGACGAAAAGGACTTGTAATTCTGAGTAAATGTTTTAATGGTCGTCCATTTTCTGCATGTTGCGTTTTCTTGAAAAAATGTAGGAATTAAGAGCGAAAATTTCAACTTCTTTTGAATTTAGCTCTCTCACACCCGGTTTTACGCATATTTAATTGATTTTTTTGGGTCCACAAATTTTCCATTTTTGCTCATGAAAAAACCTTGAGGCTTATTGAATACTGGAATGACGCAACAATAGAAGACACAATCAAGCAAGATTCCCTGAAGGACAACCACACACGTATGAGACTAAAGCAAGAGAACGGCAATATCCGAAAAAAAAATTATGTTAATGTAAAACAAATACTAATTGATGGATTGTAATAACTTTTAATATTGCAAAAAAATATGACATATTTGTTTGGATAAGGAAAGAAGCATTTTCTGATTACAAAATGCCATTTATGCAAAATTTCAATTTTGTTTAAAATCCCGTTGATTCTATCGTTTAGCCTCCTGTGAAGCCAAAACTTGAGCTCAAGAAGTCATTTTTAAATTCCAAAAACGTTTGAGACAACTTTTGAGTTGTGAATGCAATGCAGAACATTTGTTTGAATTCGCTCAAATAGGTCACGGGCAAAAAACGCTATCATGTTACTGAAGACGCACTTAGAAATAGATAATTGGAAAATTACTTTAACCAAAGTCTTAAATGTACAAAGAGCAGTATTGCTCCCAAATATTTTGGAAATCTATTTCGCGGATCTATTTTCAACGGCCTTTTTGATTGGCATTCTCGAAGGACCAAACGAGAGGGTCATTACAATAATTTAGACAAATGGCAAGTAGATTTCGACAATATTTTATGTAGACACACCCATACGACTACTTGAGGATTGGATTGAAGAAAATATTCAAACAGTTATCTTTAAGTATGTTTTAAGTGGCCTTATAACGTATTTTTGCCGGTGACCAAATTAACAGAATTTAAATTCTTATGCAGTATTGCATTAACACCTCAAAAGTGGTCTAAAAAGTTTTGAGAATTTTAAAACGACTTCTTGAGCTCAAATACACACCGTGTTGAACCTTTAAAGATTGTCTTTGGGCACAAGCCCAACAAGCTTTTGGTTTTCCTTGTTATATGTTCAACCATGCATCGCAAGCAGGCAATAATAAATACCTAAGTGGAATTCTTTCCCCTAACAAGGACATAGGGAATACCAACGTGATTAGTCTTAAACGGGAGCATTTCTTATTGATACATAAGGTTGAACCTGAGCATAATTAACTTCTACTGAACTTCTGTATTGAGAAGAACGAAGGTTTGGATAGAATTGTACACTATTGAACAAAGACCAGCAAGATGATTGGAGAGCTCGATTTAGGGCCCAACGTGCCCACCAAGTATCTCATTTTTGAGATATTCTCAATCGAAGACCGAGTTATAGGCCTGGCTAAGGTGAGCGAGTACAAATATAGCTGATATGGAAGATTGGATGGCCAACCTATGGGATGAGATAGAGACGAGACACCACCATATTCAAAATGCCAAACATCACAGAAAATAGAATGAATGGAGGATGATATTCATAAATTGATCGATGGCATACAGTCAAAGTTAGGAAAATAATATTGTTCGTCAGCACTAACTTTATTTTTATTCAAAGGCTAGATTATTCTTTGTATCAAAAAGCACGTTGTTCGAATTATGTATTTTGATCAGTTGCAAAATTTACGTCGAACTTCATTTTCATGGATCCAGCTTTGATGTACCAACATTGAACGAATCATCAAAAATTGCGAATTTTAGCCTTTCGTCCTGTTTTTCCGTAATCAAGAAGATCTACTTTCCATTTAATTCAAGTTACATTTTATATAGATACTTTCAGTCTACTCAAGTTTTAGAGTTTCCTTATGCAATTGGGCTCAATTGAAGCAATCCTGAGTCATTCTCGTCAGTTTCGAATCCAATCTAATCTGGGATCTGTTCCTTCCCTTGAGACTTAATTTCGTTTGACCTGTTGACAGTATTTGTCATTGGTCTTCTCTGCGTACTTGAAAAGTTAATGCAAGTCACGTTGTCGAATCGTGTTCTGGAACAATACTTCTTGATGTTGGAGATCGAGGCTACAAACCAACTTGATTGTCCTTAGCTTAGCCAATGCACTTATCCTCAACGCCCCATGGGATAATTGAAACTTCTGCCAACTTTAAGCCTGTGAAAGTCATGTTTTTGCCTGGCTAAAGCATTGATCAACATCTTCATTAAACCTAAAATTGACTAACTCCTAAGAATCTTTCATTTAAGACGCGATGAAACTGGCCCTCAATCTAAGTTTGAACCACAACATAATGTGCAACCCCAAAGTGAATGCAAATTTCATTGTGGCATAACTTTGACGATGCATCCATCCGATGTTGTGTTCTAAATTCAGAGATGAGACTCAAGTGTCCGACAGCGTTCTCGGTATTGAATTGAGCATCAAGAGAGCTCATTGAAAGCAAACATGTTCATCCTCTCTAAATCTTCTTTGTGCACTCAGTCACCCTAGGCCTATCAAAAGGCCTTTGAAATGACAAGTTACCCGAATTTATTCAAAGGAGGATCACTTGACAATGCGCCAGGAAAATCTGAAGAATTGGTCAAAAGAAGGATTGAAGGCCTGAGGGTTTGGGAAAGGTTGAACAATTGCAAAACCTTGTGGATCTGGGGTTAGTTGAGGCGAGAAAGAACTAAAGAATAGAATATCCTGAGTCTTTTTATGTGCCCTCAAAACTCTCACAAGCGTGACGAATGAGGTATGAGATGAGATGACTTGACAGCCTTTGGTCATGTTGGAAAAGGCTAACATGCTCTCTTCATCAACTTGGCCACAAACTAGACCAAATACATGTATTACCATACAGAAGGTTCAACAGGATTACCTCAAATTTTCTTATTCATGCCCTGGTATTGAACCAGTTACGAAAGTTTCGTGATTAGGCCTCGATTCTGTTCGAATAATCCCAGTTGATGTTTGAATGAATAAAAGAGACTCTGAAAGAAAATCTTCGACATGTTTACAACCACATGTTCAAATAAATATCGTCGCCAAGCCTTGCCCAGTTATGGTTCCATTGGGATATATGATCAGTTCTCGAGTCTTTGTTATTGAGATCGCTTTCTGTTGGAAAGTGAAAATGCACAAATTTTCCATCTTTTCGGCTTGAAACCAGAGATGGTGAGTGGACAACAAGCTTCGTGTCCATCTCGCATCCTCGCTTTGCTGACACTTACTGCACCTAGTTTATTGACTGAACCACTTTGGCTCGAAATATTGGGTCAAAAACTGTCAAGGATCTCAGAATATCTATAGACTCAACCAAGCGTACGACCAACCGTTCTTCCCGTTTTCCTATGAGGAAAGACAACGAACGATCTTTATCAGATTAGATTTTATATGGAACGGAAAGTGCAGTACAAGAATGAACTTTTTCTCCGTCAGAACCAAAACGCATTTCCATAACGGAAAACAAATGAGGCCAACGGAAAAGTGAAAAAAGAGACTGAATATTCAAAACTTTTCCATATCTAGTTGTGTACGCATAGATTTGAGGATCCGTTCCTCAACACCTTTAAGTAACTGAGAAGGATGGCTTTCCAAGGGATATTTATCCTACTCTTGCTCTGTTGTTATCTAAAGCAATGGGTTTATGGACTGCCTTATCAAGCTAGCTAAACAAATCCCCATCATGGTACTATTTCTATCAGAAGCGTAAATCAACTGGCCACCCATTGATAGCTGTGGAACACTGTTGAGCATGGGATAGGCCTTTAAGGAACATACTTGGAGCAAATTTGTGTGCGAGCCGTGTATTGCAACCAACGTTACGAATGCTCATTGTACGTTTGTAGTAGTCAAGAAACGACTCTAAGTAGCCAAGAGATTGCACTCATCTAGAAATTACTTCTTGCTTCGTCTTGGCATGGAAGATGGACCATTGAAAGAGTGATATTGTCTTCTTTGCACAAGAAAATGGAGCTGGATCTTATAGCGCCAAAAGCAACAAGGGATAAGTTAGGACATTAAATTATTATGAGCCGAAGAGAAGATGCAAGAATGCATTGGCCTTGAATTGAAGAGGTTTGGGCCCTTTTTATGGATATTGGGAACAAATCTTCAAGGGCAGATTATGCAGTCCATCACCGAAATTAAAACCCAAGCACGTGGGAGAGGATCCATAAAATCGGACCCAACCTTAGTTCTATCGGTTATGCTCAAAGTGCAAGAAAGGTCGAGTTTTACGGAAACTACCTACATTGCAAAGGCTGTCTGGCATCTTGACCTATTGCCCTCTGGAATTAGGTGCTACAAAAGGGTGAAAGGTTCTATGTACCATAAAAGATTTATGAGGGAGCTAAATTTTAAGCGAAAAAATGACTTACGTCTCGAGCATCTTGCAAGAAAACTCAAAGCTGGACCTTTACATGGGCGAAACTGGCCTTTTTATGTGCTACTTTCTTCCAGGTTCGCAAGTCATTCTTTAATGATCTGGATATTGACAATAATGTGAGCGTGGTGGACCTTCTCTATCAGCAATTTTACACGGGTAGTGAACATGAACCTTTGCCTGATGAGAAGGAGTTCATGAAGAGTCTCTTTAAATCTGAGACCTACGTCAAGAATGAGTTCCGATACCATCGGATCACTTCCAAAGGCCACTCTGTGGAGACGCAATTAAGCAACTGGACGGCTTATTTGGACAAATTTCAAGAGTGGATCGAACAGGGCTTCCAGTTTACGCGTTTAGCGGTCCAAGAACCCTATGGAGTTATGATCCTTCAAGTAAGCATCAATCTATTGATTTCCCTCGTTCTCTTTAAGACGCAACATCTGCGAATGCAATTTTGTTCAGAGAACCGTGAGAGAGTGAATCCATTAAGTTTGAGATGATGTTGACTAATTCAAACAAAACCAGTGGCTGCTTTTGACCTTCTTTTGAATATAAGCGAATAATTTATAAAGCCAAATTGTACGACAATTTCATGTTAATAAGCTGGTGTGAGCCAAATGGGACTATAAGCTTTTGTTACTTTCCATAAGCTTCATGTAGGCGAGAATCCCATTAAAAACCAAAGATAAATGATGTATCCTCTTTGTAAAGATGAGAAAATAACCAGAAAAATGCAATGTAAAGTTTTCCAAAAATGCAAGACAACACTGAGCTTCTTCATTAGAGTCAGGAAATTGATTGTCAAATGTAAAGTCTTTTGATTTTGGAATCTAGTCTACTTTATATCTTTGACTCAAGTCTTGACACCGTGTTGTTCTCGTGTGGCCAAAGGAGAACACACATGGTCATGTTTGCCCAAGACTTGCACTAAACAGTCCCCAAGGAGCGAGCTTGCCATTTATTTCCAACAATTATTAAGAATGGACGACTCTTCTCCTTGACGGCGCACGCACACCAAGCTCAAATTTACAATTTTCAATATGGTCGCTAGAAATTATGGGTCGCCAAAAATATTGAAAAGAAATATATTTGAAACATATCTTAAAATTGTAGTATGTTCACCGAGAACATACTCTCAAGCAGAGAGTGCTTCCTGATTTGAATATGTGAGATAAAACAAGAGCATTTATGATGGTCTTAGTTCCGCTTGGGTTGGTCTGACAACACCAGGTCCTCTGGTCATGTTCTCGGGTTTAGGACCATCACCATCCGAGCATAGATCTTGGGGCCCATATCTGCATTCACTCCAGCACAAGCATCCTAGATTTAGCACTACCAACGAGACTGGCTTTCATTGTCACGAGTGTGCATTAAGTTCTTTAGAGACCTGAATCCCGTAATTTGGAACATCCAGATGCGATGAACTTTCTGGCTTGCCCCCGTCTTTTTATTGATCAATCATGGTGTAGAATTAGCCCTTTAAAACTTACAACTTAACTTGTAAAGGGCTTTTGTGTTGGGAAATATTTTGTGCGTTACCATCTTGAACAAGTTTAGCAATTATGTCTTGCAACTTGCTAATTTTCATACATTTTCGCTGATAAAGGAACAGATATCGATGAAAATGGTCTTTTTTTTCTTGATGGTATTTTGTGCACCCAACAAAAACTGGCTTCTTGTTCAACAACCTTCCAATAACTTCTTATCGTTCATCCTTGAAACTCAGATGCAACCTGTTGTGTAAGCTCTTGAATCCCCAATTAAGCCGTTGTTCAAAAAACATGAGTCATTATTGGCCTTGTTTAGTACTTCAGAAAGCTTTAGGAACCAAACAACAGGATGGATCATTTTCCTGACTATTCGATATTTATCTCTAAGGAAAGGGGACAAAGTACAAACATCTGGAGTAAATTTTCTCGCACAATATGTTTTATTCGATTACTTCATGTAATTATGTGGAAAATGCTATTGAAAAGTAATTATTCTCCATTTAAGTTAATGAATGGGCAATCTAAGGAATGAATGCATATTAATGTCAATACACATTTGTACAAACCAAGCCCCTATAGCTCAGAGGCAGAGCACTAGTCTCGTAAACTAGGGGTCATGAGTTCGATTCTCATTGGGGGCAAATTGAAGACTGTGATATTTTGTTTCTTCTCGAACAATTCAGGCTAGTTATGGAATGCGCAAACGGTTCGGCAATTACACGGATTTCAATCCCTACTTCGGAACGGATTACGGGATTTGCAGCCTCATCAAGCCTCAAATCGCTTTCGACCCCAATCTAGATGGTGTTCCCTATTGGAAAAAGATTTTCGGCAAGCACAATTGGGCTGTGAAGAAAGGAGCCGAAGTGGGCAAGGCCAATGGCCTTAGCATGCTTTTGGATGCCGAGACCTTTGATTACACGTTTCATCTAAAAGCCGGCGAAGGGTTCAAAATTGCCGTCCATCACCATTTGGACCAACCGATTATGAGCATCAAGGTATAATGAGTACTATATTTTTGACATTGCCCACCGTAACTCAAGAGAATTGATAAATGAAGACAGATCTGTTTTTGGCATCCAATTCTTCATCCTTGCATTCTTTTTTTACTCAGGAGCTCGACATTTCACCAGGGTCTGTGTTCCAAATAGCCGTGACCCCGACCTTGATGTCCACCACACCCGAGGCCATTGAAAGATTCTCCCCATTGGAGCGAGGTTGTTACAAGGAAGGAGAACTCCCATTGAAATATCTACCCTCCATGTTCTATCGCTATGAGATGTCCAATTGTCTGTTCGAGGCAGCTTATGAGCGTGTCCTTGAGGAATGCGAATGCACTCCCAGCTTTCACCAATTGGCCTACGAGGATGTGCCCTCGATTTGTCGGGGACCAAGTCTGACTTGCATGAACCGTATACTAAGGTTCATTGGAAAACTTAACCGGGTAAGCAAGTTTTAAACAACTATTAGTACAGGAACGGAAAATAACCTGATCTATCTTGGCCAGTGACTGAAGATGCCGAACACAAAGTGTGGCTGGGATTCTGGTAATGCTAATGGGAGAGGCAAAGAGCCAGTTCAGCTTGCACACTGATGATATTTGCTCGACAATCAACGTCACTTGCGCAGCTCTCATAAAGATTTCTTAGACAGACCCATTACTTTGTAGGGAGAATCAGCCTTTGCGTAAAAATGTCGGTGAGTGTCTTTGCTTTCCGCGTCCTCCTGTCCGTTATGGAACGGTTGGAGGTTTGCTAATTAAATGCTCCGTGATTCTAAAATCAATTTTGTGTTCCAAATGAGAACTGGGCACGAATACTGTGAGCTAAAAGGGTTCCGTTGCTTACTTGTAGAGTTACCAGCTTAGTTAGACAACCCAAAAATGAGCTCACTCACGGACTTGGATCATTGCTATTTGGCGGGGCAATTTGGTCTTGTTCGTGTTCCAAATATTTGGGTCAAGAGCTCAAACGTTCCAATGTCGTTGGACAGCTAAATGGTCCCACTATCTATGCAAATAGGAAATGTTGGATCATGATCCAGTCTTGTAAAGGAATTTACCATTCCTAGCAGAGCAAAGACAAAAGGCTATCCTTTAGTGGAGAAAGCAAGGCACTCGGCAAGCTATCTTCGAAGGTATAGAAGATCCAACTAGAGCACGATGAAATATAGAGTACAATCAAAAACAGCCCCTTCTTTCGTTCGTTCTTGGAATAGCAACTCGTCAGTTTCTTTTGAATCCATCAGAGCTTTGATTTGATTGTCCAAAACTGAAGCAAACCATAGATCGTTTATTAATCACTAGATAGCGTGCAAGCTTTAGTCAGGCTGATTTGGCAAAGGGGGCGGAAAGCATTGAATTTGTGAGGAAAATGTCGTCCTCACAACTGTTGAGCAAACAAAAAGACCAAACATGCAAATCAAGGCCAACTTTTCTAAACTCGTTCTTGAAGCCACAAGTTAGTTTTTGCCAATATATGCATTGGATTAACTCTGCGTAACACAAAAGCTTAAATTTGTGTTCTTCCTCTCAGTGACTTATTCAATGTATTGGCAAAAACGTTCCTGATTGTAGCATTTAAATCCAAGGCACGATCACCTAATGACGTCTTTGGTTCTTTAAAGAAAGTGACCTCTAGCAATAGCAAAAAATGACCTAAAAATATTACTCAATTCCACCTTTGATTCATTGATTGCATGGTTGCCGCTTGCCTGGTCACACAATCCAAACGTTCCCGCACTTCTGTCCACTCAACAGTTGGCGACGGGCGACACGTTTTTACGATTACACTCCCTCTAGTATTTAATATATCTCAATCGAGCAAACTACGTAGATGGGTTTGTTTGTGGCCTTACTCTCTAAATCACATTTCACTAGTTCTAACCAAGAGTGATAATTCTCGAGTATAAAACTTGATGTCTTTATGCTCTGACTACTTCAAGACCGTTTCAACCATTCAAGATGCACATTTAAAAAAGATTTTTGTATGTATTCACTCCAGCACTAACACCTCAAGAAACAAGACTAACAAGCCAAAACCTTCAGCAAAACACTTTTCGATCCCCTTTTAAGTGGGTCTGTGGCACTCTGATTAGGAAGATCCTCAGAGCTATGCGAGACTTCGGGAGAATGTCAAATCGAGTCTTTTTGTGAGCTAATGTTTGGAATAGTGCTTATGTCACCGGAACGTCGAATATCCATTATTGCATTTGAGGCTCCTTGGTTCCAGGGTTTTGTGCCAAGCATTGGCTTTCTCTGCCATCTAAGCACAAGGTGGGTGGCAATGGGCGAGAAATTAGGTAGGTAATGTGCCAAGTGCCCACTCAACACAGATTGTTGCCACATCTAACAACCTTCTTCAACTAAGGCACGTCTTTTGAACTGCAGAGGTTTCACAAAGATGCGCAATATATTTTATTATACGACTATGATTAATGGTCTTCATCTAGGGTTAAGTCAATATTCGTACTTTTAATACTCTCATTTCTATGGCAAATTGTACGAGACTAGCTTCTGTGGATCACAATTTAAGCGGAAGAAATAACAATTCCGAGCTAGTGCATAAATGAAAGGTGCTGAGACAGGTGCATTTAATTTCAGATTTTGCATTTACGATTGGTCTGAAAGAAAATGAACGTCGATTGTTCGAGAGAAGCTCTGACTTTCAACTTGAGGCAAATTAAAGCCCCACTAACGGAAAAGGTATTTTTTTTCATTGGAATTGGCCAATACGGACATGATCCTTTCCATGTTTGCCTTTAGTAGATTCACAAAGGCCAAGGTAATAAAGTTGACGTTATCCAACAAGCTAACTTGAGTTGTATGTAAAACGCTTAAATGGTAATGAAATGATTTTGAAATGTTGAGGAAAATTCTCGTAGATTTTCGAATGGAACTTTATATTCAGTGTGGAAATGAGGGCATTTGAATAAACGGACCCCCAAAAGTACTGTAAAAGAGTTGCGGTTAAAAAGAAAGTGCTCTTTTATGATCTTTGTACTAACGAGATTTACAGGAAAAGTTTGATAGGCAAGATAAATCTTTTGTCCAAAAAGTGGGAAATATCTGCTTTTCACTGGAACGACGTTCAATTCAGGGAAAGCTGGTGGTAATTAATTGATACCATTGGATCACTCGAAATCCCCTAGTTCGGATATCCCACCCTCTGTGCAAGAGAGAGATGTGCTTCCCACACTTCATCTTGAAATGCATCGCTGGAAAAGACCCTACAGCTTGAAGCCTTGAATGGCACCTTCAAATGGGCCATTAAATCGAAATGTATCATTGACATCCACGACTTGATGTTTGCAGGTTGGAGAAAACCAAGACGAGTGCTTGTCCGCTTGCTACGATCAAATCAATCATGTTTCCGTGACCAGTTCGGATTTCCCAAATCGAGAGACCTTTGTGCGCCGAGAAGAATTTTGCTTAGCGTTGCAGAAGCTCAATCGCACGTGTAACTCGGAGAAACGGACATTCCTGATTGCCAAATTTCCCACAGTGTGCCAAAATATCCGAATCGTGTTCCAACGTGTTTCGGACATTGGAGAGAACAGTTCACTCTGCCGAGCCCTGAAATGGGATCCTGTTCGTCTTTGGGATTTTAATCGAACCGACCCTGATATAGCTCGCCTAGAGGAGGACATATTTCATTATGCCAAGCAAAACTTGGCCGTGGTGAATGTCTATATCAAAGACCCAGTGGTCACTCAGATCATGAGGGATGAAAAAATACCAGTAATCGCTTTCGTAGCCAACACTGGAGGCTTGCTTGGTTTGTGCATGGGTTTCAGTCTGGTCAGTGTTTTTGAAGTCCTCTACCATTTAATTGGAGCCTTACGGCAATGGTGGATGAACCGTATCAGTCCCATTGGCAGAAGATTGGTGGCTCAAACGGCAGCCTTAGCCACGCGCACCGTCAACGTTCCAGTGAATCAAGGTCAATATTTTCTTAGAGTGGACAAAACCAATGCCCCTCTTTTTGAAACAAGCTTTTTCATTATGAGGTTTCTCTCTCACGCCCAATTCTCTCTTTTCTAGGGGATATTCAAGTAAATGAACTTGCAAGGCCAAATCACACCCTTCAAACCAATAACGGAGACTGTCATCCTGCTTCCAAAAATAAGTTGCCTTGTGCCATTCATGGATCCAAC
Source organism: Tigriopus japonicus (assembly GCA_010645155.1). Taxonomy (NCBI): domain Eukaryota; kingdom Metazoa; phylum Arthropoda; class Copepoda; order Harpacticoida; family Harpacticidae; genus Tigriopus; species Tigriopus japonicus. Next base: position 4,751,074 of record CM021315.1, read on the forward strand.
GGGATGCCCTCTTCAGTCCTCATGTGTGAGCTAAATTCTAGATCAAGTGGTCAAAACCAGATCACACAGACACTCGTCAGGAATCACGAGACTCAGACTTGTCTTTTGTATGATAAATCCCAAAGTCTGCCAAGTCCAATTTACTGCGAATTGAATTGCGCCCAAAGTAGTGGAAATTTGTCCAATGGGAGTGATGACTCCGATGTTGTTGAAACTCAACTGGTTTTCCCGCGGCAAACAGGGTCGCCGCATGAGATTCATTGTGATTGCCAAATGGTTTTGTCAGACTTGCATTGCGAGATGAGCAGCTAATATTGTCTGGTGTCGACCAAATGTTTCATCATTAAATCCCGTCAGTTGGAAATTGCTCAGCAGGATTTCTCCTACAGCGACTCTTTCTCCAATTATAAACGAAGCCCGAATGAAGGAGAGTTTATGACCATTACTGATCATGATACTCGTAAAGTGGATTGATGTGCTTAATGGCCCAGTTTGATTGACATGTCAAATGATGACACATGGAGAAGTATTATACATCATCGTGCTTCAGCAAGTTTCAAAGGAAGATCTACAATAATTGGAGTGAAAGCAAATCAATCATGGACAATTTCAGTGCTCAGTTTTAGCAAATGCACTTGACAAAAATAACATGATGTCGTCCAAAGCACACTCTTCAAATCTTTTGTCATTCAATGACCACTTTGTAAAACTTCAGAGTAATGGTCAACTAGTCAACTAACATAAACTATTTTATGATATTTCAATGTCATGCGGTAAAAAATATTAGACATCAATAAAATTGATCTACTGAACAAACGAGGCTACGCTTGTTGATTCCAATTGTTTTTGAACTTAATAATATCCCATAATATGATTGATTTCTCTTTTTTTGTATGTATTGACCGCAAGGACAACATTTGGAATCTCTTTCAGATGGTTGATTTTCTTAGTCTCTATGTCAAAGATTTTTGGAACCAGTTTTGAAGTTGATAAGTACTGCTGTTTATTCATTCCATTCGTATTGATTAGTTCACGAGCAAAAACGATGTAATGTCACTTAAAACATACTTGATAACAAATATTTGAACATTTTCTTTAGCTTGATCATGAAGTACGTACAGGTCGGAGTTGTTCTAAAATTTTGGTGAAATATATTCCGCAGATCCAATTTTCAATGGCTATTTTCCATCAACATTCACGAAGGACGTAATCGGAGTTTTGCACCCATTACAGTAGACTCAATTTTAAGCATTTGTAAAGGAATTTATACCGTTTTTTTGGGTGCAATCTAGTCGACAGGATTCAAATAAATATGCGGTAGTACTTTTCAACTTCGAAAGGAGCCCCAAAAGTCTTTGACCTTTAATAATGACTCTCCCGTACTCATACACAACGTGTCAGGAAAACAATTGTCAAATTAACAATAGTAACAACTTTTTCTGAAATGGAAATTGCTTGTTTCACTTCCAAATTTGTCTCTAGGATGTCACCACTTCCTGCTCCATTAATTTCAACCTGTACATGTTGAATGAAAATGGTTTTAGAAAAAGAACTCAAGATTTACAATGTCGAAATTTTGATTAATGCCTTTGTTCATTGGACAAATCAGTAGATTTAAGAAAAATAATCCACCTACAAAAGCTTTTCTTGAACATTAGTGTCTTTAAAAAACTGAACAATTTTTTTCTAATTTCATCAAAATGAGAATAAGTTTGAAAATTTTCAAGTTGCGTTGGATCTTAAATCAACGTTTGATAAACGCAATTTAATGGCTCAAGAGCTCAATAGAAATCATATTTTGAAGAAAAGTAAACTATTTTGGGAACAGATAAATCAAAAAGCAGTTTCCAAAAAGCGACGAATCTTAATCACAATATTCACGAAACCTCACAATATGAAAAATTTCGCCCTTTCGTGTCCAAACATTGAGGGATGTATTTTAGATTGTAAGGTGCCTTTGAAAGCTTTATTTGATTGTGATTTTAGTCATTGCGATTCATTATAGAAAACACTTATATTCTTTTACTCTTTTGGACCACAAAGTTAGCAAGCACTTCAACAAGTAATAAACATTACCTAAACCTTATGTTCAACAATCTTGACTTACCGTATAACGAGTATTTGATGCTACCCCCCCAAGAATGTGCGAGGAACAAGGCCTGGTCTGCTCCATATCCTGTTTAGCAAATTTTGATTGAGTGGTTTCCTCATCTCGCCCATGATTTGGAAAGTAGTGAGCGGATTTGGAAGCGGCTGCCCAAGCCTCTGCTAATGTTTGCATCGTGCGTTCAAGATCCATCTGAAATTAATTATTTAAAATCATTTTTGAGCGTCGGTAAAATATCATTAAAAACTGAGATTTCAAGTTATTTAAATTATTCACTCAAAACCAAAACATATATTGTTGCCAAAAAACCTCTGAAAACGTTCAGAAAGCGATGTTCGTATTCAACCTGGACAGTATTTTCCAATATATTTTTCAAACTTTGAAGCCTTCATGTTCAAAATTTTACAAATAATGAACCATTTTCTATTCAAGCAACCGCTTTGTAGGCTTGTAGCACTTAATATGGATGGTTGCTCAATATTCAAAACATCTTCAAATATCCATCCATGATTCGTAGCTTTATCAAAACATGACTATTTTTATCGCATTGTGCGACTGCTATTTTTTCCATATGTATTGACCATTGAACTAGCGTGACTCTTTTTCGGAATGTCCATAGGAGATAACTTCTTGAATGACCTTTTTAAGTTGGGTATCAATGATAACTTTTCCGATGAAAATGATTCCTTTTTTTTAGGTGAGATAAGGATTGCCATTCTTGACTGAAGCAGTCATTGGGAGCTTTGCAGACGTGAGCGTGAATGCCAAGATCTAAGTTGGGAGATTCTGCAAAGAGGGTTTCGAGTAACATATTATGCTTCGACGGCAAATGTTAAAGGACCATGTTTTTGTGCACAAGCAAGAGGAAAATACTTTGTTTGATGAAAATAAGAGTATTTTTACTCTCAAGAAACACTTTGCACAATGATGGCCTCTATTGGGTCGACTTCAACCGTCAATAGCTTTAGGACATAAAGGAGAAGTTCAAAAATATTAAATGGAGTGTTCAGAAGTGTTTTTAAGAGACTGCTAACTGATTTAAGAACAACATTTCTTTCATTAATGTCTGGTTTGAATTACATTATATCATATTTTAAATGGTTTGATTGAAACTGGTTACAGACTAAATATCATTAACCGACAATTAATCGAAAAATAAACGCTTGTGATCCAGTGGTTTGGTCTTTCAATAACGAGCTACTGCTGTATTCATTTACTTAGTTAAAACTAAGTTTTTTAGCGTTCAAGTGTTGGATAATTTGATTGTTGGAGACAGGTGCGTTTTTTTACTACAGCTACAAGGAATGTGATTCCCTGTAAAATTAAATCATAAATAAAATAATTTATACGATTAACATTTATACGAAATTTCATCTACCAACGAGTTACCGTTGGCAGATCTGACAACCCTTGAATAGTGGGTTGGTCAGGAATAGTATTCAAAAATTTGTCCAATTCTGCCTTAAATGCTGTTAGAGGATCAGCTTCTATATATTCCCGACGAAGACAAATAGGCAACAAATTGAGCAATGAAGGAGCCCGATAAAGAAGAGAGGAGGACTTCATTGATCGAACTAGCCTTGATTCCTTAGGATTTGGAGGTGCTCTCAGAACACACGTAAAACGTAAAACCTCTAAGATCACTACAACTGATCTCAAAGCCTGGGTTAAGACGGAGCCCATGAATGCTCTTGAAAACATACAGTGTCAGATACCCATAGGCGTAGGAGGTGTGGTTTATTTGGGGGGGCAACACCAAATTTGCCCGAATTTCACAAACATTTGATAGCTTTGCTGATAAGTCAGAAGAACATTTTTTGTCCCTTCCCTTTCGCCTGCCAAATACACCCGAATGCCCGAATATCTCAACTCATTTGCCCGAATTTTAGCAGTCTCCGGAGGCCAGGGGGGGCAGTTGCCCCCCCTGCCCCCCTGCCTCCTACGCCTATGCAGATACCTTTCATACCTTCTCTGAGGACTGTACAGCCCTAACTTCTGCAGCCTCTTACAAAACAAGAGATCTCTCATTTCTGTGATGTTCCTAGTAAAACATGTCTGGACCTGCTCGACCTTTTGCAAACCTGCCGAACTCATTGGAGCCCAAATGAGACAAGACACTCAGATATTTTTTGGGCAAAGTTGACAAAATATTAACGCAGATTTTCTTCACGGCTACTACGCCACCAAAATTCCGAAAAAGCGCCGTCTTTTAAAATGTTCAGTGACTCAATTCTTGATTACTGTCAGCCCTTCCAAGATTTTTTTGGAGTAAATTTGTCGCAAAATCAAATTTTTCAGTACATGATTTTCAGCAGTAAGTACATGATTTTCAGCTACTTAGGCTTTCGGTTAAGCCCTCATTCAGATCAAACTTTCGGCTTTGATTCATCTTTTTAAGAAAACTTGGAACTTAACCTTTCAGGTTTAAAAGTAATTGATACTGGCTGGAGGTATGGACTGAAGTCTGAACCAATGAAAAAATCTTTGAATTTATAATATTGTGTTTTCTAAAACATATAGAGCATTTCTTTCGGAGTAGGATGTCTTCCTCAAGGTTAAATACTACATTTGCGCTTGAAATATTTGACGAATCTGCTCATTGCAGATTAAAGGTGATGGTTCTCTTGATTGCCGGGTTCATAATTTTTAGGCCTACTCTCAGAGGGTGCTGTGTTCCATTTCCGTCCAAACTATGAAATACCCCACGGATGTGGAAATTTGAAGTCAGAGTGGGTAAAAAGTGGCAGAAATTTGGCAATATTTAGGATTTTAACCCAAGTTTAAAATCGAAGCCTATGGATGGGAGGGAAGGTGAGGGGCTAGAAAAAAAGGTTTGTGAGCTTAACGCTTAGTAGTGCCCCTTCTTTCGTACCATCTATTGGCGAATTTTGTAAGCTTAGGTTAAAATCCTGGCTGCGGATTATTTTTATTGTTGTTGCTAGGGTAGGGTCGGAGGATTTTGCCTCGCCCGGCCAGCTAAGCCAGCCATCACATCGTCGAAATATTTCGAAAAGGCAATTTCAAGTCCAAATGGTTCTCCGTCTGTGGGTGTGGATTACGGTCCAAAAGTTTCCTTGAGAGAGGTTGGGGAAGAGGAGCGAACCTGGGACTTCAATGAGGAAAATTTTCAACATAAAAACTAGATCGAAAATTTTCGACCTAAAAATGAGATCGAAAATTTTCGACCTAAAACAGAGATCGAAAGTTTTCGAACTAAAAACCGAGATCGAAAATCTTCGACCTTACCAAAGCGATTGGTAAATTTCCGACCTTATACACGAGATCAATTTTTTTTATCTAAGAAACAAGATCAAAAATTCTGGGCACTTGCCTTAAATGCAGGAGTCTTTGGATATCAAGAATTGGCTCTGGTGCTTTGAAACTGTATGAACAATTTAAAAAAAACCAACATTCGCTTCACATAGATGGCTCTCACATGATTTAGCATTCCCTCAACATATCCTACATGGGTGCCCTCTCTTGTTCTCAAAATGGATAACTCGCCATCAGAGCAAGCCTTCTTAAGGAAGCAAAGTTGAGCTTCAAATAAAGAGAAAATGACAATCAGCACCATCTTGAGGTAGAAGCGGTTGTGGGTGCTTTTGTTTAGTCTTTGGCCTTAATTTGTGATTACTCAGCATGTCTTTTTGATTTTTCAACACAACAATGCCGTAGCTGAACTCTAAAACATTCGAAATATGAAGAGAAATCCACTTTAAGATGGAAGGTGCAATTTTGGCAACAAGTTTAAGTTGACGAAGGATCTGAAATCAAGAGAATTTGCCCCTTTTTGGCTCCATCTAGTGGCGATTTTTGTAAATTTCATTTAAAAATCTTCATAAGGTTCAACCATGACGACTTTATAAATATATTCAATCTTAAAGAGAGCTTGCTATAAAGATTGGGATTTTAATGCTTTTGTGTTGCCAAGTTGTCTTTTTGAGCAACAAACTTTGTCGTGATTTTGCATTTTATTAGGCTTTAAATCAATCAAGGGATATAAAATAAGGGGTTTATCATATGGATTTACAATCACATTGAAACATGAGCATGATTGGAGAAGAAAATGTGGAGATTTCTACACAATCTGTGTCAGCATTTTATGATTGAAATCTAGGAAGTGAGCCATTTGGTGTTGAAGGAGCTTGTCCGCCAAAAATCACAAAAAAATGTCACTTTTTTGGGAAATGAGAAAATTTCTAAAATTTTGTCAGGAAACCACTAGATTTTTACGTTTTATTCCCATTCTTCTGGGTACACAATGAATGGAATTGACAACAGATTGTTTGTTGTTCCTCATTGAGGGCAAAAATTGTGGACATCCATCAAGACCAAGCAGCATCTTATGGTTAAAAGGATTAAATTCAGGATAATGCAAGATATTGTGCAAAATATTTTGTCTTGGAGCAAAACCATGAGTGTTATAGTTACGGCTTGGATAAAGTTGCTACTTGTTTGGTTTAAAGCTGCAGTTTTTGTTACCAAAGCTATAATCATTTTTGCCCCAATAACATAAGAATTTCTAAAAACCTTAAGAAATTCTTAAAGATAAACCTAATATTTTGATGCTTAAAAATGTTTAGTGTGATGGTTTGCTTCACCTTTAAAATATACGGATCGAAAAATATACCAAGTAATTGTGCTAAATAAACACTGATGCGTTGGTTAGAACCTCTGAAAAAGAGGGATTAGTGACAAAGTCGCAAGCACCAAAATTATGTCCCAAACAGGATCTCAAACCTCAAAATATTTGCGACATTAACGATTTGTGACTAAAAACAACACTGAAGCTAGTCATTTTCTAAGGTCAAAAAAAAATGACCTAAAAAAAGATCATTTCGAAAATTGTAATAATTATGAGTCTCAAGGGGCTTCTTGCACTTGGTCTTTTGGCCTCATATTTGAGCAATAATTTGGTTTTAGATTCATTTGCGTCTATTTGACAAAAAAAGAAAAACCGATTGAGAAAGGGCATACCAGAAATTCAACGAAAAAATTTAGCAACCGTGGCAAACTGAAAATCAACGTCATTGAAAAGACTAGAATAGCTTGCCATAAACACTTCCTCCTCTATGTTTAAGTGAGCAATAAGTCAGGAGTCAATATACCTAGGGTATAGGGTTACAATAAGTAACCCATACAAAAATTGACACTTTTGAAACAATGAAAACGAGCGAAACAGAAGCACCGGTTTTCCTACCCAAGATTGATCGGAAGTCCTTGATCTAATGTTCTTGTCTTGCCTTGCTTGCTACTCCACCACGTGATCTCAATTGACTCAAAGCGGGTTACTCAGTCAGATTGCCTTTTAAAGAAACGGCTTAACTCCCTTGCTTCAGAGGAATCGTTTTTACGAACTCACCACCACTCCCTAAGGAGGGATGATGATGATGATGTTCCAAGACGACATAAGGCATATGCCTTGGGTTCCACCGGGAAAGAAGATCCATTCTCGAGAGTGGTTCCACGAAGAAGGTGCTTTAGGGTTAGCCAGGCAAAAGCCCTCCTCCTCCTTCACCTCACAACCACTCCTAACACGGCCCTTACTTACTTGTTCCCACTTCAACGCCGTGCACACTCGCTTTCGTACATTTTGGTGGGCTCTGTGTGAGTTTGATCGTCTTCATTCCAAAGGCTGTTCCCCTCTTTCAGCGAGCTTTCAAGCTAAGCCATTCTGGAATAGCGGAACAAGCGAAAACTGGAAGAGCGCAGAGAGCGGCGCACCCAGCTTGGACTCTAAATGGATCATCTGATGGCGGAGAATGGCGGAGCTCCATTTCCGACAACCACGCTCCTCACTTGGGGAATGGGATTTGCATCGACTCTAGCGGACAAACAGATTATTCGAGAGCTTCGAAAACAAGCCCTCCATCGAATAGGAGGAACGAGGACATGCTCACAAAACCAAGATGGTGGCGTTTGTTTCTTAAGAAATTGGCACATCGTTGTATTTTGGTGTTTCATGAAAACTTTTTGACATTTACTTCGAAAGGCAGGTTAACAATAGTTATGGAATTGAAGGAGAAGTTGAACCTCAAGTCAAAGCAACTGCAAACATTGCTCAATCAACTAAAAGGGGTCTCAGAATTAGAGTGAAAAGATGTGGCTCCACCGTTTCTGTTTTAGTGATCTTCATCTCCGATTGTCCCTCGGTCGAGATGAAAATGAAATTCAATACCCTCGTCTATTGAAATGTTGGTGCCGATTGAAATCCCCACTCTAGGGAGGACATATAGTGGAGCATGGTTGTTCTAGTTCCAATCTCAGTTCATATCGCTTTCAAAGGAATGTGGAACAAAAGAGCGAGTCGACCGGATTTTCGTGTGGGACGGGAGAAACAACGGATCCTTGAAATGGGACTGACGGGAAAAGGAAATTTGTTTTTGGCTCAATACCAATCTTCACTCACATCTGCCAAGGATTGGGGTTAAGGCATTGAACTTGCGGTCATTTTTAGAAAACAAATAAGATTTATTGAATTTACAGAAATATCACAAAGAGATGGGAAGTATTGCACGAATTGAAAGATGTTACTATTGCACAGACATAATAAAATCGGTATAGTGTTTCATTAGCTTTGGCACGCACTTTTTTACTCTTTCACCTCAAAATTGTCCTTTGGTGACATTCCTGCTGCTTGAGGTCCAGCCTTTCCAAAACGATTGTATCTGGGACCACCAATCTCATGCAATGAAGTCACAGGGGTCTTCTCGGAAGTGGCAAACTTTGGAACTGAAAGATCATGGGTGATCTTCACCTCAGGGGGAATCTGATAGCGCATGAATTTGTGAACATTATTTACAATGATGGGCGTGTCGCTCTGTCGTGAAATGGGGAGGGTTGTTGAAGGTGTCGTCGAAGTGGTCGTCGTTGAGTCCGTAGTCACCGTTGTGGTCCAAAATGTCGTAGATTGAGGTGTAGTTGTTGAAGTTGTCGTCGTTGTGGTTGTGGTAGTGGTGGTGATTGTCGTTGTTGTCGTTGCTGTTGTTGTTGTAGACGAAAGGTCACTTGGAGAAGTCATTACCTCTTCTGGGTTTGTGGCAGCTTCCCCCAAACGGCTTTGAATGCGTTGACTGATCATTTCTTGGATTTGAAGTTCCTTCGCCGCCTCAGATGCTTCATAATCCGAGAATTCGTCTGCCGTGGTCTCTCGACCTCGTTTGCGGCCATGATTCACTTGAACCGAGGTTGAGGTCACGAAATCGGTGCCCAAAAGCATCGGCTTAGCCGTGAAGAAATGGTGAAAGAAATCTTTGTCCAACTTGACGGTCTCCACAACAAAATCGGTGGGACCATAATTGTCCGTTACTGGAGGCAGATTGTCTGAGACGTAATTGGGATTGCTCACCCCATATTGAACTGAGTTTTGATTGAAAGTGTGTTTATACTTGTCATCGTAGTCGTCATATGCATTTGGTTTGGGAGTGGCTTGGAAATGACCCAAAGATGGAGGCTTTTTACGCAGAGGTTGATTGGGATTCACATTGGATTTGACGGGAGGAAGATCGTCAGAATCCACAACAACCGCTTGATAGGGAGCACCATACCAATCTTCCATTACCCGAGTGGTTGACCGAGTCGTGGTTGTTGTCCATTGTGCAGATGTTTTCGTGACCGAGCTCGTCAACTGGGACGAGGTTGTTGACATTGTTGTCGTTGGTTCTGTGGTGGTAGCCTCCGTTTGTGTGGTTGGTCTTGTAGTGGTCTTGGATGTCAACTTTGTATCATTTTCATCGACTCCTAGCCATTGGGAAGCGGATTTCACTAACTTATCAGTGATGTCGTGTTTGCTGTCCATGGTGGCATAGGCGTTCAAAAGATTGGAAAACACTGTCAAAGGACCAATTCCAGCCGTCAAAGCTCCAACTGCGGCGGCTGGAATTAGAGATCCCGCCAAATCTTGCCGCTTGATTCCGCTCAAGGCCGACAGGTCGAATTGCCCTAACCGTGCCAATGCTTGTGGAATAGCATCCAATGGATCTTTGGAGGGACCATTTGGTCGCCTTGAAGGACGATGAGGTGGTCTGCCTGTCTTTTTTGAAGGACCTGGTCGAGGAGTGCCTTCATTGAATTGTGGAGTTAACAAGTTTGGTGTGGGCGAGCCGTTGAAAAAATGGAGCTTGTTTCTCTGGGGAAATATTTGGGGAGCCAACTGATTTTGTTCTGCAATTAGAGCCTTTTCCATCAGATAGTTCTTAATGAGTTGCTGTCCAGATCCTGGATCACCTTGCATTGGTCTGGGTGAAATCTCCAACGGAGGGTTATAGTTGCCAGGTCCAGGTAGATTATGGGAATTTTGCACCACATTGCCTCCTACTCCTCGTCCCATTGGATTATTTTGGGGGTGTAATGGACCCTCGTTGTTATTCTGGTACGCTATTTGGGGGGCTGAGGGGGTTTGGGTCACTTGGTAATTAGTTGGATGAGGAGAAGTGATCATTGGTCCATGAGGTCCTTGATGAAGTTGCGTTCCACTTGGAACCTGTTTGGCATGGATGATATTTGGGTCATCCCGGTACTGTGGAGCATCTTGAACTCTAATCTCTTTGCCTGCTGTTTGCGGTTTTGTCGTTACAGCAAAGGACCCACCCACTTTGAATGTGTTGGTATTTTGGTTGGCCAAGACCACGCCGTCGACCATATTTAAAGCGTTTCCTGTCAAAGACTGACCTCCATTATTGCCTAAAGGCAATCGTCTTGGTCGTGGTGTGCTTGGGCCTGAATTGGTTTGAACAGGCATGCTATGTGGATAATTGGCCTTGTGAAGGCTAGTCCATAGACTCTCCACAACGTTGCCCTCTCCATCAGAATTTGAACTTTCAGATGCCATCATGAGCTCTTCGGAGTCCATATCAAGGTTCCAAATGTTATCAAAGTGATCTGACGGTTCTCTTAGCTGATCTTCATCTTCGTCATGATTCTCGTTCTTTCCACCCTGACCAAAGATCTTTTCTCGCAACATCTGCTGAGGGGTTTGAAGGGTGGGACCGTTAGAAAGATCGCTGCTGACGACAAAATGTTGATGCTTCACTTTCGAATCTGAATCTTGTCGAAATGGAATCGAGTTGGGTGGATCTGACTTGGGTGTAATTAGAATCGAAGGCCTATCGATCAATGCAGAGGCTGGGGTGGCTGAAAGTTTTGATCGATTGCTAAGTATGTTTGAAGGGTGGTTTGCAGGAGCTGGAATTGAGGGTATGAATGCTTCTGGACCATTATGATTGACTGGAACTCCAAACTGAGGTATGGGCGGAGGCTCCATAAATGGGGACATCAGTTCGGAATCAAAGTCGTCACCACTATCGTCATGTCTCCGATTTTGGAATGGATGATTATTATTATTATTATTGTTGACCAACCCGTTACGATTGTTGTTCCTAGGGGTCGAGAAACGTGTTCCATGTCTGGCCATAATAGTTGGTGCCCTCGTTGGAACAGAAGGATTACGAACTTGAATATTTGGAATTGGAGTCACAATGGGACCTCGAGTGGAGTGTTGCATCATCCCAGATCTTCTTGAAGGTGTTGGAGAATGAGACAAGAGCCGATTTGGAACCGGAGAGGGACTGTACTGACCGGGAACTGGACTACTCGGTAATGGTGGATCAAACTTCAAGCTTGGTCGATGTAATACCTCTGAATGCATGGGGATACTAGGAACCATTTTTGGGTTGTAGACGGTTGGTCCTCGAGATAATTCCAAATGAGGCTTAAATTGATCTTCAAGTCGAGAAGGATTCATTCTTGGCTCCATATCTGATCTGGCTGAGGCAGACCTGAATCCATTGGATTCATCCTTGAATTCATCGGCAGAGATACTATTGTCTTTCAAATGGACCACTTTATTATTGGGACGTTCCATCAAGTTTTGCCATAACGATTTGTTCTCAGGTTTTTCAGGTTTCTCCGTTTTTTCGGCTGTCTCAACCTTGTCGGGTTTCTCAGGTTCGTCAGCTTGATATGGCTCGGGTTTGTAGAATTGAGTGGTTTCCTGGAGTTTTGAATCTACAGAGAGAATAGCGCAAAACATATTTAAAGTAACATGTTTTTTTAGTGTTCATCTTAAATGATGCTTACTGTCAAAGAGGATGCTGTCAATGTCAATGTCGTCCTTTTCAAACTCTCCCCCGCTCAGAGTCATGATTTCCTGGATCAGGATGTCCTTCACATGTCCCACAGGGTCTCTTTGCAAGCTCCTACGTAGTAATGGATTAAATATGAATCTCTAAGGAAGACACGGATAGTTACATCTTGGTAAGCCTCAATCATGTCATCAAATCCGATCGGGATGGGATCAATCAAAGACGATGAACATGATCACAATAAAGGCTGACTAACCAAGTAACGAACTCGCTTTGTCGGATGATGTAAAAGGCTTTCAAAGAGAGCAGCCATCTCCCACATTACTTATAGGTAGAAAGACATCAAAGACCATTAAGTTAATGAGTGAGAAAACTTACGGGGGAAGATATCGCTTGTCCAAAATGATCTTGAAGAAAACGCGAACGCTCCCCGAGGCAAATCCATCTATTAAGGTCTTAACGAAGGCTTCTTTCAAATTACTCTTCATGTAAGTGTTACTTATCTGGAAAAAGAGAAACAAGAAAAGACCTTTAAACAGAGATCCTTCACGTTTGTCATATCAATATCATCTCCATCATCATCCCAACACCCAAGATATAGTAGACCCTGGAACAAAAAGGGTTCGTTCATTCATTCGTTGTAATGGGTTTCTCGGACTCACCGCCTCAGAGAATTTCTTTGCCTTCAAGCGATAAACGTTTGTGTCTGGGTTGAGAAGCGATATTGAAAATTCCTCCGACTTGACGCGGAACGTTCCATCCACCGAGATCAAATCTACACGCAAGAGGGAAAAAAGAAAGGAACTTGAGTGTTGACTGGAACGGGAAATATCTTCTTCTTCTTCTCATCAACCTCAGCTCTCACACATATACTCTCTCTTTTCTTTGGTTTGTGTGTACGAGTATAATAAGATTTTGTAGTTATGAGCCAAAACGATAACGAAAAGAGACTAAGGAGTCAGACAAACCTCAATGGGCAAGATGTGGAAAGGAACAGTGGAACATGACAACCTCTTCTTTTCACACTTGGCTCACATTCGAGGATGAAAATTTGATCTGACAAGAACCAAAAGGTTTAGAAAGTGTTCTTAAAAGCGAACCAGAATGTGAATCCTTGTTGGGCCAAATCAAATTTGGGGTTAAATAGATTTGAAAAAGTTCACTTAAATAAATTTCGGCTTTTTCATTAAGATATCTTTTTTCTTGAGTAATTCCAATAAGAAATAAAATCTAGTGAGGTAGTGAGCTAGTGAGTAGGCGGTGAGGGACAAAACTCAACCTTTGAGTTTTGTCAGTGTTGAATAAACCAATCTTGGACGCGTTTCTAATCAAAAGAGTGAAGCGTTCAAGAAAAAACTGGCAGAACCAAATGAAAGGAAAGAGACGTGTTCTAAGAACTAGATAAAAGAGCTTCTTCTGTTCCTTCTTTGTCCTGGTAGGTTTGGTAATAATTTCGCCGTTATCGCTCTAACCACCAACGAAAGTGTGAGATGAGATGAGGTGAGAAGACCAAGATGAGACGAATGTGGAACTGAAATATGAAAATATCCCTTACCTCGCCCATCTCCGTCCAATTTTTGAACCACTAAAAAAGAAAAAGTACAAACTGTATGAGAAAATTCACGATTTAGAAAAAGGATCCATTCTTCCGTAATTCAAATTCGACGATCTTTTCGTTCCCAAGTGAAGAAATTGGCAGACGAATTGTGGCTAGCCTGGATCTCGCTTTGGAACAGGAATCGAAGGGTTCATTCCCGATTCATATGCCGTTCTTTTCCCGCTCTAATCGGATTACATCAATCTTTTTTTCAATTGATCGGGTTCTGTTAAGAATTAGAAGGATCACGAGCTTCTTATACCATCATCCCTGGTCTCATTTGCATAAAATATGGAGCAGATTACAAATCGTGTCTTCTCTTCCCGAAAACGGCTCAAATCCTCACTTGAAACTTGAATCATGGGATTGGAGTTAGTGTTCACAATCCTCATACTTCAACGAATGCCTAGTTCAAAAATTCATCAGTGTATAATACTTTTCAGAGCTCTTTGGATGCAATTAAAACTCAAAAGTTGAGTCACAAGTCTCTGGAGAATTGTTCCATGTCATCGAGCCTATCGGATCCACAAGGATGGGAACAAAAAATGAATATTTCTGCCATGTTGTTCTTTCTCGAAGGATTATTCCGTGGAACTCCCTCATAATTCTTGGTGATTCTTGCTCTCAATCTCCAGGTTGACTAATTAATGAACTTTTTTGTCTTCTCCCTATGAGAAGCGGAGGAAAAAAAAACTTTCTCTCTCCCGGATTATTTTCATAAATACTGGTAAAGAGATCAGACCATAGAAAAAGCTTTCAACCTTCTTTTGGGCTCTGAGGCTTCGTTCGCTCTTGGTCAACTAAGATAAGAAGTCCTGAAGCGAGGGAAAAGCGAGCTTCTAAGGGCAATTCATAAAATTAGCAGCTACTCCCATGGGTCTTGGAATGGCTTTCTAAAAAACTGATTGGAATTATTCCCTTTTCTAATGTACACATAAGGGATTCAACAATATAAATAAATCTAGTTTGTAAGCATAAAAATGGCCCTACAGGTCAGTTTGCTCCATGTCTGTGCTTGTTTACGATTAAGGCACTAAATATCTTGAAGTGGCGAGTGCTTTTCCGGTTAGCTCTAGACCGAAATCTCTCCAAAGCGAGGTTCTTTCTCTGCCTCATCATCTTAAGGGTTCCCAACAAGCGAGAAAGTCCAGTGGCTGTTGAGAAAATCTCCAGATTATGGCCATAATAATCCTTGACCCGAGGCTCGACAATCCTCTACTCGTTCCTCCAACAGGGTTGCCAGCAGCCGTACATAGCTATGGATTCTCTTGAGTTGAGAGTCGCGAATGACCCTGCCATCTTTGGGAACCGAAAATGTCAAATTCACTCATTGGCGCCCAAGGGATTTGACCCATCGGCGATGAACTACCAGCTACGGGTGCGATTAAGACGCCATTACGAGGGCCATTAGAAGGCGCTTTTCCAAATCGAGTTCCATCCCAACGGTATATCTTATTTTGCTTGATATCCCAGTCACTTCTAAGACTTTCAGGTTTCTTACCCCCAAGATAAACGGCGATCCCGATGATGCCCAAAATACCCAAAATGACCAAGACGATCGAAATCCCGAGGAGCACCCCACAAAGACTCCTATTAAAACGTCTTCGATGATCTCGTTTAAGGCTGTTCACCGAAGACCACAAGTTGTAAGTGTGTCCGAGGCCAGATTCTGGAGGGTATTTCTTGGATGAGCTCTGTGGTACCGTTGATCGCCGGGATCGTGTTGATGAATTGGCAGTTGTGGCCCTTGTAGGACGCCTTTGGGAGGCATTGACACTTTTGCGAGAGGCTCTCGAGGCAAAAGAAATGGCATCCTCTCGATCACGCTCTTCACCGCGACTCTGAAAAAAGTACCAAAAAAATAAATTAATAGCGGCGTTCTTATTTGTTCTGTTAACAATTACCCTGACAAAATTTATTGTTTTTATTTTATTGTATAACTTGATTTTTCCATTCCGAGAGTTTTTAACAAAATACACAGGAAACAAACTTGAAAGGTAAAAAGCGTATCTGTTGTCTCATATTACCAAATACTACTTGAGTTATTGAGGGAACTAAAAATTAAAAATTCAGCCAGCACTAGTCAGTCTGCACCCTGACACGAAAGTTGTGTCGTATAGAGCTCTAGTGTCGTAATCATACTTTGAGCCAAAATATTACGACAATGCTTGGACAGTTTGGCACGGTTAAACATCCAGTGTGCCCCAACAAGTTCCTAGAATATTTTTGGATTAATTAGGATGTAAACTGAAGACAAATAAGTGAGAAATTATTGATGGAACACAAAGTGTCAATTTGATGTTCGGTGTTATCTGCATGCATGGTTCTACAAATGGCTTTAAACTACTTTTAAAATCCACCGAATGACAGGAATCAAATTTAAATCCATCCTGAAGAACGGGGAGTGGTTTAGGAACACCTTCAACCAAAATTAACCGAAATATTATTGTCTGCCAAGAGTAAAGAGCCCATAAAATCTCGACCGTTCATCAACATTTTAGGCAAAGGAAAGACTACTTAAAAACTGCGAATAAACTTTGAGCCGTCCACACTTTCCAATTTGGTCAAAGCATCCCAAATGTCATTTCCAAGAATATACAGACTAGTTGAGAGTAGATTACATGTTAAGTCGTTCAAATCTATTCTTGCATAACGAAAATATTTTGGTTCAAAATTACGACAAAGCTTTCATTTCAGGGTGTAGTCTAGAAACGCGCTGAGGTTATACTTTAGCATGGCTATTTACTGTAGACTGTAATATTTTTCCCCCGTATTCTTTTTGGTGCCCTCAACAACTCACTTGAAAACATTTCACTTTCAAGTACTCTTTTGGTTTTCGTTGCTCAATCGCATTTGTTTAGTACATTGTATACGTTTCTCATTATCGGTTTCTATTTCATTTGCAGGGTGCGGACTTACGGAAGAGAAAACACGGAGAAATCTCCAACACCAACAGTTGTTTTATTAGCATGCTCTTCTTTTTGTTCAAAGCTCTCGTGGTGCGTAGGAAGGCCTGGGATTTTCTTTAGCAAACACTTATGTACTTGGTTCTATGCACTGTCCAAGGAAAAACGAGAGAACAGAGAAGACTGACAGCAGGACTGTTGATTGATAATAAATGGACGCAAACGATGTCCAGGATGAGGCAAAGAAAGAAGATGATGGCAACATGAAAGTGAGAGGGGCTCTTGGATAGGAATTCACTCTCACTCTCGATCTTCTTTATCCGTTCCAAGGTACTTCAACTAACCAACCAACCAGCCAAGCAATCAACCAACCAACCGCACAAAAAAGTTATAAGCATTCATCGAAATCGTGTGAGCAAAAAAAGATCCATAATTAAAAGTAGAGCTTGTCATACTGAAAGAATTCGAGGAGAAACTCAGTACATGCGATTGCATGTTGGACCTATGAAATCACTATTTTTATCGCAAAGCTGTCATCTTCCAAATGTATGCTGTGCAAACGATCCTTCCCGAAACCACAATCAGACGCTTGTGTATTTATATGAAAATGATTTCCCCGATTTTCTCCACGAGAAAATTTCAAGTCGAACTATCCTCATGAGCACCAATAACTACTTCAGTATCATAAGTTTGATAGGACTGTAGTTGTTGTAGTAGTAGCACGGTGGTTAGAGTAAAGCAGCTTCAGTCCTAGAAACTAGCAACAACAACAGATGGTGAAGATCTGGGAAAAGTCGTACAGTGTGGACCAGAGTAAGTTGGATCACCAGGATACCAATCGCGAGTTTCCCAGAATAACACCGTGAAAAGGGAAGGGAAATCAGTTTTCCAAAAAGATATGTGAGAGGGGAGACAGTAGAAGAATAAAAAGAAATATTGGCGTCATCACGACTTTGAACACACCTCACTCAAACATTAGATGCAGACCAAAAGAAATCTGCCTTAAGGACATGAGAGTCCATCGAACCAAGCTTTGATAATTAGAACCGTTCTTTGCATTGAGATTGGACTGAGATGATGCATCCTTGTATGACATTCCTTTTGTCTCTCAAGGGTTCGAAAGTTGGCCGACATATGGACATGAAGGCTAATTTACATAGCAAAGACATGAAATTTTGGACAATGAACCTAAAACCACGAAGTCAGATAGCACACAGGGTATATCTTAAATGGCGTCAATCAGCTTTAATCGACTAATTTGTTTCTAATGACGAGATCACTTGAGGGGTGAGTAACTTTCATGGGACTGTTTAATTGCATCGATCGGCAAACTATTCAAATGCTGTTTGAAATAAAATGTTCAGCCCTTAATTACTTCATTCGTGAACTAATTTCACGCATTTTATTCAGCCCAACCTATTCAAAATCGATATTGATTTGGGTTTATCGATTATAAATCATCCTGATGGAATTATCTATTTTCCACAAGAAACAGAAATATTTGCAATTAGGGCCCTCATACATTTCTATAAATGGACCAGTTTTCATGAAAGACACCAATAATATTTCTGAACCACATTGATCAAAAGTGCCTTTTCAAGAAGGAACTACTCGATTGACCAATGCTCTTCACGTCAGGTGGCGGGGGAAATTTATTGTCGCGTACTCGCTCTTCTGAGCAACGAGGCATCGTTCATCCAAAGAACGGCCAAAAGTTTTGGGAAGAAATGAACAAGTCATTGTTATTAGACGAGAAATTTTCGGCAGTTTTTCTTTTTTTTCTGAAGCGCGCAGAAATTTTATGAGTAGAAATCGCCTTGACTCGAGTGTGTAATGACACGAATTATTCCTTAATCCTCGGGAGCATTCTTTAGACTACGAATGAGTGGCCCCTTCATTCGGTTTGCACTGTGTAGCATCCCTTTCCAGAGAGAGAGATGCTGTTCCTTCGTTCTAATTCTAACGTAGACACTCTGGTGGCCGTGGTGAACTTTGTAAAGCCCGTTGCTCTCTAGAACAATCCTTTTGAATGCTAATTGCCATGATATATAGAGCGATTAAGTTCGTAACCAGGCTTGTGGAATGAGAACTCTGGACGTGTGGATAAAAAGTAAACAGTTCATGACCAAGAGCGTTGACTGAAAAAGCACCAAAAGCGCATGTAAAAAAAGCTTCCTATAAGGGCAACGTAAATCTAGAGTGACTGAAATCTTTGTTGTCCTTGCCAACACTTGGAAAACTAGATCCCCTCGTCCACAATACTTGACAGATGGCCACAATCGTCTGTGGTTTTGGCTGCTCTGGTCACTCATCCTCGATTCTGGTTGGTGATGTACAAAGAATTCTAAATTTCCAACTCGTGGTTGAGCCCGATGTTGGTTTGGAAATCCTCCTCCCATTAACGAAGCAAATCCCCGTGCTTATTTCTTGGTGGGACTGAACAAGTCAGACTCTTGAACCCGACATCCTCATAGAACAATGGACCAACTGGGTTGGATCATGGCTCACAGACATGAGAACCCTGAAGACCAGGGATGTGCATATCTGTGATACTTAAATGTGAATTTTTTCGACTGATGGGGTAATTGGAAGGTGATGGGTGTGACAACAAACTTAAGTTTATTGGGGAATGATTGGAAAAAGGAAGGATGTTGCATCTGAGCACGAGAATAATTGAGGGAAGATTGGAGCATTTGTTTGTGAACGCAGGACTTAACAGTAACGTGGAGCACTTGGAACATATTGGTACCACTCATTAACCCGGGATTAAATTGGGATTTAAGACCCGACAAAGTTTTGAATATTTTTGTTCTCGATCTCAAACATGCGTTGTTTAACATGTTTGACATGGTTCAATGAAATTACACCCACGAATTTGATGCTCTTGTGGATACCGCGATTCACTTTTAGAACCTTTTAGAACAAAATAACTCATTTTTGTCATATTTGTCATATTATGTTTACTTTGCGTTTTCAAACCTTCGCTTTCATTAGAGATGAAATGTTCAAACAAAAAACTTTGTTAGAATTAGTAGTTACCTTTAAATAACCCTTACCATCCTGTTTTCGGTGTTATTCCTTTCTAGAGTTGATAGCCTAATTCACAATGAAATTCCCGAAATGGGAAACACATGAGCCTGTTTCAAAAATGTTACCTAAACAAAGTAATGTCTCATCACACAGAATTTATAAAGTTTATTTTTTAAGTCTAAAATTTTTAAGTTTTAAGTGACCGTTTCTGATAAGATTTTATAAAATATGAAATACAAAATTTTGTAATGAATTTATAAAATGTTAATATAGCGAAAGTAAAACAAAATCTGAATATCAAGATAATACGCAATTTAGCTGGCTTTCCTTTGTGCCTCTATCATCTAAGGTCTCAAGCGTTTTCGTACCCGAAAATGTCTCTTGTTGGAAAGAGGGCTTAACCAAGTTCAGGAAAAAAAATCTCCATGTTGGTAGGGATCTGATGAACTTTAAAAGGAGAAAAATCAAGAAAAAGTTCAAAGCGATCAAAAGACAGGCGTATTCTCGTGAGTTTGATCTTTTGCAGCTAATTTTGACTTAATCTTTCCAAACTAGTTCAATTTGTTTCAGAGATGTTGCCTTTTTCCACAGAGGCAAGTACCATCAACATATAAATTAGAAATAACACTCATGTCGAGAAAACTCATGGATACCCAATCATCGGTCTCCCCATATCTTTAATCTCAAATATTTCTTACTGGGCCAGAATTCAGTCCTGTTTGCCAAGCTGAAACCATCCATTCTAATGTTTGGGTCTCTTCGTCATAAAACTAGATTATGGGTTAGATGTTAGTGAGCCTCCTGGTTAGGAAAGTTCGTCTTTCCTTTCCTTCGGGTGTCTTAGTTGCCAATCTCAAACTTTTTGATGAGTAGATCAACTGAAAGACACCATGAAAAGGACATCAAATCGACCCAGAAGACTGTCCTCATACACGACGGCTGAACTCGTATCAACACCCCTTCATAACTCTTTCAACCTGGTCAAGAAAGGACTGGAATATTTCCTTCACATTTGCAATTCAATCGCTTTCTCCATAACATCTGGAGTTTCCATCAAATTTCCATCGATTGATCGCTGACTATGCGTGTCCTCTATTGTGATCGGCTTAAAGAGTCCTCTAGGAAAAAAGCCCGTTTGGCATGCAAAGCTCTCCCCAGGATTTTGGGTTTCTAAATGGTAGGACTGCTCAACAGCTCACTATCACGGCGAATGGTTCCGTAATGTGTGCGTCTCAATCGTTCTACTACATCTGTACTACAACCACTGCTCATCAAAGCAAGAACGAACCAACGGCTCAAAGTCCCGTTTCACTTGTTCACAACTTTTGAGTCCAGGCAAACGAATGGCAAAGCTGTAGGACTGAATCTGAGCAGCCACAGAATGGGTATCGCCGTTTCATATCAACTCACAAGGAGTGGTGAGAAACGAATTTAGGCGTGATTTAGGGTTCCAACACTACTCTACTAAGTAAGCATGAAAAAGAGATAGGAGTGGTGTCGAGCGTTGATTCCCTTGGCAAAACTCTTCTTCTTTTCTCACTTCTGATGTTTGTGACGAGAGTTGTTGACTTATTGTAAAAATGCATCAAAACACCGCAGATGCTTCTTTTCAAAACCGTTTCTAACGCGGAATATAAAGGAATTTCGAAGTTGAAGAATGTTCATACATCTCGCTTTGAGAGCTGCCATTTTTCAAAGACACGTTGGGGGTAAAGTACGTGGTAAAAAGAGTGTGTAGCTTACCACAGACATTCTAGGTTCCCGACGACTTCCGTGAAGATGATTAAGGTGATGTGAAGAACTACTAGATTGCACATGAGCACTCGGATGTTGTCTTTGTTGGTGTTGCTCGGCTAGTTTTGAGCTCTTGGTACTAAGGCTATCGTCACTTTGATCTGAGATTTCGGAATTGTGATCCTCATGTTCCATTTCCATGTCCTCTTCCAGATCTTCCTCATCCTCGGAGATCTCACTAGACTGTTTGGCATATTTGGGGTCCTTGGACTTCATGTCATAACTGGATCGCTTCTTAAACATAGTGTGAGTATACACTTTTCCGAGCGGGTCTGAGATCTTCATGGTCGAATTTCACGCTTTCATCCACTTTCTTTGTTATGATTATTATTGTCCCTGAATTTGTTTGTTTTACCGCGCTTGATACCAAAGGGCTATCTCGGGAAGAATCTTCACGTTCTCGCTTGAATCAAATGACAAGGGTGCTTGTGGTATCTCACTCTCAAGACGAGCTTGATGGTTACACAATCAAGTCTCTCTCTGGTCCGAGCTATAAAGAAGGTAGTGTATCCAGGTGTTAAAAAAAAGTCAAGACCTGACTTTATCGTCGCGTGTCATCGTCTTCATGTAGAACAACGGTGTCGACACTTTAAAGAAGTTGAAGACGGTCAAACCATTTCGCATGAAGTGGTTGCGAGGGAAGTCGTCAAGAGGTGTTGCCTTGAGTCACTTGTCTAATCGACTGACGCGAAATCTGGATTTCTTTCAACTAAACTCCTGTCCAGGAAGGATGGTCCGAGGTGGTTTCCTTGTGGTATTCCGCTCTCCCAAAGATTTTCTCAAGACGTTACCAATGTACGTATGGTCGTGTGGGATACAAAAGTGAGGGAGAGAGAGAGAGAGAAAGAAAGAAAGAAAGAGAGTGAAGGCAGCGAGGTCTGTTGTCACACTCGCACTTGTGAATTTGGATATGCTAGAAATTCTATAGTTATCCGTACATGCGTTTTATGTTCCCCGAGGGGGTTCAAAGCATCGGCGGGCGCAACATTTTCCTTCCTTCTTTTGGAAGGCATGACTATTCACGCCGGACACGAGAGGTATTGCCGATCAATGGCCAAACACCGTAATCCTTGAGAGGTGTTGGTGTTCTGCCAATACTTCTGTCCATACACAGAACTGGCTAATCAGCGGTTAACTTTGTTGGTCATTGCAATGCTAGCTGTTACGTATTATTGCGCACTTTTACTATCATAGTAGAAAAAGGTAAATCTGCAAAACCAATTCTCCAATGGGAATTAACCAAGGGGTTTGAAATGAGCTCCTCCTCCTCTTCTCATTGTCTCTCTTGTATGTAGCCCTTATTTGTTTGACTTCATTTGAAAATAGCTGAACTTGATGAACTCTTAGATTTACATGCAAGAGTCTCAACGACTTCCAATGATCTAATTTTTTTAAGTAAGATGCTGTCTTCTCCGCTATTAATGATTTTTCATACGCAAGTTTTGAGCAAAAAGTTCAGGCGATGAACATTTTTTTTGCAAATGACGCCCATAAAAATACTTCATAATGTGCATTGCGACAAATCATAACGCTGGATGTTCGCGTAAATGTAAAATCAAAGTGGGAAAATCTTTGTTGTTGTGTTAGCAAATTTTCGACATGCTAAATAAAAAAAAAGTTACTCTCGACTGTTTAGCCTGTAGCTGAGTTCTGAATACATGAATTGATTAAGCCTTCTTGGCTTTTGGTGTGGTTTTGTTGCCTTCTAATGGTGCTTTGGGTCATCTATATGCTATGCTCTTTTCATATTGTTGGAACCTTAATCATCCTTTAGATAAAGCTGATTCAAAGACTTTGGTGGAGCATACATGACTGCAAAAAAAGTGACCCATACCTGATAGTAGCACAGATCGACAATGTATTAAACCAAAACAATCCTGCCAATTGGCTTGTCCAAGTATTAACCTTATATATAGATGGTGACCCAAACAGAAGCAACTAAAATAGCTCATCTTAGATTTAAGCCAAATCAAACAAAACTATTAGTGTTTTGCGCTTGACATATTAATCATGGAAAAATACGTTGTTTTTGAAAGACCACTTTCGACAAATATATGATTTATTTGACATGGTTTACCCAGCTCTGTTGAGCTTTCGATGCCTCAACTTTCATTTCCATGTGAAAACCCTTGGTTTCAAGGAGTATTAAATCATCGTTATTGGGGGCTCCCCAAAGGCGATCACCAACGCAATCATCGTCTCTTTTCGTCGACAAGACACACCGATTGTTCCACGACTTTTCAGTGTCGTCGGGCGATGCCGTCATCTGATGGTTGTAATTTCACTTTCTTTTGAGTCCAACAGAGATGCTCCAAGACAAATGGCTTTTCTCCACTTACAAAGGTACTTCAGATCCACTTGTAACAATGTACTTAATTTAGCAACTCTTTCACCAATAGACACTTAGAAATTGTCAAGGCTAACATAGTTTAAATAGGTTTAAAGAGAAGAAATCTTATCTTTTGGTTCAATATATTCCCGAAACTCCACTCATGTGGGGCTTGGAGTTTCGGATAGTAGAGAAATTGTGACTACCGACCGACGTTTTGTTCGCCGTTCCTTCGGATGTAGCCGATTTCTCCACACTCGTTGGTTTAACAATGAGAAGTGTTTAACAACGGAGGTAAGAATTGGTTGGCTCCATGCATTGGATGGATAGCTAAAGATGCTTCTGCCATTGGAGAGAGAAAAAGATCACGTGTCTAATTGATTTAGATGCTTGTTGTGAGAACTGATTCGACTGTCACTTTCCTTTAGTATGAAAGGAGACTCTATCTATTCAAAGAGGTGTTTCGAAATCCTTGGCCAAGCTTCGAGGTCTCCATAGGGATTGTCGGTTCTAATTTGGTTCTCGAGGTTACTTGACCAAACATGATCGATTTTGGAAGGGCAAATAGGAAATTTGCACAGGTGTTTGGGTTCTCAACCTGGCCAAGAGTTCTTTGCTACTGTAATTAGAAACTTGGTGTTGTTATTTTCCCACCATTTGGAGAAACACTTCAATCATTTCAATGTGAACTATGCGGTGACAAATGTTGACAGTTTTGGATCTCATGCGTACAGGACATTTAGCGGACTGAAAACGTCAATCTCTCTCTATCTACGATCAAAGGTAATATGTCTTTTACATCCATAAAAATTATCAAAACTGTCTATAAAACAGTGTGTCACTTAAATATTGGATACTTACAATGTAAGAATAATGAATAAGAACATGTTTGATGGATATTGAAAAGCCAGGAAACTGGATCGGATAGCTCCGTCAAATTTCAATCGAAATGCTCAACTGTGTCTTGGCTTTTTGCAAGCCCAAAAACCAATTTACGCACAACCATTCTTGTACTGTATAGGTTTGGATGATAAGTTATATAAATTAAAATAAAAATGTTTGACTTTTGTAGACTTTTGTCGAATTGTCCGCCGTCCAGGAAACATTTTAAAATGTACCTATAGTGCTCTAATTTTACCGATAACCAAGATCAAAATTTAGAAACATCTCCAATTCTGTAAGAGCAAACAAACAGATCTTAACTCCCTAATCCTAAAGACTTTAATTCAGTCTTTACCTAATCCGTCAATACTCAAGCTTGAAATTTGGCAAGGCTCAAGGAGTATTCTTTGCAAGACCTTAAAAGAAAAATTGCCAAAATACTCTTCACTTTTCCGTCGTATTTTTCAATATTTTAATTCATCTGCGATAGGCATCTCACTTCTATTTGCACTCATTCCTAACGTCTGCATAGAGTGAAAATTCAAGCTAACCCTACTAAAATTTGTTTGTAATGCAGCCATTTAGTAAGTCAGATACTACCACATTCTGCCACTTTTATCCGACTCTTTTTTCTCTTTACAGGTTGAAAATTTTCGTTTCTAATTCTTGTGAGTCGCAAGTGTTCGTTCTGTATTTTGTAGCTGGACAAATTCGAAATATTTTTGTCATGTTTTGTCTCCTTTACTTTCCAATAAGAAAATCAAAAACTGATTTATTCTATTTTCACCTACCTTTAATCTGTTTTCTATATATTGATATTCTCTAGGCGTTTTTCACATAAAACTAAGGGGTTCACGCAAAGCAGACGAGTGCCAATGACTTTCAAAATGTATCTAATTACAATTGCAATATTATTGGTGTCAAATGTAATTAAAAACAATCTCAATTACTTTTTATTTTGAAATGTAATTAATTAAAACTGTAATTGAATTAGGTGCCATTACATTTCAATATTTTTTTTTCAAACTTCCAACTTATTCTTTTTGCAAAGCTTCATGTACAGCATATGAGACATCAATAAGTGGACAATTATGGCCTAATGGATTATTATATAAAGCAATTTTTATAGACCTGATAAAAAATCCGTGTGAAAAGTAGAATCCAAAATTTTATTCTGCAGGTAAAAATGTGATTGTCGTTCGTAATTGAAAAGCCTTAATTACTTTGGCTGAATGGTGAATAATTACAATTACCTTGATCCCAAATATAATTAATCATTATTACTTGAAAACGTAAAAAGGTAATTGTAATTGAAATTATCATTACAGTTGAAATTGAAATTACAATTACATCACGGGTCGGACAAAAACCAAACAGAATTCAACCCATAATAGTTATTAGAAGAACAATCCTTTTACCGCTTAAATCAATGCATGATGAATGTGTTACAATAATCAATCACTTTTGAGGTCCAAACAATTTTGTTTTTGTTTCGTGTGTGAACCAATATCACAGGGGTCGGCAACACCTTTTTGGTCAAGGGCCATCAGAGTTGACTTTGGATAGTCAAGGCCCCTCTACATAGACCCTTTTAGGGTTATGGACCCACACACCAAGCATCAAAGAGCTATTGGCCCACGAGAATAGTATCATTGACGCTCTTTGGCACACTGTTTTGGACTTTCACAATTTCTTGTACTTTCCCCTAGCTTCTGGCCCTCCAACGAGCACCCTTGAGCCCACATGTGGGTCGGATTCGGTGGTTGCCGATCCGTGCTCTATCATATCCCATCGTTGCATGCTCAAGAGGATTTCACCACTCAGGGTGTTTAAAATATAAAATGTAGGGAAACCATATTTTCAGGTATTTATTTGGAGAGCAATATGACTGAACATCATAAACATGAAAGTATTATTAAACGAAGAAAAAAAAACTTCCTTGAATGGTTGGATGAGCAAAATGTTTTAATAATAAAGAATGATGGCTTCAAATATTTCCCTCACACTGCATTAAAATTAATTAGCTGTACATTTGGCTTAGAACTTGACAAAGCCTTTAAGTTATCAGTCTGTATGCGGAATAAAGCGAACTTCAAATGGAACGGGTCGATTGGATGAAAGTAGTGAACGTTCCTCGCAGATAAGTGCATCACTGGACCTTTCAATTTTGAAATGGTCCACAAGCCCGGTGAAGAACTTGAATAACTCAACCCTCGCCAAAGTCTCTCCCAAACACCGTCTTTTTCCAAGACCAAAAGGGATTACATACGGGCTTGGAACAAATTTGCCACTTTCATTGATGTAACGACTGGGATCAAATTTACTAGGATTGGAGAAATGCTTAGGGTCCATCAGAACTTCACCAAGATTTGGAAAAATTTGTGTTCCTTTGGGGATGAAGTAACCTCTGAAATAAGTGTCCTTGGTGGCTTCTCTTGGGACCGAGTTTGGTACAATGTTGGCCAATCGTTGAATTTCGTGGATGGTGGCTTCGGTAAAGGGCATATTTTGTCGCTCAGAGTTGGTTGGAACCCGATTTCCACCGGTGACGGCTTTGATCTCATTTTGAATCTTGGTTTGAATATCAGGATAGTTGGCCAAAAATAACACGGCCCAGGTTAGAGTCATGCTAACCGTGGAACTTCCAGCGGCAAAAAGATCCTCTGTGACAACTTGAAGATTTAACTTACCATCCTGACCATGGAAACTGATGCCTGATTCCGGGTTTTGTTGCTCTTGGATATGAGTGTCAATAAAGTCTCTCAGATTGTTGGGATCAAAGGTCTCTTCATGTTCACGAATGGGTTGCTTGCAAACCTTGCCGATTTCCTCCATTGCCGTTTTGAATTTCATGCTCCACAATCCTGTTTTAGACAGGAGTTTTTCTAAGTTGGGGAACAGTATGGCAAAAAGAAACATCAGCGAAGCTGAGGATTCGTCAGATTCATTGAAAAGTTGATTGATCCTCTGGATTTTGGGATCATCTTGAGATAGAGATTGGCCGGTGGTTATCGACCAAAGGCCATTGAGAACGGAGACATTGAAAACGCCAAACACACTCATGGGTTGACCTTGTTTGCTCTCCAAAATGGAACACAATTGGCTCACTTGGTCATCGATGATTTCTTCCATTTTTTGCTTCCCGAACCCAAAATCCCTTAATGTGCGGAGAGCAAATCGTCTTTGTTCGGACCATTGTTTCCCGTTGGAAAATATGACACCAGGCTCGCCTCCATCCGATAATGTGCCTTTTAGTCCGGCTAAAAACTTCGGCCTGTCCATGAAATCTTCGTGAAAGCCTGATTCTTGAATGGAGTCAAAGTCATTTAAAATGATGGTTCTTGATGAGCCCAAAAAGAGGCCAAAGATGTCCCCATACTCCCCGCGAAATCTGTGATAACTTTTGATGATGCTGTTGCCTAATCTATAGCCATGACCAATAAAAGGTAGAGCGAAAGAGGGTCCATTGGGGAATCCTTTGGGGTGAGTATAATTCTTATACCACCAAGTCACGACAAGAACACAAATCGTTACCAAAAACACGTGAAACATGATTTTTTTTTCTTGTTTCAGATTCCTATCACTTTAAGAACTATTGAACGGATGTGATGGAGAATTGTTTTAAATCTGGTTTATTCCTTGTGGGTTTATTTGGCAACATGTACTACCTTCCTGGCGCATTCCGTCGGGCCATAGATCGTTTACTAATCCCTAGATAGCGTTCAACTTGCCCAATCAGCCTGATAGGAGGCAAGGTTAGTTGCATGCATATTGCCCTTGTGAAAATGTCACTGTCATTGCTAGAGCCCGGGAAAAAAAATTTTTACATTAAAAATATTTTTTTACATTTTTTGCCAATATTACGTGAATATAACATTTTAATTTTAGTTGACATTTTTTGGAAATTTTCAACATTTTTTTAACATTTTTTGTAATTTTTGCTCAAAAATGTCATCCCAAACCGGTTCTGAAGGACCAATTAATCAAATGAATGAAGGCTTGAAATTTCCCGCCAAAATTTCCTGCTAAAATTGTCATTCTTCAACTTCACATTTTACAATGCCAATTTATTTCAAATCTTTGGAAAGGGGGAAAAGTGCCCTTTAAGTTTCTTTTTGTCAAAAAGTTGTGAAAAAGTTCAAATCAGAAACTTTGTGACCCCTGTTTCCGTGATTATTTTACGTGGGTAAATAGCTATGAGTAGAGTAAAGTATGTTTTTGTTGGCACTGTTGCCATTATTTACTCAGAGTTTAATATCTATTTTAAGGGAGTTCAGCTCACCCTTTTCAACGACCTTCCCAAACCGCCCTCAATCACTCTTTTTTCTGATATTCCTTCATACTTCTGGCGAAGCCGCGTTCTTCCTCTGATTTCAGTGTACCCGAGGCACCGAAGGCTAATATTTCGGGAAATACTTGACGCTGAACACCATGTTAATTGCAGTAGGAAAGAATTCCATCCCATTCCTACTGATGATTGCATATGTTTGATCTGTGGTGATTTGGCACATCCATACCATACGCTTTACTTTTGTAATGTTTCGAAACCATGTTGATGATAAAAGACATCGCAATAAATGAGTAATAACAATAATATCTATTGCCTTTCAAAGAGTCTGAATGTGCTATCTCACCTAAAACATAAACTGTTTTGATGGCATTATTTCCTTCAGATGTCTGGTCACACTGTATTAAGTAGTCTTCTCAAGGAAGAACCTCTCACCACAGGACGGCCGAACTTCAACTAACGCCTAGCCCAAGAAGGCCCTTAAAACGGTGCAGTTCTGCAGTGAATTTAAACAGAATTGCCAAATACGATAGAAAAAGGTGTTTGATAGCAAACATCACTTCACAGCAAAGTTGCAGCGTAAGATAGCAGTCCTTTTCCAGCCATTAAATTTTTACAATGATGCTTGCTGATCTCAGAAATTGGTCAAAACTGAGGTGCGTCAAAGCAATAAAACAGTTATTTTTTGCGTATTGTCCTACATTTTTTGCCGTAAATTTCAAAATTTTTTGCCCTTTTTGCCCTATATTTCAACATTTTTTGCCCTTTTTCCTGACATTTTAATGACATTTTTTGGACGTTTTTCCAACATTTTTTCCCGGCCTCTAGTCATTGCTATTGAGTGGACAGTGGAAAATGGGTTGATGCATCCAACTTATACTTTTCCTCTCAAAAACCATTTTCCAAAATCGGGCAAGGTCATTTGAAAAGGTTTCAATGAACATTCCATTTGACGATTTTTTACGTCCAAAGGATGGAGAGTGTCTTTATTTGGAAATGTCTTTAGCTAAAAATTCGTTCACTTTTCTCCATGGTGCTTCAATCAAAACCCCACCCGTCTCTCACAATAAAGTGTCTTGACTGAAAACCTGAACTTTTATATGCAACTATGCAACACTTGACTTTTGAGCAAAATTGATCAATGTCAAAATTTCAATTTGCCTGGTCACAAATTTCAAATGTTCCAGGACTTTTGTTCAGTCTAAACATTTCGAGGGTACACTCCCTCTAGTATTTAGTAGATCTCAATGACTCGGGCCTGTCAGCTAGAGCAGCAGCATAAGGAGGTGAAGCTTTAGAACAAGCACAGACACACGTTTAAAGTTTGAGGTCATACATAAACAAAACTCAATTTAATAGGGCTCGGATAAAGTTGCTTAATGCAACTTGTACCAATATTGCAAGTTCTGGACATTATGATAAAAAAGCCTCGATCATTGCAATTCTGAGGGATTTTACGCAAAACATATATTTTACTAATACTTTATCGGGACATTTTCAAAGAATCAATTAATGTCTTTGAAATTCTAGAATAATTTGTGCCCAACAAAACAACATTCATAAGAAAGCCAAAGGTTATAGACAAACTTAAGACGACAAACTTTCGCCCAGAATTGAGAAAAATATTTGGCCAAACTTGACATTTTTATTTAAAAATGTGACATTTTTGGGCCAAAAACTTTAGGGCTGAAATGGGATTTTTACGCCAAAAACCGGAACATTATCCGAGCGCTATTAATTCCCTATCATATTTCTGTGAAACTAAAGCCCCATTTTTCCCCCTGATAGCTTGGAAATCCGAAAGGCAGGTGCACTCCCTGGTGCATCTCATAGCTTGCAACAATCACTATTTTGGCAAAAAAAAGTTTTTAAAAAACTTGCCTTTCCGAGCAACTAATATGCGTAACGTTTTCAGGAAAACATTGTAAGGTCGGGCTCATCTCTGAATTGCAATGAAGGGTACGATTAGACGTTTAGACATAGAACTTAGACAAGTCCGTTTGTCAAAGTAAGTGGGGGTCATTCAGAACGTTCACGGACTAACAGACTCGTAGAAACATACTAAGTAAGCAATGCCAGAGAGCAGCTATTGCTGCCATTTCTTTCCCAAAAGAGGCATTTTGGAAAATTCTGGGACACTAACTGATCACGGCGTTTAATTGAGGTGGGTGAGTCATTTTAAGTTCCAAAGACAATTGAGTAGGGATGGGTGATACCGGTAATTTGGACCTCGACACCGACACCGACACCGGAAGGTTGAAACCGACACTGACACCGACACCGATGTCGATGGAAAACTTCGACACCGACACCAATAGTTCATATAGGAATTTAGAGTCTAAAAATCATCCAAAGTTTTGTCAATTACATAAAAGGTTCCACTCTTTTTGGTAACTTTTAAACCCCAAATGAAGAGTAAGAATCTGGTAACTGCTAACTAGGGCCCGGAAATATTTTTTTAAAAATATCAATTATTTTAAAAATATTTCTCCGTTTTTCCTCAATTTTTTTTATATTTTGGCTGTTTCAAAGAAAAAATAAATATTTTCTTGAATATTTGAGTGAGGAAAATAAAAAGATGACATAAGAAAAAAACCCAAGCCCTTGAAGCCCAAGAGAGCTTACCCAAAATAAACCAAAAAAAATAATTTTTATAAAATGGCATTTGAGATTAGACATTCACAACCAAAACTACTGTCAAACACAAAAAGAAAACGTGCCATCTATTGAGGTTTATTGAAAATTGTATATTTTAATCAGTAACATGTCAAGTATGCCTCCTTTCACGGTCAAATGCATTAAATTCACCAAAAAAATTTACAATTGGTGCAGACAGACAAAAACACCAAATAATGGCGTTGTCAAAAAAATATTTCTTAAATATACAGCTTTTTTCAAATATAAAGCAAATATTTAGGGCTTTCGAATGAAAAATAGTGGATATTTTGACACTTCTTTGCAAATATTTTTCCCGGCCCTAGTGATAACATTTCCGTTTAGAGTTACTAACAACTTTGGGCTGGAATTAAAATCATTTTTATAAGATTTACCCATTTTTTTAATTTTTCCAATATTTTGGTTATTTTGAGGAAAAATAAAATATTTTTTTAATTATTTTGGCCAGAAAATGAGCAAAATGAATGAGTTAAAACAATAGGGTTAATCCAAAATGAACCTGAGATTCCAAAATGTCTGCAAGTAGGCAATTATACCAAAATTGTATCAAAAATTGCTAAAACATTCACAACCAAAACACCATCATATTCACAAAAAGGGCGGCATCTATTGGGGAAAATTGAAATTTCTATGGTTAAGTCTGTTTGTAGTCAAGTGCGCCTCCCACAGCAACCCATTTGCTTTAGATTGCCAAACACATATTTGGTAGATTCGTGTACACCAACAAAAACGCCAAAGGAAAGGCTTGGTCATGAATATTTATGAATATATGGCTATTTTAGCAAATATTTCGGGGTTTGGAAGGAAATATGTTTTAGATATCTTGCCACTTTTTTAAATTATTTTTCTGGGTTCTGCTTATGACCTTGTAGAAACTAATAGGCTGAAAATGGTTTCTCAGTGTTTTTTAGCTGGAGAAGTCATTTTTCAAATGACAAATGCTTCGGAGACCTAAGGTGAGATTAAGTATCAAAGGTTTATTCTCGTGATTAATGCATAATCAAAAATCTTGTTTAAATGCCCCTAAAACACAATTAAGCAGAAGTATTTTAACATTTCTTTTCACTTTATTGTTAAATATTCCATTGGACGACCTTTTCCACAATATTGTCATTTTAGGCAATTCTTTAAATATCATCAGACAAAATTATCAAATTGTGTTTTATTACTGTAATTAAACAAGTTCAATTGAAATTTGTACTTCTAGACAATCATTTTGAACACCAGTTTGGACAGACCTAGACATTCCTCACAAAAATATAAAAACCTAATGCAACTACATGTTGACACCGGAGACCTGGTGTCAACACTGACACCAAAATCCAAAAAAGCCCTTCTCGCCCACGCCTACAGTTGAAACCAGTTTTGAGGTGAAGAGACAATGCCACATATGTTACCGAGTTTGGTCGATTAGGTCACGGGCCAAAAATTGATATAATGTCACTTAAAACTTGCTTGAAAACTAATTTATGAAAATTTTCTTTTGGATTA
The DNA here is from genome assembly GCA_010645155.1 of Tigriopus japonicus. Taxonomy (NCBI): domain Eukaryota; kingdom Metazoa; phylum Arthropoda; class Copepoda; order Harpacticoida; family Harpacticidae; genus Tigriopus; species Tigriopus japonicus. The sequence continues at coordinate 4,784,256 of CM021315.1, forward strand.
ATGTTAGACACATTCATGTATGTTCAGTAATGATTCAAAATATTGGCAAAATCTATTTAGCTGTTCAATTTTGAATGCCTATTCTCGAACACAATTCTCAAAGGACACAATTGGACTTTTATTCACCCAAATTCGAAGAAAGGCTCAATAGATTAAGTCAATATTTCGGGTTCAGGCAACAATGAGACCATTTTAGGAATAGGTGATAAGAAAAATTCAAAATTGTTTTAAGCAAGTTTTAAGTGACATTATATCAATTTTTGGCCCGTGACCCAATAAGCCGACCTCAACATGGATGCAGGAATGTCTTCCCGCTCTAAAACTGGTCTCAAATGTCTTTGGAACTTAAAAATGACTTCTCCAAACGCCATGTGATACGATACATTTTTGCGTTTGTCTGCTTAGATTATTTTCTGCCGCTTAGCTACTTCTCCCTATCCATATCACCTTTTCGTATTTTGGTGCCAATTTTCTCTATCGGTTAGGTCAGGGGTCGGCAATCACTTTTGGTTTAAGGCCCACCAAATTTGATTCCATGTTGTCAGGGGACTACCAAAACCAAACAGACGTTGGTAGGTTCAGGGGCCCAAAAAATATGATAAAAGAGCTTTGGGCCCACAAGTGCAGAACTATGGATGTATCAAGACCCACTATTTTGGACCTTCCCAATAGCACTTGGGCAGATGAAAGACCACCCTTGGGTCCACCGGTTGCCGACCCCTGGGTTAGGTGAATAAGTAAATGCTGTTGGCGGAGCACAACTCCATGAACATTTCAGCTATAAAAGGTTTTAATGTTTTAAAATAGTGGTTCTTAAACTGGGAGCCAGGGCCCATAAAGGGGCCCGAAGCTCCTCCAGGGGGTCCTGAGGGATTTGAAAAATTTGCCAAAAAGGTTGAAATTATTGAATACAATGTTTATAAATAAATTTGAAAATTGATTTTGAAGCTATCAAGTAACACAATAAAAAGTTTTTGGGATGGATAATTGAAAAATTTGGCAGTGTTGAGTATTTCATGCTTTTAAGAATCAGACTTCATGTCTGGGCAGAATGTTCCTTTATCAGGTGTTGATAAGCCCAATATTTAACCAATTTCAAATGGCTTAATTTTCCTTTGTCATTCATCTTTCAATTAAGTTGGTTGATAAAGTAATGGGAAAAAATTGTAATGAACAAGGACGCAAATTGAAATTTCTGATGGCCGAATATCTCGTTGAAATTTCATTTTAGGTTTTGTTATGCCCACCGAAACTGAAAACCAGGCCTTTTCCCGGTATTTATTGGATTATTTTGGGTACATGACTAGTCCAAATTTTGGGGTAATTTTGCATCTCGGGATTTTTTTGGGGTGATTTCTGGAGCAATTTAGGACTTTTCGGAGTATTTTTACAATTTTCTAAAAGAGGAAATCTGGAAACAGTGCGGCCAAAATTTCCAAAAGTGGCAACATTTGAAGGCTGACACGGGAAAAAAATAGTGGCCGCTGGGGGAAAATTGCCCGTCAAATAGCAACTTTTGAAGCTGAATGTCTCCAAGAGTAATTTTGTGGTTTCTTGCCCAAATTTAGCATCCTAAATGGCAACTTTTGAAACCTCATGGTGCAGGAATTTGTCTGTGATTGCAACATGAGACACTTTTTGGCTACCAGTCAAAGGTCCATTTCAAACAAGACCCTTAAAAAAGGTCTGATGTTAGAAAAAATATATCATATGAAATAAGCCTGCATACCTTTTCATGACCGTAAAGTCTAAATTTTAGCAATGGACAAAAAGCGGTTTTTGGCTGAAACTTCGGTTTTGGTGTTGGTTTCACTTATGCCTACCAAACCGAAATCACTAAAATAAATGTAGTCTGACAGCTCAATGATTTTGTTTCAAAACAGCTAATAACCTAAACACTTTGTTTTTCCGTTTTTTTAAATTTACTAATACCCAACTTCAAACAAAATTTCACCCTAATATTATAGAAACGGAAGACAAAATTTTGTCGGGGGGCACTTTTGATCGGTCACATCATTGCAGCTTCCATTTTCATATTTCTAGCCACATAAAGAGGTACTGAAAAAAATGTGATTATGAGACAAAATATATCTGTATAATTTTTTTTTTCATTGCAAAGATGGAATGTAAGTCCTTCACCTTGGATGAACTTATTAAATGCCTACTGAGTGAACTGGTTGAGGTAGAGCTTCAAGAAAAGGTCACCTCAACTCTAAATCTTGCCCTCTCAATGAGGCCAGTGAAGGCCATGAACAAACCAGAGATGGCTCAGGCCCTTGCCTTGCTGGGTGCATTTGTGAAGAAGAACTTCATAGAGGACACTACGGAGCAGGACAAAGAGCCTGATCCAACCATTGACCTGCCCTCTCAATACTCTCAATACTCTCAGTTGAGTGGAGCTGGTGCTGAGGCTGGCCCCCTCAAAGAGGTCACCACCCAAGAGTCCATACAATGTTCTAAACCTCAAGAACATGTTCCAATCTGTCACTTCTACAAAAGGAAAAAGTGCAAATTTGTGGGCAAAAATAAGGGCAAATGCAAATTCGCCCATCCTCCAAAGTGCCAAGTCTACATGAAGAATGGGCCTTGCTCAAAACTAAACCCAAATGGCTGTGATACAAATGTTTGCTGGTTATTCCACCCAAAGCTCTGCCCTAAATCGCTCCAGAAAAGCAAGTGCACCTCGGCACAGTGCCCCTTTTCCCACATAAAGGGTTACAGAGGCAAGCAGAGCGAACAAGTGGTCTCTAAAAGAAAATCTGAGCCCCAGGAAAAATCAATGGCTGATTTTTCTTTTTTAGAGGATCTGAAGAAAGTGATGAAAGACTTAAAAGAAGTTGCAACTTCTCTCGAAGATCAACAAAGACATTTGTCAAGTCAAAACATCCTCAGTGCACAGGGAAGAGGTCAAATTATTCCACAAAATCCAATTCCAGTCCTAGCAGGAAACGGGTTAGTGTACTCGCAACTAATGCCAGGAGCATAATGAACAAGCTTGATAATATATCCACTCTATTGGTGGAAACAAACCCAGACATTGTTGTGTTAATTGAAACATGGACTAATGAGACAGTGAAAAATGCTGAAGTGAGCTTTCCTGGATATTGCCTGTCTGTGAGAAAAGATAGACAGGATACACATGGAGGAAAAGGTGGAGGACTCATTATCCTCTCAAGACAAACACTTGATTGCACAGAAATTGATGTTCCAGAACTTGACCAAGTTGGGGTGGCATCAGAACTTGTGGTCATGACATTTTCGGAGTTTACAGATCACCCAATTCTTCCTTGGAAGAAAATACATTGCTCAATGACTTCATAAAGAAGAAGGAAGCAAGCTCATTGGTTATTGGGGACTTCAATTATCCCGGGGTGGAATGGAACAACCTGGCTGCAGGAAATGTGACAGAGTCATGCTTTGTAGAAAGTGTGATTGAGTCAGGAATGGCTCAAATTGTCAATGAGCCAACTCATGAAAAGGGTAATTGCCTTGATCTTGTATTGACAAGTATTCCAGAGGCAGTTGAGAGTCTCGATATTGATGCTGAGAACAAGATCAGCGATCATTTCATTATCATGGTCACATTACAAGCACCTTGTAAGCCAACAGTTTCAACTGAGCTCATCCCTAATTGGAAGAAGGCCAACTTTGCAGGAATGAGAGAAGAACTGTCTGTCAAAGACTGGTATAATGAGTTCTGCAATAAGGAAGTCCAAGAATGTGCTGATATATTTGAGAAGTTTCTCAGCCAAGCAGTGGATAAACATGTTCCAAAAAAGCCTCGAAGGAGCTCAAACAGGCCAATGTGGTTAAATCAGAATACCATAAGGACAATAAGAAAGAAGAGACGAATGTGGGACTTTTATAAGTCAAAGGGAGACCTTGATATCTACATCAATTACAAGAAACTGGTGAATGATACAAAGAACCAAGTCAAACAAGCAAAGGAGGCGTTTGAAAGGTCTCTCTCTCATCCTGGAGAGTCAAAAAGATTCTATGCATATTTGAGATCCAAAACGAAGGTCCAGGGAGGCATAGGAGACCTCACAAAACCCTCTGGTGGAACTGCCTGTGCTGATGAAGAAAAGTGTGAAGTTTTAAACTCCTATTTTTCATCTGTCTTTTCAAGTGCAGCCAGTTGTTCTGCTGATAACGTGGAAGAACCAAGCAGTGGAAAGTTCAGCAATCTTTTCATTGACCAGACCATAGTCATGTCCAAGATCATGAATCTTGACCCAAAGAAAGCTCACGGCCCCGACAACATATCTGCTAGGGTCCTGAAACCAACATTGTCTGTGATTTTCAACAAATCCCTTCAGGAAGGAAGTGTTCCTTACCAATGGAGGCAAGCAAATGTGACTCCCATACACAAAAAGGGTTCGAAAAGTGAGCCAGGGAACTACCGACCGGTCTCTCTAACAAGCATTGTGAGCAAGCTGATGGAATCCATACTAAAGGATGAGATCATTTCATTTCTGAAGCACAGTGAAGCTCTGGCAACTTACCAGTATGGATTCCGGGAAGCTAGATCTGTGACAACAAATCTCCTTGTCTATCTTGAGAAAGTCACAAACATGATAGATCAAGGAATGCCGGTGGATGTAGTGTACTTTGACTTCACTAAGGCATTCGACAAAGTCCCGCACTCAAAGATAATCAAAAAGTTAGAATCTATAGGAATAACTGGAAATATAAAGGACTGGATAAGCCAGTGGCTCAGTGGCCGTAAGCAAAGAGTTGTGATCAATGGTAAATCTTCTGGATGGGCCAATGTCCTGTCTGGAGTGCCTCAGGGATCAGTCCTTGGATCTCTTCTGTTCCTCATTTTCGTAAATGACTTGGGAGACAATGTTTTGGGGACGCTGCTGTGCTTCGCAGATGACACAAAGCTACTGGCACCTGTCTGTGACATTCAGCAGGCTCGGGCACTCCAGAAGGATATTGACCACCTTCTGGATTGGACCAAGGAAAATGGCATGGAGTTCAATGCAAAAAAGTGCAGTGTCATCCAGATGGGAAGAAAAAACCACTCCTTCAAATATAAGTTGGGAGAAGCAGGTGTCTTAGCTTCAAAGCAGGAGAGGGACCTGGGGGTCATGATCCAACATGACTTGTCCTTTCAAGCTCAAGCACGAAAAATTGCTCAAGTTTGCCATGGAATAATTTCCCAGATCAATAGATCCTTCTCCCTGAAAGAAACTGGAGTTATGATGGGCCTCTACAACATCTACATCAGACCACACCTAGACTTTGCGTCAACAGTATGGTCACCATCAACAAAGAGGGATAGTGATCTGTTGGAAAAAATTCAGAGAAGGTTTACAAGGCTGTTACCTGAACTTAAGGGACTGACCTATGAAGAAAGGCTCACTGTTCTTGGGATCAAAAGTTTAGAAGAGAGAAGGAGGGAACTTGACCTAATACAGTGCTACAGATTCTGGAAGGATATTGATTACTCTCCTGATCCTATGTTCACTCTGGAGCCAGAAAAGAACATACAAACTAGAAGAAGCCACAAGCCAAACTTCATTGAAAATCATTCTAGGCTCAATGTTAGAAAACTATTTTTCAGCCAAAGAGCTACAAGACAGTGTAATAAATTGCCACTTGAACTGCAATGTGCTCCAACACTTGAATCATTCAAAAGGCAGATAAAACAAAAACTGTGATAATTGTTGCCAGACATAGAACTATTTGATAAACTTTGTTGACCATATCCTGTCATACACTCCTGTGTTCTAAGGATTAAATATATACTATACTATAAGGATATTTATTGTTCAACCAAATTATGCCAAAACATAGAAAAATGGAAAAAAATTGTGAGATTAAAAAATTATATTATTGGCTTGGAAATTTGAGTTTTCCTATGCCCGGAGCGGTTTTTTGCCTTTTTGGTAAAAAAATGGACCACTTAAGCAAAATAAGGTAGGCAGTTGCTCGACTTGTTTACAAATGATTTCCATTCAACAAGTCTCCAAATTTGTTTTTAAAGAGTTTTGATTTGGTATTCAAAAAATATTTGATTTAATAGGTTTTTAGGTTTATAACTTTTAATCTAGACATGAGTTTAAAAAACTTTTTTTCAAACACCACTCACAATGCACTTATCATTAGGCAAGATTTTTGGCAAACATTTTTCACAACTTCTTAAAATACACTTTGTTGTGCGCTCAGCTAAAATTTCAAGTAAATATATCTGATAGACTCATATCAAAGCTTTCAATTTTTTAAAGGACCATGTTCAAAATAGACTAAAATCATAACTTGAAACATTCACCAAATTTTATAAAGTTGTCCAAAAGATATTACCTGGCATTGAGTGTCTTTAACATTGCAAAAAAAAATTCTCAAAATGTATTTTAAGTGCTTTTTACGTGAGATTTAATCTGATTTTGAGCTATTTTGACAAAGACTTCAAAACTCTAGAAAAATCATTTTCTTTTGTGACATTGAACGTTACATGAAATCTTTGAGAATTTGCTTTTTGATATCACTAGCGTTTTTCGGCTTTTTGGGGTCAGACGTGGATCATTCCAATCCAAATAACCCAGCTTCTGATGAATGTATTTTTTTATACAATTTTAATATGTTTAAACATTAAATTTTATGTTTAAATGTTCTCTTAGTATGGATAGAGCAGTTTATAAAAAATGGAATCATAAACAAGTTTTTGGGCATGCAACTTTTTCCCTGGACCTAAATCTATATAATACAATAAAATTAAAGTTATTTCCCATTGAATTTTGGATCTAATAACTGCCAAGACGTTTTTGGGTCTTTTGATCCAAACCTAAAAAGCCATTTGAAACACCGTGTTTTTAAATACAACCCACATTACAAAGAAAATGTACAGAATTTTTTTTTCAGAAAAATAGCTTGAGAAGTTCTCTTTACATTCAAAATTTCATTACAATAACAATAAAGAAATTTCAAAAAGGCTGCCAAGTGATAGCTTTTCCTCACATTTGGCCGCCAAAAGGCAACTTTTGATCTTAAATTTGGCCGCGAGCCCACATTGGGACTTGGCAACGCTACCAAAGCGACTTTAGCTTCAGCCACAACTTCTTTGAAAGGTACAGTCAGGAGCAAAAGTATTTGTAACGTGACGAGAAAACCAGAAAATCCTTTATATCCAATTAAATACTATGCTAAGAAGTTTGTAAGAATGTAATATTTTTTTCCGATTAAGAATAATACCAGTTTCCCGCAATTGTTTTATAAAAATGTCTGAAACTAACTTTTAATTATTAAAAATAAAATTTTAGATAGTGCAAAAGTATTCGTAACGCGCAAAAAAGTTAACAAAATAGGTTTATAAACAGATTTTTCATCAGAAAAATTTGATCGAAAGATGTAGAACATTTTGGAAAGCCGGAGAAAAGTCATTTAGTCTCCTTTTTTCCAAGATTTTCTAGATCTTTCTTGGATCTTAAAAATTTTACGGAATTGAACAATTGCTTCACAGTCAGCCAATCATGACCAAGGTCAAGGAGCTCGACAAGGACTTGAAGTTGAAGATAGTAAGTCTTCATCATGGAGGCAAGGGCTACAGAGCCATTTCGAAGCTTCTGGACATCCCGATTTCAACGATTCAGTACGTCGTGAAGAATATCGGCCCGGGGCCATACTTGCTCAAGAATAGACACTTGAAGGCTCGCTTGGAATTTGCCAAGAAGTACCTTGACAAGACCAGTGACTTTACGTCTAGGATTCTTTGGTCAGATGAGACAAAGGTTGAGCTTTTTGGTCACAACGATGTTCAAAGGATTTGGCGACGTAAAGGAGAAGCGTTTCATCCAAAAAACACCATCCCTACCGTCAAGCACGGTGGAGGATCGATCATGTTATGGGGCTCCTTTTCCGCCAAAGGCACCGGTAACCTCGTGAGAATTCATGGGACAATGAAAAAAGAAGACTATCGGGATAGTATCTTGGCTGAGAATCTCCAGAGTTCAGGGCGGAAACTTCGGCTTGGTCGACAGTTCGTCTTCCAGCACGACAACGACCCTAAGCACAACAGCATTTTGGTCAAGAAATGGTTGAAGGACAATCAGATCAAGGTCTTGGACTGGCCCTCCATGAATCCGGACCTTAATCCAATTGAAAACCTTTGGAGAGAATTAAAAGTCCATATCCGTGCAAGACGTCCAAAGACAATTGACGAACTGGAGCAAATCTGTTATGAAGAATGGGCTAACATTCCTTCAGATGTATGTAAAAATCTTGTAAATGATTATAAAAAACGTCTCTTAAGTGTAATTCAGCAAAAAGGGCATTCAATAAACTATAGACAAAATGTTACGAATACTTTTGCTCTTGGTCTAAAACATGTTCTGAGCAGTTTTTTAACCAAAATCTTGTAAATTTTTAAAAAGAAAAGTATCATAGCTTTTAAATGATAAAAGAATAACTAAGGAGCAAAATGGTTCCTAAATGTATTTTTACAAAATCGAGTATCATTTAAAAATCAATAAAATTTTCGAGGTTACGAATACTTTTGCTCCTGACTGTATATCTTAAAAAATTGGCATTCAAGTTTTCTGCTAACTCAAACCATGATTTCAAAAGCTTTTCACTCACCTAAATCATGGATTTGCAATAGCTAACAAATAAAATTCTCGTTTCTTTCAGACTAAGTTGTTGTTTTACCACATTTGATCTTTGGCAAAGGATTAAATTCTGAAAACAAATATGCAAAGTGATCAAACATTGCACTCTTTTGTGACAAAAAAGCAACAATTTAAATCTTCTTAAAACCACATTTGGTCGAATTGGTCTTGAGAGTGATGCGACTGTGACCTAAGCTTCAAGCCATGTTTTATGTGTTTCCCCTGGCGATTATTTTTCTTGCGATTATTTGGTGGTAGAAGAACAATACCCATCCCAAAGGCTTTCCTTGCGGACCCTCATTAGCTCTGCCTTTCATTGGCCATGGTTACATGCTTGGTTCTAATATCGTAAAATCCTATCAAAGCCTTCGAAAAGAATATGGAGACATCTTAGGCTTATTTTTGGGTTCATCAAGAGTGATTGTTTTAAACGACTTTGACTCCATTCAAGAATCAGGCTTTCGCGAAGTTTTTCTGAACCGACCGAGGTTCTTACCCGGATTTAAAGGTTTATTATCCGATGGAGGTGAGCCTGGTGTCATACTTTCCAACGGGAAACAATGGTCTGAGCAAAGAAGATTTGCTCTCCGAACCTTGAAAGATTTTGGATTCGGGAAGCAAAAGCTGGAAGAAATCATCGATGACCAAGTAAGCCAATTGTGTTCCATTTTGGAGAGCAAACAAGGTCAACCCATGAGCGTTTTTGGGGTTTTCAATATCTCCGTTCTCAATGGCCTTTGGTCGATAACTACCGGCCAATCTCTATCTCATAATGATAGGGTCAATCAACTGCTTAATGAATCTGACGAATCCTCGGCTTCGCCGATGTTTCTTATGGCCCTTATGCATAGGCGTAGGAGGTGTGGTTTATTTGGGGGGGCAACACCAAATTTGCCCGAATTTCACAAACATTTGATAGCTTTGCTGATAAGTCAGAACAACATTTTGTCCATTCCCTTTCGCCTGCCAAATACACCCGAATGCCCGAATATCTCAACTCATTTGCCCGAATTTTAGCAGTCTCCGGAGGCCAGGGGGGGCAATTGCCCCCCCTGCCTCCTACGCCTATGCCTTATGTTTCCCAACATAGAAAAACCACTGTCAAAAGCAGGATTGTGGAACCTTAAATTCAAAAAGGCTCTTTTGGAAATTGGAAATGTTTGCAAGCAACCCATTCGTGAACACGAAGAGACTGTTGATCCCAACAATCTGAGAGACTTTATTGACGCTCATATCCAAGAGCAACAAAACCCGGAATCAGGCATCAGTTTCCATGGTCAGGATGGTAAGTTAAATCTTCAAGTTGTCACAGAGGATCTTTTTATTGCTGGAAGTTCCACGGTTAGCATGACTCTAACCTGGGCCGTGTTATTTTTGGCCAACTATCCTGATATTCAAACCAAGATTCAAAATGAGATCAAAGCCGTCACCGGTGGAAATCGGGTTCCAACCAACTCTGAGCGACAAAATATGCCCTTTACCAAAGCCGCCATTCACGAAATTCAACGATTGGCCAATAATGTTCCAAATTCCCTCCCAAGAGAAGCCACCAAGGACACTTATTTCAGAGGTTACTTCATCCCCAAAGGAACACAAATCGTTCCCAATATTGGCGAGATAATGATGGATCCTAAATATTTTCCCAACCCCAGCAAATTTGATCCCAGTCGTTACATCAATGAAAATGGTAAATTTGTTCTAAGTCCTTATGTGATCCCTTTTGGTCTTGGAAAAAGACGGTGTTTGGGAGAGACTTTGGCGAGGGTTGAGTTATTCAAGTTCTTCACCGGGCTTGTGGACCATTTCCACATTAAGAGGAGCTCTGATGAGTTAATCTACGAGCATCGTTCACCCTTTTCAACAAACCGACCAACCCCATTTACAATTCGTTTTGTTGCCCGTAAAGAATAGAACACGTATTTTCCAAAACAAACATTTTCACACACTTTTTTGATTAGATTTTGCTTCCAGTTTATTTAATGCGCTTAAATTGGCATAGCAATTTAAATCATTCCAATTTTCGGATGATATAATGGATAAGGGATGGGTCTGGATCGACCCTGAGCCGACTCCTTATCGGACCGGTTCCGAGGACGGCCCGTCGTGAGGCGGAGCCTAATATAAAAGATAGGAATAGGAGAATAGAGAAAGTTATTGTTAGATCAATACGTCGTATCACCTAATTCGTCGACCACTCATTAGAATACGATTTCATTACAATATGCGAATACAAAGCTCTTGTTTTGTCCTTACAGTGTTGAACTGTGGAATGAAATTGATGTAAAGATTCGTGAACCTAGAGCTTTTTCAGAGTTTGGAAGTGAACTGGAATCATGAAATCTAATTATGTTTTTTTGACGACCAACTTAGCATAGATGGTGGCTCATTCAAGTTTAATATCCTTCCTCATTTGCATAATTCTTTGACCGTGTGCATCTTTGCCCTTGTGCATTGATGCTGTGAACTTTTTACATTTTTTATTTCTTATTCTTTCAAGATGGAAATTTTTACTACCTCTATTTTATGCTCACTATGCACCTCTGGGGGTACTAGAGCTTTTAGAACAATAAACAATATAAAGGCGTAATTGCGCTCTCAAATTATGGAAAATTACTTGAAATTTTGAAAAAGACCTCTACCAAAAATAACAAACAGGAAAGATCTTGCCATGGTCGGAAAATATTCTTGTAGCAGGGCGTAATGTGTTATTAAATTATGAGTAAGCCATTATTAGTGACATTTCCGCCTTTCTTGTTTAAATGAGCCTTGAAGCATGCTTAAAGTAATAATTGAAATCTGATTTTGATTTTCAAATCTGAACAAAAAGCCATAAAAACAAATGGAACATTTTTGCCGTTTTCAATGTTTTAGGCATAATTGGCGAAAAAGGGCTCAAATAAAGGGAGAAAGTGCAAAAAAGCAAAAAAAAGTGTTAGCATTTTTTTCCGATTTTTGCCCGGCCCTAATGATGATATACGCAGTGCTGTCTTTCTACATGACCAATCCAGATTTGTAATGAACCGAATCTGAGCCAACCACAAAATTTTGATTTCGGTTCGGAACCGAACCGATCCGTGCAGTCGTCGAACTGAACCGAACCGGAAACGGAACCGAAAAATCTTGGCCTGGCCGTACTGTGTTGCTAGAAGAGTTAAGAATTAAAAATCATATTCACGAAATATGACTCTCTGAGGTTTAGTGATTCTCATTACTGAACAGATAGCCAGTGTTGCTGCATTTTTGGGATTTCTCAGAATGTAGAAATTGGAAGTTCTAACACTCATCAGTGATCAGTTTTTTTATCATCAAAAAAATAGATGATATAGAAATTTTTGGTGCGACCTACATTCATAGTACTAGTAAAAATCAAAGAGAAATCAAGGATTCAGCGGATTCAACCGTCAGAAATGTTATTCGACCAATTTTGAAAATTTCCTCTAGCATGACTGTTCCATGCCTAATTTGTAAATAAACAAAACCTCATGCTCGTCCGTTCTGAGGGTTGTCCTACTTCTTAAACACTCTCAAAAGCTCCCGGTCTCCTTTCAAAGTCCAACTAGGTGTTCTTCCTTCTGGGTCCGCCCACGTCATGAGTACAGGCTCTGTGTGGGGTTGCCCGCCTTCGGGTAACTGGCATTGTCCGCAAGCGCTCAGCGGGAGCGCCGGAAACGCTTCTTCAGCCGATCGCGTCTTCATGACAGCCCGTCAAGATGTGATTCTAATTGACGGCGACGAGCGCCCGCGGCCTCAAATCCGGATCTTGCGCTGCGCTCCCGACAAAGTTAAGTTGTTGGCCGTGAGCGTGAGCGCGGATGGACGACGAGTGGGCGCGGCGGGCGAGGAAGGCACCGTTTATTGGTGGTCCATGGAAGGGCCGGCTTCGGAGTGGGCGGGACGGGTGGTGCGTAGTCACACCGATCACCAGGCTTTGGCCAAACAGGTAAAAGGAATCATGGATGGGATTGAATGAAGAGCTGATTTGAGAGATGTTTAGAGTTCGAGGTCGATGATTAGGGTATGGACTGATTTCCGACGACAGAAGTCTAACACGCGTTTTTTCACCATCAATGTCTTGGCATCATATCAATCATATGGAGTGTGAAGAAATGTCAAGCATTTTATAGATAGTCAGCCAAAATCAGACGATATCGCTGATCAATAAATGTTTTCTTTTATACTGACGTATTCTTAAATCGATTGGATTCATAAACTATATTTTACATACATTGAGGCCAGAGCACAACATATTCTTAAACCATTATGTATTCCCAAATCGAATTTTCTTTTATTCATTTTATATTACATCAAATAACAGTAATTGTAAATCCTGAACTTGCTGAACCACAAAATATAACACCCTGGCAAGTTGTATGACAAAGTTCATTATCAAATCCAAACGTGTTATGTATGACAAGCTTTGTTTGAGCTTGTCCAAGGATCACTAAATACCTGGATGCCTCGGCTATTGTCAAAAGTCGTTTTTCGAATTCTGGGCTAACCAGAGAAAATTCTAATCAAACCAATTGTCTGACTGGCAATGCAAAGCTCACATGCTGAAATTCAATTTGATCGACTGAAATTTGTGTCATTTTAAGCTGAGTTTATATACCCTGTGACAACTTGAGTTGTTACAGAAATTTTACGTTACCACACGCCGTTGGTTTCATTTGCAAACACGAAAGTACGTAAGTTGCCACAAGAAATCGTTCAAAGAAAACTAAGCTTGTAAACCCCGTCGCAAAATATTTTCATAACTTTTGCCACAGGATTTCTTGTCTTAACTTAGGTACTTTCGAGTTTGCAATTGAAGTCAATGGCGTGTGGTAGCGAAAAATTTCTGTCCCAACTCAAGTTGTCACAGGGTATATAAACTCAGCTAGGTACCTACAATCGTCCAAAAGGACGATTGTAGGGTCATTTTTTCTCTCGTTCCTAGGCGTATGTATTGCGACTGTAGCACATTTCGAAACGTTGTTATTCGTGAACAGGGGAACGTATCATGCTGAAATTCAGCAAACGACATCCTTAAATGCCTGTTTTATCAATCTTATCAAAGCAAAATCATTTACTCGAATGAAATTCGATTTATAAAAAATCCACAGCTGAACGCCAGAGCGTAGGCTTCCATGGCTTACGATTTCCTTGGCTTGTCAAACACGTGAAGAACATGAGCCTGTTCTTAGCTACCTTTTATTTATTTATTTCTTCTTTGTACAATTATTTATCTTTACGTCGGATCAATTGCACCCGCCTCCTTTTATCCATGATCTTTATCCTAGATAAAGATCGTAGTAGTGGTTGATGTCATAGAAAAATAAGCAAAGCCTGAATCGACCTTACAGAATTACCGCATCTTTACTGTTCAAAAAGGGATACAAATTGGACTAAATCAATTTTCAATCATTATTTTGAATTACAGAAGTGTCGAGTTCAGAGTTTGGGTTGGTCTCCTGTGGAACCCGAAGTATTGGCCTCGGCAGATGAAAGCGGAAATGTGGTGGTATGGGACACTCGGGTCAATGCTCGCCGAAATGTGCCTTTAGGAAAACACACGGTGGCCGTTTTGGCCTGGAGCCCGCATCACAAGGATCTTGTGGCCTTGGGTTGTCGACACGGTTTGGTTTTGATCGTGGGTTTAAGTGGTCAAGGCAAGATGCTTTCCAAGATTCGCGCCCATGATGAGGATATCCAAAGTATTTTTTGGTGTCCGGATGTTGGTAACTTGTTCAGCCATCCCGGTGATTCATCCAACACCGATTCGTTATTTGCCGTGGGATCCAAGGACAGAAAGATCAGTATCTGGTCCAAGAATACGAGTAAACTCGTGGCACAATTAGCCTTGAAACAGGTTCAAAACAAAACCGCCAAAGTCAACCATTTTTACATGACTAGTCTTTGGGCTCAAACAAATGTGATTGTTTCTGCGGGATCTCAAGGTGAAGTCTTAAAATGGGACTTGAAACAAGCCACTGCGGATGCTCATGGAGTGTTTCAATTGCAAGAAGTGGGATTTCATACCAAAGTTCTGCATCGGGAGCACCTCCGGATAGTGTTTAGTATGACCTTGAGTGGAACATCCTTGATCTCATTGGGTCAGGATCGGCAGATCGTGTCCTTTGATTTAGCCACGGAGAAACTGAATTACGTTGTACCCACCATGGGTGGATGGGTTTATGATTTGGCCTTGAACCCTTTGGATGCCAATGTGATCGCAATGGCCACTGGAGACGGATTGATCCGGGTTTGGCGAACTCAATCCACAAAAGAGACTTTTGATACAACCACTATAGCGTTGAAGAACTCGCAAACCAAAGTCACAGCCTTGGCTTGGCATCCCAATTATGACAATTTATTGGCCTTTGGAACCGATGAAGGGCGTATTGGGACGACGGATACTCAAAAGGTCAAGAATCCACCCACATTTCTGACCTACAAACACCGTGGTCAAGTGTATTCATTGGTTTGGGGCCCAAAGCCCCGTTTAAATGAGGCCGATGTTGATCAGGACGCGGACAAACCCAGACTTTACAGTTGTGGGGACAACTTGATCATGATCCATAATTCGAAAAACCCCAATAGCCCGCCCCAAGACTTGGAAAAGATCATTCAGAGCGCCAACGATCTCACTCGAACGCCTCCAAATCGCTCAGAATTAGTGTTTCACGGATATAAAGGTCGTTTATTGGCCTTGGGATCAGATGATGGAAGCGTGGAGGTCTTATCCATGCCCGAAGCCAAGCTCTTGTGCGTGGTTAAAGTTCACCAAAAGCTCATTCAATGTCTCCGATTCCATCCTATGTACATCAACGAATGTGAGGAGGAATCTTCAATGTCCAACTGTTTAGCCATTGCATCCAACGAAACTGTGATCCGAATCGTGGACTTGAAGGAGTCTAGCTCAAACGCAATCATTGCCACACCCACTTACTCCCTTACTGGTCATCATTCTCGGGTTATTGCTGTAGCTTGGAGTCCCCATAAGGAGGGACTCTTGGCATCTGTTTCCTATGACACGACTGTCCAAATTTGGGATGTCCGATCGGAAGTAGGATTGGCCAATTTCTCGGGACATGAAGGACGTCTAGTCACATGTTTGTGGAGTCCAAGTGATCCGGATGTGATCTTGAGTGGAGGCGAAGACTGTTCCCTACTTATCTGGAAAATCTCGGAGCAAACAGAAAAGATGCCCGTGAAGAAAGTGGATAAACCTCGCATCAAAAGGGAGATTGTCTCGAACAACACGATAAGCCCCAAAGAAGCTAGTCCAGTCAATGGAGAGACCAGCTCCAAGAGTCCTGAGTGCCAAATTGTTTTGGGCGTGGAGAAATCCAAGAGAACGAAGAAGCCGAAAGTGGTTTATTTCCCTCTTTGTTTGTCGGACGAAAACCGATCTCGTAGAAAAGCCGGTTCTGATGCTCTCCACATTGTTGAATCGACCACATCGACCCTGACTGAACGCGATTCTTTGGCTTTTTTTAATGATGAAGCTATGGAACAATTAATGGAGAAAGAATCTCAAACCCATTTGACGGAAAATAACCTGAGCGCATTTTCTCACCTGAAACTCTGGAGCGGAGATTATCGGGAAGTGATCACACAAGCCATGTCCTTGGGCAAACTCACCGATTGGCACGTTTCTTTGGCCTTAAGTTGTGATTACGGGCTTTGGCAAGAAGCTTGCGAATCCTATGCTCGTCAATTAACTCACGATGACGACCACGTCAAAGCCGCCTCCTATCTCCTTCTTCTCAACAAAGTCCAAGAAGCTATTCGTACTTTGGCCGATGCTCATTTATACCGCGAAGCCATTGCCCTGGCCAAAATGCGTCTGCCTAAAGATTCTCCACTTATCAAAGATCTTTATCGAGAATGGGCTCACAAATCTCACCAGAACGGAGCCTATGATCTAGCTGGACGAGCCTGGGCTGCGGCCGGTGAGCCTTTAAAGGCCGCCGGAGCCTTGGCTAAATTGCCCGAGGCTGACAATCTTCGAGTGGCAGCTTTGTTTACCAGACAAGCGGATGAGAGCGATCGTGCTCAAGTTCTGGCTACTCAAAGCCTTGAAGCGGCCAAATCCCAATCGAATAAAGGCTGTGTGGAGAAATTGTTGAGCGAGTTCCCGGAATTGGCGGCAAATGGTGAAGAGTAACTAACTGTTGAATATCTTTTGAAGGCCAATAAAAAGAATATTTTTATGGATATCGGATGGACTTTAATGATATACCCAAAGAAGGTATTTTCAACAGTGTTTTGATGAGGAATAAGCAATATAGGATTGATTTTTGGGGGGTTTCTACATATCCGGGACGACCCATAACACGTTGATACCGGATCGGCCCAAATTGACCCGATGTAACATACCATGTTCTTTGGTTTTGAAGTAATGCAAGAAATAGAGCAGTGTGTGGAACAGATTGTTCCGCTCCGGATTCAGATCAATTTTTTCCGTGTCGGTTTGAATGATGTAATGGGGTGGCTTGCTCTGAGTTTGAATGATGGCACAAGGCACTCGAATTTTGAGAGCTTCAAGTTTGTCCGGCATCTTGAAGAAGTACAAGGAACTGAACACTTTTCCGTCGATCACACTCTTCACCGGGGGTAATTGGGCATCCATATAACACACTAGACAATGCATCACCAATTCGCTGTCCGTGGGCAATTTATCCGACCAGTTCTTGCCTTGGAAACGCCCACCTTCATCCCAATCAAACTCACTGAGAGCTCCTCCTTCCGAGAGATCTTTGATCCGTTGAACCAAATAATCTTGATGAGGAGTCAGATCCAAGTACGGAATCAAGTATTGTAACGCAGGCACACTCTGAACGATCTGGTGCATTTGTGAACATTTGCGGAGCTTCTCGATCCCAGTTTCGCCAATTAGGACATCCGTCATCCCGATGCTCTTGAGCTCTTTGTTAGCGGTATCAATTTGTCGGACTAACCGCCTCAAAACAGTTTGGGAGATCCACATTCGGAGGTTCTCCATCCAAACCACCAATTCCAATGGATCCAATCCAACCAGATCGCAGAGATTATCCTTCTTCCTGGACGATTTGGTACCCGAGCTCTTGGATTCGCCTCTTTTAGCCTCAGATTCGGGCATGGGCGTAGACATTTGGTAACTCAAACTCTTCAAAAGAGGCGAGTATCCATTGAAAGAGGCGTTTTGAGCCGATTGTGAAGCCCCATTCAATCCACTGGCCCTGAATCCCAAACTATCATTGGCACTGTGATCGTGTTGAGCTGTGGTGAAACTGCCGTTGTTCTTTTCCCAAGTTTGATATTCCTTTAAGTACATCTTGAGATCGTTTTCATCTTGAATAAGGCCCAAACTGGAGTTAAACTTTGGGCTTGTAGGACTGCGTTGGAAGATCCAGGACGAGGAATGAAGCGATGATTGATTGGGTGAGACGATGGGCGAGCCTAGTTGAGAGGAATGGGCGTGGCGAGGGTCGAAATATTCGCTCTGCGGAGATGCTGGCGGAGCTCCGATTAGACTGCCGTTGAGGGGTGTGAATGGGTTAGGATGCTGTGGCTCCGACGCTTTGGGAGAGAGACCAAAGCCTGGATCTTTGGCATTCACGTGCATGAGATCGAGTTGAGTTTGGCTTAGGACGATATCGGATTGACCCCATAATGCCCAGGCGTATCTGAAAGAAAGGCATAGAGAAAGTGAACATAAAGCATAAAGTATATTAAACCTTACGAGTCTTTGTATGACTTTGGTTGCTTTTGATTTTGATTGCATAAATATCATTACATTAAAATTTTTTAAACATTGGATGTTGGATACAACCGTGGAGCGATTTTGACAAAGTTTTGATCAAAAAACGTGACATCTATTTTTTGAGATTGAACGCTCAAGAATGTGCTCAACGTCTCAAAAAGATGACCGCATTTTTATTCTTGGTTATTTCAACTTATTGTGCAAAATTTCACGAACATCCAAGTAGAAAATTTATCCATTCTGATACGGAACGAAACAAGGAATATCAAGATAACATCTCCGTGTTCTTGCGACTAATGAATATGGATTTAAGGATTGCCTTTCAAGAATTAATTAGCCTTCATTTCTTCAAATGTTACATGGGTTTCACTACCCTAATTACCTTTTTCTTTATTTTGCAGAATTTAACCAAAACTAATATTTCTTCGGAAAATTTGGACGCGTTTGAAAATATACTTCCAAGTCTACAGTTTACTAACAAAGTACAAAATTTTCAACTCCGGCATCTGTATTCCTATATCACAGCTCTGTACAATCATGGATACTTATTCTAAAGAAGCTCATGGGAAAGAAGCATCAATTTCTTGAACATTTTTTCTGTTGAAAGTAAGGACCACCATCAAACCGTGGAATTCGATTTTGACAATGATTCCATTACATCAGGCCAATAAGAACTGTTCAGGTCATTAAATCGCAAACTGAGAAATGCAAAAGCTCTTCTTGGCGCCATTTCTTTCTCAAGTCACAGAACTGAAAAGGTGATAGAAGTTATACATGGAAATTCCCAAACACCTTAAGTTATGTTTCTGAACCATGAAACCAAGTGGAACATCTCTTTGATTTATTAATTTGCTCTTACTCAGGTTTAGATTAAAAGTTAAAAAAACATCTAAGCCACTGCCGCTACAGTGAAGTCACCTCTTTCCCATGAGCTTCTTTAGCTTCTTTCATTACTCACTTCATGGCCAGATGCAAGAAATTGAGGCACAGCACGCTCCAAAGCGACAAGAGTAGTCGCCAAATCCAGCCAGCCGCCCATTGATTCGAGGGCCGATTCGGCGGTAAAGAGTAATCCAGACCCGCCCGGAAATACAACTCCAAGCCCAGAATTAAGAGAGCCCAAAAATGCCCTAACGCCGATAATTTCGAGCGGAACGCCTCAAATACGGACTGACGACGGTCTAGGACCAACTCCAAGGGAAACTGACGCCAAGATGGACGGTTCATCTTAAACGGTTGGTCGGGTAAATTGACTCCAAATGCAAACTTGAAACCGTCTTGTTTCACATGTTGGGGTTGTTTTGATGAGCAAAGAGGCTTTAAGGGTGGCCGAAATGTTATGATGGACCATTAAAAAAAGGCAATCTTATTAAGATCACGGAAATAAAGATGTTTGGAGCTCAAGCAGAAATGTAATTGAAACATGAATGACACAACTTTAATTTTTAGTTACTTTTTCAAACAATTGTGACTTGAAAGAAAGATTGGTAGTGTATCACTTACAAGTAGAAGCATATCAAAGGAACTAATAGCGGTTTGTGCTCCAGAGTTGATTTTATAAATCTTGAAAAAATAAATATTTATAAAAAGAAATTACAAAGAAGTCATTGAGAATAAATCGATATTTTAGATTTCCAAGTATATATGATGTATTGTATATATCATATTCAATGGTATCATCACCTTCAATGGTACCGGACCATCGGCGGGTTTTGTCATGCGAAAGATAATCATCTTTAAATGAAGTTGTTGTCCCCATTAAGATAATTAATACATAGTTGTAAAGATGCAATTGAATTCGTATGCTTGAAAGTCCGGATTTTAACATAATAGAGAATAAATACGGCTTTTATATTCTCAGGGTCTTGGGTTTTCCGCTTAATTCTGCAACTCATGCACGGCAGCTGATGCTGAGGCAGTGATGCGAATTTAGCTGTATTATAAGCATTTTTGAAATTTTCTTGACAAAACTTCTCACATATTCTCCCTCAAAGTCAATGAGAATAAGTTCTTTGATTTTTTCTTCGAAAGTGTTTCAAACATTCACTTTTTTTCAAGCCTTTGCAAATTGTAATGGGTTCAAACGCATCTACCTTAAGAGATTTGATTTGATTTGTCCTTGCATGTGGCGGCCCTAAGGTTTCGGTCAATTCATTGTCACGAATGAAAAGGGCTGCCAAATTAACCCAAATAGCTCCAATTTTCAAACCAAATCTCATTTCATCAGCCACATTGCAAGCCCTTTTATTGATCCTTTTCCCTTCTTCCCGTTTCACCTCGCAAGTTTGAAAGGAATTTCGACTACAAAATTAGCTAACCCTCAGAAACCCTCATTATCGATCGTACCTGATCAAATTTGACTCTTAACAAAAGGAAGATTTGGGAATCCTAAACAGAGTTGAGTCACTTTTTCTCAGTCATCCTCTCGTTAGTATTCTTGGACGCGTTGAAAGTTATTGGCCATCATGGAACGCCTCTTGCGCATGGGTGGGGGCGGTGGTATGGGTGGACTGGGCGGTGGTATGCCCACGGATTCGCCCGTGGTGGACACGGCCGAACAGGTGTACATCTCGTCGTTGGCCCTCTTGAAAATGCTCAAACACGGACGAGCCGGTAAGAAAACGGATCGGAATGAACCACTCCTACTACCTAAAGAATCCAGAAGCAAAGCCATCAGCCTTTTTTTCATCAGCCTTGTCGAAGTCGACAGAGGAATTTCTCCGAATTTTGGAAGGCTATAAATTATATAAATTGGCTAGTATTTTAAAGCTTGATCTTTGAACTGATTCCTCCCAAACATTCCGGCCTGATGTGAGCGCGGCTCAGAGATTTCTTTGATCGAACGTCATTTTGCCCCATTGAAACCGACGAGTTTTCCACTCTCATCCAAAAAATACCGGAAGGTTTTTAACGAAAATTGATCCTCTCACAAACGCGTTTTTCGAACCTAAAATTCATTCCCAGTTCAAGGCTGAACCTCGACCTTTATCGGGAACCAAAGGAGCGCCTTTTCCTTGATCCATGGACCATTTGGCTCAACTTAGTTAAAACTCGGTTTAACATGAAATTCACTAATATGACGAGATCGCTGCGGCGATAGCACCAAGAATATAACTCATTTTTTTGGTTGCCTTCACGGATTTTGTCGTGTTATTTTTCATGAGTTTTCGAAGTTTCAGAAAGTCGTCGGGCTCGCCGACAATCTGTGTGAAACGCGTCTTAAGCACCGGAATTTTAGCGCACATTTTCAGCCATCTTTTTATTTTCAACCTCTGGCTTTTTTTCCTGATTGGACACGAGCTGAAGCGAAAAGCTGAACCAACGGCGAAAAGTTCAGTCCCACCCAAGATCGACAAGATTTAAGAATGATTTTTTATATGAAAAACGCATTTTCAGAATCGTTCTTCTGGAGAGGAGAGTTCTAACTGCATATTGAGATCGAATTTAAAACGCTAATTTTTTTTATTTATAAATGTTACAAACGGTTTCGACTTAGTTTACGTTTGCAAATAAACCTGGATGGAGCAAGTCGGCCTCCATTTTTAGTTCCAAAATGTCATCATTTAGATTAAGCTTAGACATTTTTTAAGCAACATGTTTATACAAATGAAATGATCGAGGTTGCAAGATTAGCAAAGCATTGTTGCAGGGTGAGCGATACAAAATTACATCTTTCCTTCCTCGTTAGCAGGAAAAAACTTGACATCCGATTCAGACTATTCCTTTGAGTTTGAAAAAAATGACGACAGGTCAAATTTATTCGTTATTATCAACTTATTCGTTAAGTCTGATATTTTCTGTCAACCTAAAGCGGCTCAATTCAAGTTTCATGCGGGCAATGCATTTTCAATTTAATGGGATCAACTATGACATCCTGAATTTTCTGGGGTGAAGGAATGAGTTGTGGCTGTAGTTGTGTTGCAATTCGTTTTCTTTTTTTTCTTTAAAAAAACGAGATATGAATTTACACTAGCTTCGATCTTAAGATCGATCTTTGCGTCTAAAAAACTAGCCTCAGAATTATGATTTCATTTCCAGTAAGAGCTATTCAACTAAGTTCTTTTGACAATGAGACCCGCTTTAAATTGAATTAAACTTTATATTTCAATTTGAACTCAATCGAATGCCCAAGTTGAAAGGCTGGCCTTATGTTCTGAAGAGAGCGTAGAATGAATCAGCTCGCCCTTTTGTGGTAAAACAGTGGCCGGAAAAGGGATAGATAGCTATTCGATGCAATGAGGTTTAAAATTGAATTACGTGGTCTACTCAACATAAGCCACATCTCATTTGCGGAAGAACGTCATTGATTTGTTCCTGATGGAAATCATATTTCTTTTCGCTAGCCTCCCAGTTAAGGGTATATTTATGGGTTCTTGACAAGGCCAAGAGATCCAAGTGGCTATTTGTATCATGTGGATTAGAGGGAGGTAATCAACATGAGAGTTGGGTAGAGAATGGCCAAAAAAGAGACAAAGAAGCAAACGGTCTAATAATGTTGGAAATCAAGCTAATCAAATATAGTTTAAATTTTTTTGATTCGGGGATACGGGAAAAGCAATTTCATGAATGATCAAAGAAATTCTGGTAACATTGTTATTAAGTTCGTTTGGACAGAACTTCACTCCGCTTGAGTGTGAATGGCAACCCAGGTTGTTGGATCAATGCATGTCCTTGAGTGGACAGGGATGACTCAGCGAAAAATTTGTACATATTTTTTGAATACCGCTTACAGGCTTACAGACATTTAACAAACAATGACTTGGTTTTAGTACAATGATAGGACAGTATTTTGAAAATAATCATAGAGTAAGATGTAAAAAAGTTGATCTTTATTGATTTAGTTTTACATTTCATTCATATTTGGTTTCAAAACTTTGCGCCAACTTACCCTTCTTCAGGATATATTTCTGTTCCACGTTTACCAATGGCTTGATGAAGCACGGCCTCTAATTGGGCTCAATTTTAACATCACGGACTCGTTTTTTCTCGCCCATGAAAGTGTTTGACTACCTCGAAAGAGTCTCACATGCTCTAAATCAGGGATCGGCAACCAGTGGGCCCAAGGGTGATCGTTGGTGGTCCCAGGAGCAAAGAGGAAAGTCCAAAATAGTGGGGCCGCCGGAAGCCATCAATAGTCCTGTACTCGTGGGCCCAGAGCTCTTTGATAGTAGATATGTGGGCCCATGAACATACCAGGATCTGTTTGAAGGGTCCCCGCTTACACAAAATGAAATTTGGTGGGCCTTGAACGTTTTAATTAATAGGTTTTAATGAATTGTACTTCCCTACATTTATGGCGTTTCGTGTCACGGAAACGAATCGTATAACGAATAATTGTGACTACAAAATATATCAAAATCTGAAAAAAGGACGTAACGAGATAGTGTCCAAGTTTTGATATAAAAAAAATCTTAAAAAAAAAGATGTCTTTAATTTATCTTACTCCTGAGAATCGATTCTGAGCCTGAAGGAGTCGACAAAAAAGGTCTTCTTTGAAGAATTGTGCCTCTTTCGTCTATTTCGTTTAAAAAATTGTATTTTGTAAAAAAAGTAAGCCCAAAATGTAGACGAGTTTAAGGATTTAGAGCTCTTCATCCATGCTTGTCTAAATTGAGGTCATTTCATTTTCATCCCAACCTTCAACATTCATTTATCAACTCGTTTTCCGTTTCACAGGCGTGCCCATGGAAGTGATGGGTTTGATGTTGGGCGAATTCGTGGATGAATATACAGTTCGCGTGATCGACGTGTTTGCCATGCCCCAAAGTGGAACGGGCGTGTCCGTCGAGGCCGTGGATCCCGTGTTCCAAGCCAAAATGTTGGACATGCTCCGACAAACCGGTCGTCCTGAAATGGTCGTGGGATGGTATCACTCTCATCCTGGATTCGGCTGCTGGCTCTCAGGAGTGGACATCAACACCCAACAGAGTTTCGAGGCTCTCAGTGATCGAGCTGTGGCTGTGGTCGTCGATCCCATCCAATCCGTCAAGGGCAAAGTGGTCATCGACGCGTTTCGTCTGATTAACCCCAATATCGCTGCTTACAGCCAAGAACCCCGACAAACCACGTCGGTTTTGGGTCATCTCCAGAAGCCGTCCATTCAGGCCTTGATTCACGGTCTGAATCGGCATTACTATTCCATTTCCATCAACTATCGCAAGAATGAGCTCGAGCAACAGATGCTCATGAATTTGAACAAGAAGAATTGGGTGGACGGACTCAGCTTGATGGATTATAACGACCATTGCAAACTGAACAAGGTTAGTGTACATATGTTTTAGTTTCCTTAGGTCTTTTATTTTACGCAAGAGAGGGTCTTGAATGATTGCAGGAAACCGTGAAAGACATGCTGAACTTGGCCAAGAACTACGATAAGGCCTTGGAAGAGGAAGAGAAGATGACCCCCGAGCAATTGGCCATCAAGAATGTGGGTAAACAAGATCCCAAGAGGCACTTGGAGGAGAAAGTGGAATCCCTCATGACCACCAACATTGTTCAATGTCTGGGCGCCATGTTGGACGCTGTGGTATTCCAATAAACCATCATTGCCCTCAACTCTCATGATGAAAGAAATTGGCCATGGAATATATGGTCGTTTCTTATGATTTTTTACTGTACATACATACCCACAATATCCCCAGTATTTTGACGCGATAATAAAATCCCTTCCTTTGTTACAAAAAAAAACGATTCCAAGTCTTCTCTTAGGAACAACTTCGTAAGTTGGGCATCATTAGTGTTGACTCAAGCCCCTGAAAGATCAGTTTCGCCCCAGGAAGTCTCCCAGTTCGACATCGATTCACATTCACTTTCGTCGGTGGTTGAACCTGAAGCTCTCTCAGACACAAAGAAGCGACCGTTGTGGTTTTCCTTCCTCTTTTTTGTTCACCAAATCAATTTTCCTCCTCAGCTTTTTACCAAGTTAAATACTTGCCTCACTGAAATCATCCTTGCCATATTTGTGCAGATTTCAGCGTCAATCATGATCGTCAATGAAGTGCTAAAGAAGGAAAGATTTTCAAGGCAACACTCTGGAACGTTGAGAGCATGATTTGAACCCATTTTATGAAGGGGCCGCGTCAATGAAAGAGAAAGTAAACCGAATTTCTGCCTTCTAAGTTCCTTTTGGCTTCCAAAGTGTATGTAGTGTGGATGTGGCTACGAGAGGGTCGGAGAGATAATAGGAAACGCTAATGACTTCTCCCTGTCTTTGAATTATGGCAATTTTAAGCCTGACTCAGAAATGGGTGAGTGGCAATTACACGATTCCATTGGAAGAGTGACCTCAGATTTGATGTTCTAACTTGGTGGAAGGATCGGTCTGCAACCACTAAAAGTAATTTAGGTTTCGGGCGAAATGGTTTTTGTGACCTGTCCATGGTTTACAATGCAATTGTACGGGGTGCTTCAATTATTCCTTTTTTTTAAACAAAATGTAATCAAAATTTTTCCAAAACTGTCAAAAGGTATTTAGGAATCTCTGAAAATAAATAAATGGATAGAAAGACCATTTTGCCAATAATACACATTGTGCGCTAGTATTTTGCGAGATTCTTACTTTTGGGTTAAATTGAATTGTTCTGCCTGCTTTAAGAAAAGGTGTTTGGTCTTTGCAATCTAAAAGTGCTTTAAGTTTGACTATTGAAATTGATAAGCAACATTTTTTCAGTTGAGATTCAAGCTTAAAAAAAGAATTCTCATAGTATTTGAAAAGGTCTCTTGATAGCCAATAAAGTTTCCACTTTAAAGATAGAATATATTGAGCCATGTAAGAAATAATTCAAGCCTTGAACCCTGAATAAAATACTTGGTCCGCCACCGGCAAAGACCATTTCTCATTTTTTTTTCAATACTTGCTCAAATTGAGTCAATCATTTTAAAACGATCCTCTACAAGATTATGTTCGATGAGTAAGTTAAGTTTGAAGCAGTCTTTTCATGAGTATTTTTTGGGGAGGCAACAAAATAAATTCTGACGTATCCTGACAATTTTCCTCACCCTGTTGTGGGTAGAGCTGTGAATTTTCGATCCGACCCAGGGCTTTGGGAGTCGGGAGAGAAACTCCAATCCTGCGGGCTTCCTTCTACGTTCTACGTTCTTGGTACATACACACACACTTTGTGGTTTTTCCTTCTGCGTTTTCGCTGGGGTCCTTTTCCTTTTCTGCCATCCATCCACGCTACTACATAACTAGCATGTTTCTAAAAAAGAGCTCGCCGAAGAACGAAAAGGCGATGTTATCAAATCTGAAGTATACGAGCGTCCTTCTGAGGCGTTCAAATCTCATTCGATCTTTGATCTTCGACCAGCCATCATGATTTCCAAGAGCGTAAGTAAAGTTTACAACACTCATGACTAATCGATTTTTTAAAAAGATACCTTAAACCTCTGTCTTTTAAATTTAGGCCATCACTGTCTTAGCTTTGGTGCTTTGCTTCATTGGGGCTCATGCCGGAAGAATGTTCATCCTTGATGATGGAGGTAAGCGAACCTTCGAAAAAAAGGCACAATAACATCTTTTCTGGAATATCTTTGCGTGATGTTCAAAACTATTGAAATCTTTTTTACGTAAAAACAGTTTCAAGGACTGCAATTCGTAACTGAATTGTGTCACTACAAAATTACTCTGACCTCTTGAGCTTTAGAAGGCTTTCCTTGACCAGTCAATGAATAACCTTTCAATTTTTGAGCGCCAAAAAAAATTATTTTGCAAGTGTTCATAAATGGATATTGTAGTGGTTAAAGAAGTACGTGGGGTATCCAGACTAGAGGTATACTGGGCCTGTAACTCGTTAACAAGTGCGATTTTTAGATGCTTGATGAACAATCAAAATCAAGATATATCTCTTTTGAGGAGATGATATTTTACATGATTTGTTGTCAGGTAATCCAGCTCATAGTCATGATTTATTTAGACAAGGTATGTTGGGCGACCCCTGCACGATTTTGAATATCGATGTCAAGAGCAAGAAACACGTTAAAATCCATTATGCTGGAAAGTTAAGACGTTGTTCAACCACCCATAATAGATGAATATTTGAGGCAAAAAAGTGGTAAATTTTGATGTGAAACGTCTTGGCTTTACAATGTACTTGATTTTTGACTTGTTGCTCGCTTTTGAGGCTTATTTTTTATGTATACCGTACAGGGGTCGCCCAACATACCTTGTCTAATTAAATCATAAGTTCGAACATGCCTGCCTGACAACAAATTATGTAAAATAACATCTGCTCATAAGAGATAAATCTTGATTTCGATTGTTAATCAAGCATCTAAAAATCGCATTTGTTAACGAGTTACAGGCCCAGTATACCTCCAGTATGCATACCCCTCGTACTGTTAGATTGCCTGTGTATATTACATCGACCTTCATTTCACCTTACTTCGATCTTTCTAACATATTTTTGGCAGATTGCCTTCTCAGGAACCGATAGCTCATTGCCCTAAAAAAACCTTTGGAATTCAATGGTTTGACCTCTTCCAGACTACAACGAACAAATCAGATATCGTCGAGATTTGAGTGAAGAGGATCTAAACGATATTCAGGCGTCTGGATCGGCCGCCGCCCCCATTTACAGACGACAAGGCCAAGCTCAAGATAAAAACGGCTATGAGCCTCCTTCTTTGCAATACAATCCCATTCCTCCCGTCTCCGATTTGGATACTCAAGCCTCATCTCATGGGTATAAGAAGAAAGGCATCGTTGGACCCGTTTACACCTTTGTGAAAACCGACGAGTATGCTCATGTGAAATGGGGTGTGCGACACGTGGCTGGCAAGAAGTACGCTGGACATCACCGAAAGTAGACGATTGAATCCAATTTAACATTAGCAATAAATAGGTATGATTATCCATGGCCAGTTTCTTCATTTCGGGGAGAATATTTGGGTTTGGCAATAACATGTTAAGGTAAGAGACCGGTTACCTGGGATTTGTTGAAGTGAGTCTCGTTTCATATCAACGGACTGATTGATGCTCTACTTCTAGACAAAGTCAAGCACTTTTTGCTTCATTTATTTCATTTGATTTATTTCATGTACCGGGTGTTTCAAGAGAAATCTGGCTAAAATAAAATAAAAATCCGAGGAAAAACCATTCATACATCCTAAGAATTACTTTACAGTAACGAGCTATAGTTTTTGAGCTTTGTTCATTTTTTTGTGACATCAACCACTTCCGAGTTAAGGGCCAGGCTTCCTTTTCCGTTTCTTATGAATCATTTGGTAAATGACTGGTTCCGATAGAAGAAGGGAAGAATCAAAGGCGTGTTACCCCCAATAAATATCGACATTTATGGAGCACGTTAAAAACTCAGCGAACACTGGTCACCGTGGTGAAGAGGAGATTGAACAAAATTTTGGAAAATCTTGATGTTCCAAACCTTACAAAAGATTTGTCAATTATAATTTGTCATCGCATCAAAAAATTTCCCGTAATAATGTGGCCCAGTTAACGCACTCCAAGAGGTACGAAATATTGACTTAACTTTGCTTTGGCCGGCAAAAAAAAATCAGCAAAGTTATTAGTTCCAAGGTATGCCCAAAATGAGTAGCTGTCGAGCACACATTGGAAAAAGGACGCCATCACTGGACCAAAAAAAATATTAGGGGCCAATCGAATCTGTCTGAATATATCCTTCGTTTTCATAGCTAATTCGCTGTATCCCAGCATCATGATTAATTAAAACCGCCAAATTCCGTAAAGGGCGATGGGTGAGACACTGTCATTTCCTCCATGAAGAGTATGACTTAATTTTATGTTTGAGTTTTTTGGTCCTTCAGTCTAGTGAAGCTTCATTAGTTTATATTTGGCGACACAGTAAATATGTTCGCTAACAAGCCGGTCGATGAAAACTGAGGACATACGGTAGAAACAAATGAACTGGTGTTATTTTAAGTTTCAGTTTTATTTCATAGGACTGAATTTGGTGAAGAACGCATCCTAATCCGCTCATGAGACAAATTGCAAACGTAAATGATTGCAATTTATGAAATAATAACTTGGAGGGTTTTCCTCCCACCAAAAAAAAAGAAGATAAACTAATCCTAATGATTGGATGGAGAGCAAATTCTTAAATACTGAGTTATTTCCATGGCTTTTCTTTAAAGGGGTAGGAGGCCCGGTGGGTCGATATTCGAATATCGGTCGATACAAGGTTTGTTTTGAGCCATTTGATTTACCGGTGCACAAACCATGTGCCAATTATTACACATTAGATCATTTGAGATGGGGTAAGGTTGGCGCACGACACGGAAGATTCACTTGAGACGTTTGCATAGCAAAATGTGATGGATCTCCGGGAAACATATCTAGCCTTGGAAGATTGATTTAGGCCACGGCTTCAACCACGGCAGCTCCTGCACTCGAATTGGCATTATTCGCGGCAGAAGCTTTCTCCGACTTTTCTCGCTCCTTCCTCTTCATCTTTTTCCGTCTTCGCTCAACTTGAGCCAGATCGCTTTTCACATTCAGATAAGTCTTCCGAAGACGATCGATACTCTCTTGGAGTTTGGAGACTCTTTCCTTTGAGGTCATGGTGTCATCTGAAATCATAAAGATAGCACGTCTTAATGAAAGCTCGGCATATTACAATCGTGTTTTGGATAAACTTACTTAGATCGACGAAAAAGTTGTACTTGGAAGCCTTGGGTGGACGTTGAGTCAAGGCGGTCAGGGCGTCATTGTCGAGATTGCCCAAAGAGGCTAAAGCGGGATCTTTGGGTTCTTCACAATCGTCGGTCTCGTCATCCAGAGCAGTACTTCCACGGGTACTGCTCATGACACGACTAGAACTATACCTTCCACGCCCTGAACGACTGCCCCGCAACGCAGCTTCACGGGTTTTACGTTGTTTCCGTTTGGCACTGTGAGCCGGGGAATTGGGTGCCTTCCTCTTGGGTCTTCTCGTTTCACTCGTGACCGAGCCTCCGTCCATATCTAGACGAGAATCCTCACTTTCGGGCTCTTTCCGACCACTGAGGCTGTCCATATCGACCTCAGAGGACTCTGCCGGAGATTTGGGCGTATCAGCCGGAATCCGCGAATCCGAAGGCGATTGAGAGGCACTCGACGATTCCAGGGGATCTTCCCGAGTCTCTTCATACTTGCTGGCGACTTTAGGCGCGGGTTTGCTGTTGTTCATCGAGTGTCCAACGGGTTCGGCGGGAGGTTTGTGAGCTTGTTTGATTGGTTCCTTTTTGTCGATCTCTTTCTTGGGTTCGGAAGGCCCCGGAATGGATTCAGGCACAGAGGCAAAGGGCATTTCCAGTCGAGATGAGGAGGCTTTAGTGACTTTGACCAAGGGTTCAGTTGGGATAGAGGACGGATGAACCGGACTACCGGGAATGGTCTCACCACAAGCCAAATCCAGATCCTCTTGAAGCTCTTCTTTCTTGACTTTCTTTTTGCTCGGTTTATCGTCGATGAGGAGTTCGCCAGGGGAGACATCTCCTTCAGAACCTCTTTTATTTCCCACCGAACTCGTCGAAGCCATTGCTCCACCCCCAAATAAGCCCTTCACATTCGGTCCCTTGGATGAGTTATTCCCCAAAGCCGTTCCAACAGGCTCAACACCCGGAGAAGGGCCTCTCGATCGCCCACTAACAGTTGACGACAGATTAAGGCTATTGGCGAGATTGGATTTTTCGTCCTCGGAGTTGAGATCGGATTCCGATTCGGACGCCACTAACTCGGAGCTATTGGGTTTCCGAGGCGTTTTTCGTTTTTTTGTACTGAATTTTCGGTGAGGACCGGGTGTGCTAGCTCCGGATGCTTGCGGTTTGGAAGAGGAGGAAGCACTCCTTGGACTACTTTCGGCACCCGATACTTGAGTGGTGGAAGATTTCGAGTCCTCTCGACTATCAGAATAGTCGGATGCAGTACTATCGGTTTTGCACTCTTTTGACGGCGATTTGCTTGGAGATCTTGCTCCAATGTCCAGAGGAGCTCCGGACAATTGAACACCCGAGATTTGGACACCAGACATGGGAGTCGTCCGCATGGCGGATAAGAATGGAAACAATTCCTGTTGTTTCTTAGTGAGATTAAGCACGGGCTTGCCACCTTGCAGATCTTCAGAGACGACCGTGTCCATATCAAAGGCCTCTTCCTCGGGTTCATCCTTGGGTTCATCCTTCACATCGGGCGTTTCATCAGGCTGTGAATTGGGTTTGCAAGTTTCGATCTCCGAATTGGGCTCGATAGCAACCTTGGCCACGGGGTTATTCAGTGTTGTTACAGCGGCTTTTTCCGTCTCTTCTGTTGGTGATTGAACGGGTGTTGAAATTAGATCTGGCTTCTTTTCTTCTTTCTCGGTGTCATCGGAACTTGTAGCTAATTTGGTGACATCCGAAAGCCCAGATCTATTTCCCGTTTTGTTCGATCCCGTTCTAGACGTCCGTAAATTCTTCTTGCCACCTTCGTCGGAACTGGACTCGGCAGAATCCGATTCCCTCTTAGATCTCGTACTTACAGAGCTATTAGCCGGTCCTTTTTTCTTTGATTCACTTTTGACATCGGATGAAGTTTCTTTGAGACCGGCTTTTTTAGCTAGCGAAGCCAATGATGGAGCACTTTCAGCGGTAGTTGTTGTAGGTACAGCGTTTGAAGAGATGGTAGAGGCAGTTGGAGGACCAGGAGCTTTACCCGGAGTACTTGTATTCCGCGATTCATCTAATGGCACGGGTTCTTTGAAGGCATACGGATCTTCTTCCTCATCTTCCTCGGAACGTCCTTTTGATGCTTTACTACTCGACTTTCCACGTTCTTTTTTGCCCGATGAGGTCAATTGGCGAGTAGTGGCACGATCACGGGATCGACTGGGCCGATTACCCACCACGGACCCACTGTCACTACTTTTTTCGTCACTTTCGTCTTGAGCTTGTAGATTGGCTGGTTGGGATTGCTGTTTGGGTGTGGAAGGTCCGCTTTTGCGGGTTCTTTTGGTCTTGGATGGAGTGGCAGGTAGGTCTGGTTTGGTCGTTTCCGTGACATCTTTTTCCACATCGATCTCGTCATTCTCGCTCTCATCTTTATTGGGACCTCCAGCTGAGTGAGCTGGACGTTTGCGACCACTTCGGCGACCTTCAGAGCCGGTTTGGCTCGAGTTCAGTCGGCGACTTTTCCTTGCATTGGCCCCGGACTCTCCGTCGGCTTCCTCCTCACTCTCTTCGGACTCCTTTTTGATGGAACTTCGACTGGATTGTCGTTTCAAAGCGGGCGATCCGGTTCGAGATCCACCTCTGGATTGAGATGGAGTGCTGGCGCGAGAATCATTGGCGTTGTTCTTGGTGGAAGAGGGAGTGGTGGGCGTGGACAACTTTCGACTTCCGCGACCCGAGGCCTGAAAAAAGATGAACAGGATTAAAAAAAGTGTTTTATATTTGTATGTCATTGTGCAATGAAACTCGAACATTTCCACGGCAATCTAGGTGGTTATTTCCGTCAAATACCTTGCAATGTAACCGAATGAAACCTATTCAAGGACCCAAAAGAGTTTTTGAGCGAGAGACCAAAGCATAAAAATGAATTGGATTTCACTAAATCTTAAAGACAAATCATGACTAGACTAGGCGAATTGTTTGGGTCAGATGATATTTGAAGTTGAAGTGTGGACCAAATATTTTGTAATGTAAACTAATAAAAAATTCCTTTTAACTTAAAATGTCGGGAGTGAAAAAAAAATAAAAAATATAGCTTGAGGCAAGTCCGTTCCTGGATAGGACCAAAACAAAGCGAGTAAATGTGCAATGATGTAGGAAGAAATAAAATGAAATACAAATATCTCGACAATTGCATTCTTACCTTGTCCTTGTTGTTTGAGGCTCCCGTTGGTTCTTTTTCTTTGGAGGCCTTGTCATCCTTCTTCGAGGTTCTGGGTTCTTTTTTGGCACTCGTGGAGTCGTTGGAAGAGTCATTGAGCTTAGCTATGGAACCTCCCCCCGATGAGGCACTGGAAGAAGAGGCACCTTCGGTTGGTTGGACTCGAGTGGTCCAACTACTCTTGAGGCGTTCTTTCGACCATGAAAGATTCTCGGCAATCTTGGAACGTTTCACCCACTCATCGTACCGTGCATTCCAGCCTTGGTAATGCACCAGGTACTTGGGCCACCTCTCACCGGTCTTGGGTTCACGAATCTTGATAACTTTGGCTTCATAAACTTGGTTGTGGCGGTAGTAGACCTTGATCTTATCACCGACCTCGACATTCACATGATCTGGCAGGTCTTGCTTCTCGTTGGCCACGGGCGTGTCATCCTCGTCATCCAAAGGCGGTGGTTTGTCTTGGGGATTCTTTTTCTTCACGAGCTTCTTACGACCGCCTTTGGATTTGGAACTTCCCGAAGTGGGGGCCATATTCATATCGGTGCTGGATTTCGAGTCCTCGGGATCTTGACCATAGACGGGACTATCTCTTGGATTCTTCTTCTCACCTTTCTTGGGCGGCTCATTGACATTGGGCGTTGTTGGTGGAGGTGGACGACCATCTTCTTCGGGATCTTCTTCATCGTCATCCTCGCCTTCGTCGTCATCGATCTCTTTCTCTTCCGACGGTTTCTCCTCTTCCTTGATGATCTCTTTGTCTTTGGCCTTCCCACTTCCGGACGGTTTGGTTTGTAACTTGCGAGCTTCATTTTCCGTGTCCTTATCTCGGTCCATTCGAACAATGGGCCGTCGACTCTCATCTCCGATATTGTCCTTTTGAGCCTTGACTTGCATGGCAGCAGCGAGGCTTGAAGTGGAATCTCGTCGAGGACGTGTGGCCATCTTGGTTTCTTCGACTTTCTTGGCCACGGAAACACTTGAATCTTCCTCTTTCTTGAGCTTTTCAGCTTTGCTTGTGGGCGGTTCCTTGTTGTTGGAAGTCTTATCCGCCTTACTCTTCTTGGCCGAGGGTTCCTTTTTGTCTTCCTCACTCTTCGAATCTCGACTGGGCGTGATATCCCGCTTCAAAGCGGTCATCAATCCCCCTGCCGTTTCATCTTGAGAGCCGATACTCGATTTATCACTCTCGTTCTCGGCATTGGACTCGGATTTGGATCCTCCCGAGCGATGCTTGCCTCGGATTTGAACTCTCGAACTGGTTTGTTTGGAACTGGTCTGGATCATGGTACAACCCAAGGTCTTGTTGAGTTCCTCAAAACTGAGCAGGTAACGCTTGTAGTGAACTCGGACCTGATTAGTGCACCACGTGGTCTCAAAGCCCAATTTCGAGGCCACTTGTCGCCACAAGTTGTTGTTGGTGACGCGGGTGTGACCGCCCAATTTGTACACGACCTTGAAGAGCATGAACAGGTCCAATTCTTTACTACCGATGGTGGGCGTACGATTGATGGGCGATCCTCGATCTTCCATGTGCTTGTACAACTCGGCTACCAACTTGTCCTTGTCCTCTTGAGTTTCGTTCTCCTCCTCATCGGCTAAACTTTCCGTCTCCGATGATTCCGTTGTGCTCTCCTCGCCCATGTTAAAGAGCACTTCCCGATCCCACAATGGCGGGAGTTCTTCCTTATTGATGTACGTCACGGCTTTCTCAATGGCCTCTTTGAGCGACGCCACATCGCTCTTCCGCGGCGAGTCCCGATGGAATTTCTGAGTATCTTTCTTGGACACCGTATAATACCGTCCATCCTTGAAGGATCGAATTAGGAACTCTTCCTTGGTGTCAATCTTGCCCTGTCCCGAAGCCGAAGGAGCCACAATCAGGGCGGGGAACCAGGATTCACGGGCTTTGCTCTTCTTGTCCGTGTTCTCAGCCCAAACGACACGCCCGATATTGGCCAGATACGAGGATGGAATGACCGTATCCTCACTCCCGGAGGAACTGCCTTCATCATCCGATTCGGGTCCGGCTCCACCTCGAGCCCAACCCTTTTTCCGTCGTGATCCCGACACAGGCGTGCTAAAATGCTCGGGATGCGTGAGCGGCAAATTATCCAAGGACTCACTGGCGTTGTAATGCTTGCCACTCTTCATACATAAGGCATTCCGGCGGAGAGTCGTGATATCGCCATCATCGAACACCACCGTATATTGGCTTTGATCCTGGAAGCATAACATCAATAAAACTTTAGTAACCATCGCAGATATGGGTTTTTATTCATTACTGATATCAAAATTATAAAATCTACTCTAAAGGACAATCAAAGTTGGATATGAATACTCGATGAAAAGTATTATTGTGAAGACCAAAGTTTACACTCACTTCTCTTGTAAAAAGAGTAACATTGGTGCTGACAGGCAAAATTATTACATCTTGTCTGTATTAGAGGCCCTCAACAACTCCAAATATTAGTCACTGCAGTCACAGTTTGGAGGATTTAAAGAACACTCGGTAATATAAAGACTCCTGAGATAAAGATATTTTACGTTTAGCGTTTTACATCCTCTTGAGAAAAGACGACCCTTCATCTAAGAATAATGCATGCTGAAGAACAATAAAATGTCACTTGGATGTAGATTACCCAATAAACCAAATGTAAGGTATCACGAGTTATTCTCGATAATCTGATCGTGAAACTCTGAAAAACACCCATAAACACATCCATTCTAATATCCTAATCTAACCGTAAGGTTACCAACCTTCCAATGATTTCGAATTCCTGGCCAATTTCACCATCCTACTCTCATCTAGCATCTTCCCAAGCTCAATGCTCGTGACCTTTCCCCGTTCTCATGCTCAATTGGCCCAAATCCCGTCTTGAACCGCCTTCATTACCTGAATCTTGTTGATGACGGCCTCGATGTACTCTTGTTTATCGGGATGTTTGGCCTTGACCGTGGCTCCCACCACCAGATTCGAGCCCGGAGGGCTGACCTGCACGTACTCATCCGACAAGGTGGTGCTGCCCAAGCCCGAGCTAAAGGTCACCCGACATTTCACCTGCTTGACCACCGAGCGCACCTTGGCCTCACAAAAGGCCCCTTTGTACTTGGCTGAGACCTGGGTTCCGATGGCCAACGTGGCCGGAGCGGGTTCATGCTGAAAAAAATCATGATTAGTCACTCTTAGTGTCCAATCTCATCAGTCAAACTTACCATCATGTCCGTTGGGAGATGGTTAAGGCAGGCGGGTCTTCCGGAGCAACATGATTATCCTCGCACATTCAGCAAACACTCACTCACTTTGACTACTTACTCACTCAGAGTCACAGTTGTAGTAGAAGTAGATGACCAAATTCTGGACCGAGCAACGAGCGAGTCCTTTGCATCAATCCAGCTGCTGTTCCTCAAGCTGCCAAAGCCCAACTGACAGCCTGAGTTTGGGCTTGAGGCGAGTAGGCGCTGCGCCGGCCCGTAAGTTCATGAAAGCGGGAGTGAAGTTTTGGCGTTCGAGAAGAAAGAGAATTGGACACACACAACATTGGACGGTTCCATTTCAGACTTGGACAGGGGGATGGGCTGCATTTGTTGGGGAGGGGGCATGGCCATGAATTCTAGGTTAGTTATGTGTATTTTTGGGACAGCCGGTTGTTTTGCTTTAGCTTTACGTTTTTATAAAGGTTGGTGTGGGTTATGTTAGATTAAAAAGAGTATGTTGGATGGAAACGAGACGAGACATAGTGAGTCAGCCAGGGTGTAACAATGGCATGACAGGTTGGATGTAAGCAGGCGTCGGGTCCCGTACAGTTAATGATGGATGGCATGCTTTAATACGGGTTTGTTTGGGATGAAAAATATGTGTTTGAGAATAAAAATGTAATGGAGGGAAGGTGACATCATAGCGTAAAGTAGGCCGGGGACAACGTTGGAGCCTCAAAGGGATTACCGTTGATGCTCGCTCCTCTCAAACTGCTAGAACATGCATGTTTTGGATTAAAATCTTAAGACGATTTAGGACAGCTGTTCGGATTTCGTACAATCAAAGAGTGACTTTAAATAGGAAGGCTTAGCACTCCGTTGGAAGTCAGGGCCACAAGTCTATTTTGTATGGGTCACTGCCATTGAAAGTCACCGTTGCCCAAGGTTTCTTTCCGAGTCCTTGAAAGTTTCAGGGCCACCGATCGTTTGAGGATTGAGCACTCGCTCAAGGTCAACCTCGGCGTGGAAGCGACGTCGAACTTTCTACGACCAAACTAGTACCAATTCATGCAATATCGCTAATATCTATAAAAATTAGCGTTGACTGGTCAACGTTTCCTTTCGAGTGCAGTGACCAGCTTTGGGTACTTTAAGCTAATCATTTCTGGTCTAACCCATGCTGGATTGATTGGGGAATACAGCTGTCGCAAACCTCTCGCATATTCAGGGCTGCCAAAATTACTCAATCAGTAGCCACAAAATCACTCCAAACCACGTGACTTGCCCGATACATCATTAGATCTTTCAAAATCAACCGTTTAAGCATTTGAAACCGCCATTGGACTACTCTGGCTTACATGAAACACCCATTTTTGTCCAACCATACCCTTTGATCTGACCGGATTCCTCTAAAATTGGCAACACTTCGTTGGCTTTTCTCATTGTCCCTCGTTGTTGAACTCAATTCATCGTGATTCGGTTTTCTGAGCCGGAAAAGCAGTGTTCGAGCCGCCCTTCTCGTAACGAACCCCTTTGTCCCGCCCACACACGCCCCTCGTCATCATCATGGTAAGTCGATCATTTCCATCATGATTTCCTGATGAGTTTCTTAGACGGTTTTCTTTTTTTTCTCGTTTTAGTCGACGGAAGTGAGCATGGATTTGGCTTTGAGCCCCGAGAAGAAATTGGCCGAGAAAGCGGCCAAGGTGATGGTGGTCGAGGATGGTGTGGACGTGGAGACCAAGGACAAGAAGCTCGAGGATCTGACGAGTGAGGAGATGACCTCCAAGGATTACTACTTTGACTCGTACGCCCATTTCGGCATCCACGAAGAGATGCTCAAGGATGAGGTCCGAACTCTGACTTATCGCAATTCCATGTGGCACAACAAGCATCTTTTCAAGGTAACGAACCATCATGATGCATCGAAGAAAATAGATTTTGTTTTTTGTTGAAGTTGAAGAAAATAATCCCCTATAGAACATTCCTCCGAGTTCTATTGAGGCCCATAAAGGAGTCCTTTATTTGAATATTTGAATCTGATATTCTGAATTTGTGATTCCATCCCACCTTAAAATTAAGACGTTAACGACTAGGCTTGTCTTGACTCAAAACACTTTGTTAGCGTACCGTGCTCATTTTTTTTAGAAACCTTATAAAATTGTCATGATGCCGCATTAGTTCGGCAAAGGCTTTGGGCCCCAAAATTGATTTAAAATGATTTTTTTGCAAATGCCCGACAAAATGGCAAAAAGACTTCATAACTCTTGGAGGGTTTCGTAATATTATGTATTCCAAAAAAATGTATTTTACCAGATTTGAGTATGTTTGATCTCACTTTTAAGACAGAAATATGTCCAGTTAAGAATGTTTGACCTTTAATTTCATTTTATAGAAATCAGTAAAGAAGGTCATAGAAAGAAGCGCCAACTCGTGGAACTTTTTTGAACCTTCACCCGTTTTGCGTAGTCGCCACTATCCGACGACCGATCAATAAAAATCAGTGCATTTAGTAGCAAAATAACTAGCCATTTCATAGCCCCTTTTCTTTCTCTTACGCCTCTTGGTTTGTTGCTTTTTCGAAGCTTCACGCATAAGCCGTTATCGTTAGGGTCAAGTGACCTTGTTATTTAAGAAGACCAACTATGACTGATGTTTTTCTTGCTTCCTTAGAACAAGATCGTGTTGGATGTGGGTTGCGGAACCGGCATTCTGTCTATGTTTGCGGCCAAAGCTGGCGCGGCTCACGTTTACGGTGTGGACATGTCGGGCATTGTGGAGAGCGCCAAGACTATCGTGTCGACCAACGGCTTGGCCGACAAGGTCACCATCATCCGAGGCAAAGTCGAGGACATCACTCTGCCCGTCGAAAAGGTGGACATTATTATCAGCGAATGGATGGGCTACTGCTTGTTCTACGAGTCCATGCTCGATACCGTCTTGTACGCTAGGTAAGGCTTATTAATAATTATTTTGAATATACCTCAAAGACACGCCCTCGAACGTGAATTTTAGGTGAAAATAAATAGAAAAACTAATCCAGGATAGTGATAAATCCAAAGCATTGAATGAAACTGAAAATGGGAGGAAAAAATGTTATGGTGTTTGGTAAATCCAGAGGGATTTGTGCAACCTAAAATGAAATTGGTCATTGAAGGTGCGCTTGTTCCTTCTCCTGGCCTTACTTCGAAATATTTGAACAATTTTCGATCTTGACCTCGTCGGATGAAAAAGTAATCGTAAGCCAAATGTGAAATATAAAATATGAACCTGGAAAAAAAAAATTGCTCGTCCAATCGAATATGAAACAAGTATTTAGGTTGATTTGCCATTTTCATTTTTTTCGATAATACGGGCGGCAATTTCATGTTTATGTTTAACAAGCCGAGAATCTTTTGACCAAGATCTGCAATCCAATCCCTTGAATAAAGGAATTGCAATCTTGTCAAGTATACTTAACCTTTTCAATTGAGTAACACTAGTTTTTCCTATCTCTCTCCAGAGACAAGTGGTTGGCCCCCACGGGATTGATGTTCCCCGATCGTGCCACTCTGTACGTGACGGCCATTGAAGATCGTCAGTACAAGGACGACAAGATCAATTGGTGGGACGATGTGTACGGATTCGACATGTCATGCATCAAGTCCGTGGCCTTGCAAGAGCCGTTGGTCGACGTGGTGGATCGCAACCAGGTCGTGTCCAACTCGTGCCTCCTCAAAGAGATCGACATCCAGACGTGCACCAAGGACGATATCCCTTTCAGCTCGCCTTTTAATCTCATCTTGAAACGCAATGACTACGTTCAGGTACGATCATGCTTAAACAGGGAAGACAATCCTATCTACTTACCAACAAAACGCTTTATTTCAGGCCTTGGTCACTTTCTTCAATATCGAATTCACGAAATGTCACAAACGTGTGGGCTTCTCCACTGCGCCGGAGGCGCCCTACACTCATTGGAAACAAACCGTATTCTATTTGCAAGACTACATCACGTGCAAAAAGGGTGACGAGGTCTTTGGCAACTTCCGCATGAAGCCCAACGATCGCAATAAGCGCGATCTCGACTTCGAAATCGACATCGATTTCCGCGGTGAATTGTGCGAGGTCAAGGAAAAGAACGTCTATCGCATGAGATAAAGGACCTAGGCACGCCCCCCGCTCAACCTTTATTCATCGCTCGATCGATTGACCGAAAGAACGACCCTGGCCCCACCCCTACAACGAGGAGTCGATTTTCTTCGCAATCTATTGGATCATGTCAACCGCTTTCTTTTTGTCCGCTAAAATGCCAAAACAAATTCACCGCCCCTTTTCAAAACGAACGGTCGCTCCGTTCGTCCGATCTTCCCTCACGCTTTAATTAAGTGTTTCTTTCTGATCACCGAAGAATCGTCATGTTTTCCATCGTGAAAAAGAGTGATCAGCCTCGTCTAATCTCATACCTTTAGTTGACACGAACCTTCTTTTGTGCTCCCACTCTTCCTTCACCCTCCCCAAGTCAGTATTTTTGGTGAAGAATTCTCTTGAAGCACGATATTGGATCCTCAATCGGTAATTTTCGACAATAACTGTTCACTAGCCCAATGTGTTAGATGGATGTACTCCTTCAAGCCATCAATTATTATTGTCATGGATGACTCAATATGACCAAAATACATTTCTCTCCACATCCAGTTGACGATATTTTTTGTTGGTTAGTTTTTTTTCTAATTATCAACATAAGAAATATCACGAGGCATCCTTGGCTTTAATTTGAGGCAAGCACATGTTATAAAACGAACTATCCACAAAATCTTCCAGTTTTCGCCAATGGATCCAATTGTGTTCGAACAGGTTCAGGTTCGTACAACTTTTACCCCAATAGTGAGGGTCCACAATCAGCAAATACTGGCAAGTAGGCGTGGCAAATGTGCCAAAGATGCCTTTGGAAGAGCAATCTTGATCGCCACCCATCATGATCGGCGACCCGAAGCGACGGAAATGCTCTTGAATGGTGGTAAAATGAGACTTGAGATCGGATCCACGGTTGATGTGGATTATCTTGCTCGGGATTTCATACAAATGGTCAATCACCATACACACCTATATAGACGCAAGAGAGGTAGTGAAAGTATCAATGTCCTTTTTCCAGTCAGTTAAATCTCAGGATTTGAATCAAACTCGTTTGCCCCTTGGTCATTAATCCACAAAATATCTTTTGAAAGCATTCGACACTCAAACATACTCAAAGAGAAGCAAAACATGACGGATAGCACTTCCAAAAGTGAATAACAATGGCTGCATTCAGAGGGTTAAAACAAAACAAACGGTGTTTGAGAAGTTTCTTTTTTTGAATATAAGACCATGTTTTGCTCATATTTTGTTTCATCTAAGTATTCTAGTCATTTTTTCGAATTTTTCTTCTTTTTGGATTCTTTACCTCAACACTTCCTATCCATTCTCGCGAGCCTCGAAAGGCTTCAGGCTTATCCTCTAATTTAACCAAGATATCTTGAATTTCGGGTAATGAGGGCACAGGCGGAGTATCGTTTGGATCGTTTCGCTGGAATCTGATGTAGATCACGAATTTATAATTCATGATGAATCTGTGAGCTTATTTGTTCGTTCAATAGATTACCTAATCCATGATGCAATTGTTTGCAAAGTGCGATATCCACATCCCCAACCTCGATCATCTAATCCATCGCAACCGTAATGCCAATACTCATATGTTCCACTCACGACAGTCTTGGAAGAAGAATGGGCGGAATCCGAATCGGGATCGTTTAAATTGTCATGGGGACTCAGGATTTGGGTACGATTCCGGGACATCATGGAGGATTCCCTACGTCGGGTTCCAAGATTGATAGACTTTACACGGGGAGATTTGCACTTAAAATGTAAGTGTTTTCGATATTCATGTAAGAACCGTGAAGAGTTGTGAACAAATTTATAATCTAGTATTTTTGTTATTTGTATTTGTTAAAGCCACTCCAACACCATAAGTGGTAGATGAGGAGTATTGATTGGCGAACAGGAGTATGAAAATAACGGTGGTTTATGTTGAACAAAAGCGAAGACAAGCTTCACGACTTTTTCCTTTTGATGGAGCTGAAGCATTAAAACATTGATGCTTCTTTACAACATCACATAAAATGCCCCATCCCTTGGATGATCATGATTTTTGTCTATTACGAGTGTATGCACGATTTTTTGACGGATGTCTACGCTTTTAGAGCATAACGGGGCGCCAACAACACTGATTACAAATCCTATGCTTGAAAAGTTGTCATTTTTTTAATTTTATTTTCAGACAAATAACTTGTTCAGCAGAATGAGCTTTGGTTCTTTTTTTACCGTTTTGGTGTTTCTTTGGGTTATAATTGGCCCTTTCAACAGATTATTCTTTATCCAATCTTTTGCGATTTGTCATCCACGTTGATTAGTGCATGCATTAAAGGCAAAAATAGAGAGGGTAACGAAGAACAGGCGATTTCGAGATTCCCGAAATAGGTATGCGATCTTCAAAATTTACAAATTGAAAGCAAAAACCACCAACTTTGACTATAACTAATTTTGATTTCAAGTACAAACACACTTTCTACGGATATTGCAAATAAAGTGACATTTAGAAAGTTCAGATTAGAACCATTACCAAGTCTTGGCCACCTTTCATCTCTTTTCCAGCTACTCGAAACTGCTTGTTAAACATCACAGAATTATGTTCTACTTTAAGAGATAGTGTTTTTCTTCTAAATATCAATTTTCGAAACATTTTTTACATTCAACCGGGCATTGTTCCCAAAATTTCGTGAATTTGTTTTTTTTTAACCAACAACAAGCCGATAATTTCCACACTCACTAATGAAAGCGTTCAAAAAGATCAATTTGAACAGTTTTTTTTCAAAGAGGCCAAAATCAGATATTAGCTTCAAGAATGAAATCACTAAAGTCTTGCAAAATGAAACGGCAATATCATTATGGGTGAATTAGCAGTAATAATCTTAAGCCGGATTAATTCTAAAACTAAAACAAAAGGATAATTTTAAAGCCGTTTCCAAAACTATCGCGCGCCTGAGTTCTTGAGTACTCATGTGATTTTATTGGCAGGGTATCAGGGTATAAATATGATATTCATGGCCACTTCTCTCAAATCAAAGTAA
Organism: Tigriopus japonicus; assembly: GCA_010645155.1. Taxonomy (NCBI): domain Eukaryota; kingdom Metazoa; phylum Arthropoda; class Copepoda; order Harpacticoida; family Harpacticidae; genus Tigriopus; species Tigriopus japonicus. The sequence continues at coordinate 4,827,759 of CM021315.1, forward strand.
AAAAGCGACATTTTAAACTTTTCTGCCACTGTTATCCTCAACTTCTGGCCAAAATAAATGCCCACCTTTGTTCTCCATTATTATGCGTTTTTTAACGGCCATCTTACCGCAAACCTCTCTCCTCTTAATCACTCTGGCCCGTTTTTGCAATCCGTGGAACAATCCCTCCGTCTGGTTCCCTCTGGTTCCAGTGAGTTTGCGAGTGGCGTGTCCCCGGCACCGGCACCACCAACCATGGATCCGGATTCGATCTTTTACGGCGTGTTGGCCTTTGCCTGGCTGGAATTTCTGTGGGAGGCCTATCTGAGTCACCGTCAACGCCGTGTCTACGCCACCCACACCCACCTGCCCGCCCAACTGGAGTCCATCATGAGCGCCGAGACCTTTGAGAAAGCCCGCTCTTATGCCTTGGACAAGTCCCGATTCGGGGCCGTTGAGGGCATCTTCAGCCAAGTGTTGTCCACCATCCTCATGTGGTTCTTGGCCTTTAAACACGTTTGGAACTTTGCCGGTTAGTATTATTGGATGTATATTCTTCTTTGTTTTTGAAGCAAAAAAAATCAATCCGGGTTTGATGGACTAAAAACCCACGATAAGCGAAAGAAAGGAGTCATTAGTACGTATATCTCCTTCTTTTGATTATCGTGGACCGTCTGGTCATCAAATTCTTGAAATTCAAATGAGAGCAAGAAGATGGGTTGGAATTCTTGGACTCGTCAAATGGACACTTTGCTTCATTGTTTCCAGATTTAGAAAAACGTAAAAGAACGAAGAGACTAATTTGCTTCACGTTCAAGCAAAAATTTCACTCGATGTCATTATGGTTTTCCAGCTTTTTTTTTCTTTTTGATAGTGCATCTGGTTATTTAAAAAACATTTTGAGTTTAAAGGGAGTTTTGTTTCGCAACCGACCTATGGTGCGTTTACATATATCCCGATTTGGCCACTCCAATCTTGTGCTGAAATCCCCATCGGATTATCTCCCCTTTTAAAGGAATTCTCAAGTCTTTTTTAACAAAATTATAATTGAAATCTGAGCTGTTTTATGCATGTTGTGGGTAAAGTGACGCAAACCTCTTAAAAGAACACACGCAAGCCAACTTTATTCAATCCACAATCGAAACTTCGTAACTAAACTTCAACAGAAAGGTCCAGAATCCCATCCTCTCTTTAATGCCGACACTTCCAGACCTCATTATGAACATTCTTTCAATAAATTGACTTCTCTACATCTCTAATAATAAGACAAAACAACTCAAGGCTTGTAAAAAAGAACCCGATCATCTTGAATTTTTTGACCTGGAAATAGGAATTTGAATCAAATTTCCCTGAACTATCTTTGAATCCATGAAAATTCATTACATTGGCAGGTGATTTCTTGGACAAACAGGGCTACCCTGCTGAGGAGCACGAGATCCTTCGCTCGATTGTGCTCACGGTCATCTTCAATGTCTTCAACACCATCATCGGATTGCCCTTCAGCGTGTATAGCACCTTTGTTTTGGAGGAAAAGCACGGGTTCAATAAGCAAACGGTGGGATTTTTCGTCAAGGACAAGATCAAGTCTTTCATCCTCTCGCAGGTGAATATGTGATTCATGATTTTTTCTGATGTTTAACCAAAAGCTTAATCATTGGCTATGAGGCCAGAAGTGGGCATGGTCTTAAAAATCGGAGTGTGAATGGTTTTTTATATGCATAAAACGTTGAAAATTTCGTTTGGAAGGACCATCACTATATATTTTTCAATTGGATGATGTCTCTCTTTTAGGCTATTATGATCCCATTGTTGGCTGTGGTAATCAAGATCATCCAAGAAGGTGGTGACTACTTTTTCGTGTATCTTTGGGGATTCATCCTGGTTTTTACCATGTTCATGATGGTCATTTACCCCGAATTCATCGCCCCGCTCTTCGATAAGTACACGCCTTTGCCAGAGGGTGATTTGCGCCATAAGATCGAGGAATTAGCCGCTTCTATCGAGTTCCCTCTATACAAGTTGTTTGTGGTGGAAGGGTCCAAACGATCCACCCACAGTAACGCCTACTTTTACGGGTTCTTCAACTTTAAACGGATCGTTCTCTTTGACACCTTACTTGAAGCTTCAGAACGAGAAAAACTGAAGAGCGACGAAGATAAGGAAAAGGAAAAAGAAGAGGAAGCCAATCAAACGGAAGAGGAAAGGAAGAAGAAGGAAGAGGAAAAGACTAAAGGCTGCACTACCGATGAGATCCTGGCCGTTTTAGGGCACGAGCTTGGTCATTGGAAGCTAAATCACGTGTTGAAAAACATTCTGATCTCTCAGGTTCACATCTTCTTGATGTTCGCTCTATTCGGATACTTGTTCAAGTACCAACCGTTGTACACGGCCTTCGGATTCCCTCACGAAACGCCCATCTTGATGGGCCTCATGATCATCATGCAGTATATCACCGCACCTTATAACGCCCTTTTGAACTTCTTCATGACCTGTTTAAGTCGACGATTCGAGTTCCAAGCCGATGAATTCGCACAGGGTTTGGGCAAATCCAAAGACCTCAAGACCGCATTGGTCAAGCTTCAAAACGACAACTTGTCATTCCCGATCTTTGACAAGCTCTACACCGCTTGGCATCATTCACATCCTCCTCTATTGGAGCGATTAGAGGCCTTGGAAGATAAAAAGCAGAAATGAACGTGAAACGAGCACAAATTTCTGTAGTTTGAACAAATTGTTGGTTTCTTTTGTTTTCAATCTTCATCATAAATACATCCATCCTCAGTTTGATTTCGACCCTTGAATCTTGTCCAGAAAATTATTCAAACAGGCATAGCATTCCTCATAGCATTTCTCGAATCCAGCATCACCGGTATCGTAATAGGGATCTCTGATCTCAATGGTTTTCCCATCAGGATGATAGGCTCCCAACATTTCGAGAGTGGCGGAACAATCCGGGGGAGCAATCCCATTGAGGTCCAACATGTTTTGCGAATCCATTCCAAATATGTACTTGAAAGTGCCAAAGTCCTCTGTGCAAATTTGTCGGGCCAACGTTTCCATCTCCAATTGATGACGTTCCATCACCTTTCTTGCCCGAGAATCCGGCAATTTTCCCACGTGCCACTCTCCAATGGCAGCCGAATCCACCTAATGGATGTAATTATACGGCATTGAAACTTTCAAGTATATTTTCATGAATTGATATTGAACTAAGTTTTTTTTCAATGTCTTGTGTCCGCAGTCTTTAGAACGTTTTTGTTTGAAACTGATAAATTAATAGCAATTTCAATCGACTGGATGTCAAGGAAAGTGGGCTCGATTCAAGGATCCAGTGATCGACAACAGGTTTAGGGTCAAGCTCTTTCCAAATTTCTTTGGAGCAATTACAAAGACCTCGAGTACAGTTAATTTGAAGGCCGTAAGTCCCACTATTTTGTCCACAAATTGCTTGTCTCTACGGGCTGCCGATCCTTGCCTTTGGAATATAGAAATAAGTTTCTAGATTCTAATAAAGGCTTTTTCAATGATATTTTTTTAATATCAACAATGGCAAAAATGTGCTCAAAGCAAAATCTTCTTGATTCAGAATAGGTCTGAAAGCTTGAGCTTTTGGCCTACAATTTTCGAACAAATCTGAGAACAATATTCTGTAATAGTGAAGCCGGTTATTTTAAATCTCGGTGTGGAATGAGAGCCATTCGAACTTTTTCAACTTGTCCACAAACAGTTTTGCTCGGTTTGCCTCATGAGGTCTTGAATCGAGACAGTCTTATGTCAGAATCGTTTATCATTAGAACGTAAGCGCAACAATTTGTCATGGTAGGAAATACATAAACGTTGTAAGCCCTTTACCTTCCACGTTCCATGAAGTCCCCGATCCTTGAGGATCTTGTGGAAGACAGCCTCGGCAATGGGCGATCGACAAATATTACCCAAACACACGAAGAGTACCGATTTATCCGGATCCATCTTTACCTTGGATGGCCGCGTAGATCTAGATTAATCATAAAACATAAATCGATAACTAACCCAATCACCGTATTGACCCGTCACTCTCGCTTTATTCGTTTGCTCTTCTGAAACCCTGACATGGGCTTTAAATCTTGAAACTGCACTCTAGCCTCTTTTAAATTATCTCGATACCGAACCCTACAAGTCAGTTCCACCGGGTTCACTTCCAATACCACGGCCTCATAATCCAATCCATCTTCAGCAAACTTGGCCCAACAGAGGTCATTCGTCGCCCAAGCGCCCAAGTTCAGCCTCAAGTCCGTTTGAACAGCCGTCGTAAAGGCCTTGATCAACAAATCCTGAGGTTGTCGGTCTTGATCGGACAGGTGGTGAAACTTGGTTGATGATGATCCAGCCGCTGTCAAAGCATCAGCTAAAGCTTCTTCATCATCGGAGGAGTCACTCCAATGGTCACTTTGGTCGCTATTAGAACTATCGAACGCCATGATAATGCATGGCCTTCTTGTACCTGAGTTGAACCTTGGATTGGAGGCGTGGCGCCACGTCTAAGCCAAATTGTTGACGAGCTACACTTCGTTTGGGCTCAAGGGCTTCATCACGAGGCCATTTGGAGGCCATCTTGTGGGAGACTGAGTGAGTCTAGTAGACCCATCAGGAGGATATGGGATAGGAGGATTGGGGACAAAATGCTGAGCCAGCAAATTCCGTGCTGACAGATCGACGAATTGCCTTTTAAAAGCGTGTTTCAGTCACCTTGAACTTGGGGTGTATGTGGTCCAATCAAGCTCATTATTTCCGATCTAAGTTCCTCCTTCCTAGCCTTCTTTTCCGCTGTCATTTTCCCGATAATCTTTTGTTCAAAACATGAGGGCAAGTTCTGTATCTGTAGCAAATGAGAAATGGCATATCGAAGCTTCTTTTCACATCATTGAAGCCGGCTTAACCGGAATGGTCATTGGGCACTACCATTGATCTCAATCCAAAAAGAAAGTCATTTAGTTGAATTCATGCTAGAATACTGTTCGTCGACCACTTGTTTGGTTGGATCATGTTTTCATTGGCGTTAGTGTTGTGTTGTTGTCCCTTACCACAATACAGAGAATCATTCATGCGCAACCGGCGAAGTAAAAACATAGACAACCTTTCAGCATTATGACTAGGCATAGACCACTGTATTACCTTGCCTGAGATGGTAGCTTCAAATTTGTCATCTTTGCTCCCATTCAAGGGAATATCTTATATTTTACAGGAGCTGTGGTTTGTGTAACAAGGAGTTTCTACACCAATTTTTAGCTCAATCAAACAACGGAATCAAAAGTTATACGCCTTTTGAATTCAGGCAAGCAAAGATGGAAAATGAGCTCGTTCTACCTCTTGTTGCAAGATCTTGCAATCTTTTCAACCTGACCGACTGAAATTTAAGCCAATAAGAGCAATTTGAAGCATAGGACACAGCGAGCTTTGCTTTTCTTTCCCCCGTATGTACTGCGACTGTTACAAATTTTGAAACAATTTTTCTCGTGAACGAAGGAACGTATGACGCTAAAATTCAGCAAACGACATCCTTAAGTGATCGTTTAATCAATCTTATCAAAAGAAAGTCATTTACTTGAATGGAATTCGATGTATAAGAAATCCACAGCTGAACGCCTGAGGAGAGTCTTCCATGTTTTACAACTTCCTTGGATTGTTGTATTATTTTGTACATGCATTATTTCAAAAACGAGAGTCCAGGAGTTGTTTTTGAACTTCAACCCAATTTTAAATGCCCCTAACACATAATTAAACAGAAGTACTTTAACATTTCTTTTCACTTTATTATTAATTATTCCATTGGACGACCTTATCTACAATATTGTCATTTTAGGTAAATCTTGCAATGTCATTAAACAAATCAAATTGTGTTTTGATCCTGTAATGAAACAAGATCAATTGAAATTTGTACTTCTAGACAGTCATTTTGAACACCAGCTTGGACAGACCTAGACATCCTAACAAAAATCAAATAAAACTTAGTGTAACTGAAATTGGAGAGAAGGGAAAATAGGTTTACATTTTACAATACCCTGCCTGGGGATATGATATTGTCTTTGTTTTGGAAGCATCACTTGCGACAACGCAAAATTGGCGTTATTTTCGGAACTTTTCAAAAAACCTCATGAAACCTTGAAATGTCGACACTGACACCGAAATCCGAAAAAGCCGGATGGGGTGGGGTGGGCTTCTCGCCCACCCCTACCTCCACCCTTTTTGAGTCTTTTTAACGTTTTTAGGCTTCTAAAATGACGCCATATGAATGTCAGCTTTCACATAATAGATGTTAAACCGAAATTTGGTTAGAAATGCTCCAACAGGCTTAAAGTATGCTTGAAGTCAATAATGGAAGCATGCTTGTAGTGTGCTTCAGTGCAGACAAACCATATGAGCTCTTTCAGCCATTACTTAAAGGTGCCCACAAAGGAACGTTTTCTTGTTAGCTGTTCTTAAGCACATCAAATCCAGGCACAATATTTTGCCTTGCGCCTATGCGCGCTACAAGGGTGCTCCTAATTTTGACTTCAAGCATAATTTAAACCTGTTGGGGCATTTTTTATCTTAATATCTTAAACTTTATTTAAATATCTACTAAATATATGCTAACATTTATTCAGGGTCATGTCAGATGGCAAACTGGTTCACAGCAAACAAAAGGAGGAAAGTGGAAAGCCTTTTTCTTTGCTTGTCCTGAGCATTTTTGTCATTAAATCCTGTTTAATATAAAAAAACTTGATTCTTACTTTTGTTCTCATCCAGAGGACATTTTTCTTCTTCACTTGAAAAAGAGCGTCCATCGCCTTTGGTTATCTGTTATGCCAAAATTACACCTACTGATGGTGTCTAATCATATGGAAGTACCTATAGAAAATTTGCAAATACTAAGTGCGAGAATATATTGGATGGGGTTGGAAAAATCCCCCCCAAAAATCTAATTTTTATGTTTATCTTAGTATGTCAATGTCAATGACTTTCTGAAACCTTGTAAAGGTCCCCTAAAATTCCTCCTCTGTATGTTTTGGGTGTGTACGTGGGGAAAGGAAACCCCATGATGTGAGGGAATTGCGTAGAACCGAGGTACAATTTTGGAATTATTTCATTTTGAGTACAAACTTTTTTGATTAAAACCTAAAAGATAAAGAAGTTATCCAGAATTTCCCTGTTCTTGTAAGAGTGAAACCGAATTAAAGCCAGGCATCAACCACATGCTGTTCTAAGAGATTCCAAATTTGATATAAACGGGCAAATGACCACTAGAAAAGTCCCCATTACAATTCCTCTATCCTTGGAAAAAAGTGATGTTGACACAATCCCTTCTACAGTATGTAACAAAAGTCTTTTCGTACGTGGTTAATTTCAATAATTTGAAATAACTTTAAAACGACTAAATGATTGATGATGAGGTTTGGTGAGTTTGCTGTTGAAAGCTCTCTGCACCTTTGACAAATGCTGCCTGTTCTGCCTGGCAATGCTGCCAAAGTCAAATAGGGGAAATTTCACTTCGGTCGTTCAATTTTGAAAGTGAAAAAAGTGATGTCTCCAAAACGCCCAAAACATGTTTTGGAGCTTCGTGCGCGGGCAATGGGCATGCTGGAGGCCGGTATCACCCAAAAATGTGTTGCAGACACTATCCATGTCACGTTAAGAACTGTGCAAAACTGGTGGAAGCGCCGCCGGAGTGGTGAGAGCCTTGAAGATCGGCCGCGGTCTGGACGTCCAAAAACTTTATCAAGAGTTGCGCGAATTGTTATCGCGAAATCGACAACAAAACGTCATCAAAGCACGAGAAAATTGGCGAAAAGATTGACTTCTCATGGATATTCAACATCGCACATGACTGTGTACCGTTATCTAGTCAATGATCTTAATCTCAAGTTGTATCGGAGGCCAAGAAAGCCCAAACTTGCACCCCATCATCTTCGTCATCGCCTCAAGTTCTGAAGAGAGCACCAAAAGTGGACGGAAGACAACTGGGCCCATGTCTGCATCTCTGACGAGGCCCCCTTTTACCTCATGGAGCCGCCAAATCCTCAAACGGATCGAGTTTGGGCGCCTAATGATGGAGATGTTGAACCCGTGGAAACCATCAAATCGCCGCCACATCTTATGGTATGGGGAATGATGAGCGCCCAAGGACTCTCCGAGCTGCATATTGTTCCCGCCAAAACCAAAATTAACTCCGCCTATTACATCAAAAATATCCTGAATGGTCCTTGTTTCCGTGCATTTAGCAGGACGAGTGAGAGCGGTGGCATTTTGGAAAGCAAACTGTGTCCGAGGATGTCAGAGGCTATTTTTCAACAAGATGGGGCGCCCATTCATACCGCCAAAGTGACGCAAGAATGGTGCCAAAAAAATCTTCCCAACTTCTGGAGAAAGGACGTGTGGCCGGGCAACTCTCCTGATTTGTCTTCGATTGAAAATCTCTGGGCGTTCATGAAAAACGAGGTATCAAAGATGCCCATTGCTACAAATTTGAACGTCTTGGAGAAACAACAAAAAAAAAGTCTGGTCAGACATTAGTCCAAATTAGTTAAAGAATTTAATGGCGTCCATGCCTTATCGTATTAAAAAATGTATCCAAGCCAAAGGTGGACGCTTTGGCAATTAAGTTAGAAATTCAAATTTATATGTGTTACCATTGTTAAATTTTTACAGAATAAAATTCCAGTACGAAAAGAGTTTTGTTACATACTGTAGATCTTCATTTTTCCTCATTGTGTACTCACGCTTCTTAAAAAGGCGATCGGTCATACAGCAACATGAATTGAGGTTAGTCGGCATAATTCGTTCTTGAACTTGGATCCACTGAACCTGCTCTATCTACTAATATGGGCGAATTGTTCCTTTAATGTGGTTCCGGCTTGAAATTGAGATCGACAGGCGAGTTTCTTATCTAGGGCCCAGGGATACGTTATCCAGTTCTAAAGATGAGGAAGTACCACATTTAGGCCTACTTGGACTTGAGGTTATGAGGCGATAATGTGTGGATGGAGGGCTTGTTGGTGAATGGTGAATTAGTGAATCGGATCGAGGCATCGAAGATTTGCTCAACGATTTTTCACGGAATGTCATCATGAGGAAGCGCTGATGAGTGTGTCTTGCAGCTTCATTTGAAACAATTCTCGATTCCTCATTTGCTCGAATGCAACGGAAATAATCAAAACCGTTTCATTAGGCCTGCTAAACGACGCTCAAGACACTTGATAGATCATATTCACGGAGGCAACATCGGCACGGAGGCAACATCGGCCCAAATGATCTGGATCAGTTGATTACATCTTATGCTGGTCTTGATAATGGGCCTATTGAAATATACACCGATGAACACTGGACGGAATTGGATGAGTAGCTACTTTGGGCAAGTGTCCGTTTTATTGAGTATCATTTAAATGTAAATAGGAAATGTTTGCAATAGTGAGGCTGCGAAGAGTTCAAAATATTCAAATGAAATATTCGTCATCATGCAGCTTCCTCAAATTTTCGGATGAATTGAAATTTCAAATTCAAAAATTTCAAATTAAAATTGAAACCAAAACCGTTGTTGCGAAGTTTGCATGTTGGTTTCAATCGTGATTTTACTTTTGCACATCTAAAAACCAAACATGATTTTGAAACACATAAAGACAAAAATCTCTAAATTCATTTGTTTTTTTTTTGTCGAAAGAAAGGCATTGCAAATCTAAAATTGTGATTTTAAGTTCATTTGAGATTCAATAAAGTCCTTAAAGCATCATGAAAAAAAATGGAGATATTTTGGGATCCACTGATTACAGGTCAACGTTAATTTAAAAGACAGGAAATTACGGATCCAAGTCACAGAAGTTGGCTCCCAGCATGTGCTGTAATTGCACATTAGTTGATAATTTGAAGTCTTTTTCCTGGTGTTTTTTGTTCAATTTCATATTTTCAGACAACTGACTTTTTGGCGCATGCATCTCGTTTGTTGAACTGTCAAGATTGGTTGCTCTCCATTGTTCTTAACTAATCAACGATATCATGTTATCCTGTGAAAGATACCAGGACCGTATTGTTCAATCGCCTCTCAAGACATGATCGACCCACCTACACGTCCAATTGTTAGTGCAACTAACTACATGCAGTATTGCAACCTAATTTGGGCAACTTATTCGAGATCCTCTTTAATTAAAACTGATCCCGTAGGCCTGGCATTTGCACATTATAGCCGGGTTAGGCAGGCTTCCTGTCAGATTTAGACAATAATAATCAACATGCCACCAAATGACAGGGCCTATCCTGATATTCCTGCCTGAAAAGGGATATTGCTTTAACTTCAGTCCAGAATTCGAAAAATATAGCAAAAGAGCTTGTTTGAAACTAAGGCGGGAAACCTTTTGAGTGTTTAAATTAAAAGCGCTTTTTGACGACATGGCATCAATGCAATAGACAAGTTCAAAGAAAATTTGTATTTTCACGACCTACATGATATGCACACACCAAAACGCATCTTTTCTGGGTACCCTCTCTTGTTCTCAAAATGAAAAACTGGCAGCGTTTCGGCCAAACCTTTGGCCTTAATTTATGGTCACTCAACATGACTCCGTCCAAGAGATAGTTCTTTCCAGAAAAAGCTTCAAATTGCCAACACAATCTTAAGTCTCATTGTTTTTTTGCATGTTGCACCTGCGTTAGTGGATGACTGAAATACTGAATTAATTGTTGGAATTCGTTGCCCAAGGAAAAAAAGTCTACTTTTTTTTTTGGCGGGGGGGGGGGGGATGTTGCGGATTTTCTACTACCGCTACAAGGAATGCGATTCCCTGTAATCAAGGATTTCTCCCGACAGCTTCAATCCGATCCCCAACAGGATTCGAACCTACGCCGTCTGGGGAAGCACTTACACCCGGCTCTTATAAGAACACATTAGTACGCGCGGCCACTCTGGCTTCCTTAAATATCTTCGAATTTGAAATTATTGTAAAAGTTTACAATTGTGCAAATAATGTCAAGCATCATACGTTTTAATTATCATCATGGCTTCCTTTTTTTACTTTTAACTTTGGTACATATTTCTGTTTCCCCTCTTTGAAAGTAAGGCATTTTTTCCCTGGGTAATGAATGTGATTGAGATTGTTCTTGAGTTCGAGCTCCAGAGGGTGTCCAGATCTTGTAATCTACTTGCGAAGGTCGAGTTTAACAAGCGAGAGGATTTGAACTGTGCACAAATGGACAAATTGGATGGTCAAAGGCTTGAGGGGAAAATGAGAAAAGTTGTCAAATTAGACTACTTTACACCACAATGCTGATGATAAGATGACGCGCAGATTTCATTCAAACATCTTGGCTTTAAGCGCCTTCGTCATGATTTGTTGCGGTGCGATTTATATTCATTTCGCGTCGATTTTGAATGAGCACATTTCTTGACACAAATGTCTTTAACTGGTACCTTGTCATCTTTGGCATGAAACGGGGAAGTTAATTGCTACTTTTTCGTAGATATTTGAGTTTTCAAAACTAAGGTATATCTATTTATCTACCTTCATACTACACTATTGATATTCCTTGCGATGTGTCCTTGTGTGAAGGACACATCGTGATGTGTGTTGTAAGTGTTCCTTACAAATTTTGAGGTCTCTTATAATCTAAGAAGAAAAAAAATCATCTACCAAAAATATCGTATACTAAAAACATTTTTTTGTGTCTTAGGATGGTCTTAATAGTGTCCAAGAGGTATCGGATCTTTTTGAAACGTTGTCATACACTGCAGATTTACTATTTGCAATGGAGCTAACATAAGACAAATGATTCGCTCCCGGCCGCAAATAAGACCAAATTTGCAAAAAGAGCGGTGGTTCTTCAAAGGGCTTAGAATTTGCAAGCGCATCTTGTTTGAACTACGGACAAGTAAGATGGGCAAATTGACATGGGTCATCCAAACATGGTTTAAGTGATTTTAGGGTCGGACCACTAATTCTAAGAAGGAAAAAAAGAACACTCTTGGGAGCTTGGTACTGGACGTTTCCGTTGTAAATGTTTTCTTCAAGTTCAGTTAATAGGTATTCAGCTTAAGGAAAATTTGGTTTAGTTGAGGTTTCTAGAGGTCCTTTGTGTTTTTAAGTCATTTAAAAACACATCTTCCTTGTATAATATTTTGTCACGTCAGTGAAAGTTTTGACCCTGAAAACTGACTTTAAACGTCTTGTCAAACGTACCTTTATTCTTTGGGACCCCCTAAGATGCCTTTTTCATGTCAAATGCCTGGTTCATTTTTTAGATATATTCATATCGGACTAAATCCTGTGTGATTGATGTGTCGATAAAACTGTGCTCGTGCATTTAATTTGTTCGATGGTCACATTCTATCTCTTGTGAATTGGGCCTCGGTTTATTTCTGTTTTTATTTTACATTTGTACCTCTCTAACTTCTTTTTTACCAATACTCCTTGATCACCTTCGGGTGTTGGAGTGGTTTGTTCAGTAAACAAACAATATCCTTCTGTTATAGTTTTTATTGTAGTTTTTTGCACCTCATTGCGTTGCTTCTTATGTATTTTAAGCTTTTTCAATACTTTTAGTTCCAACAAAATAACAAAAAAATATGCAGTTCCATTATATTTTGATGAACAGTAGACAAAATATACTCTCATATTTCAAATCTATTGGGCTAACAAATAATGTAGCCAACTTTTTAGCGCCCAGTTCCACTCAAATAAGAACCTGAAACCCTTCAATATCCACATCTATGCAGAGACAGCTTCAGGAATCTGTGAAGCCCACCGATTGTCTGACAAGTTAACTCTATTCGTAGTCTCAAATTTAACAAGCAACCCAGAAGCGTTGTCGGACTTTGATCAAGTTTTAAATGTAGACCACCATGAATTTGCACACAATGTCATGTCTGAGCATCATTGGAATCAAGATCCACAATCTCACACATTTCCTTATGGTTCATCTTTACACTCTTATCATAACTAAAGCTCAAACCGCAATTGGGACCTTTATCATGTGTCGAAAACCCAAGCATCTTAAATGTTAATACACCGCATCGGCAACGAATGCGTCAAGAACAAAAAGAAGTACCGATAACGGAGAGAAACATTCCATCTGAATTCCAACCATGTCAATCTCAGTGTCAGACAAGAGAAGGCAACCATGAGTCGATGGTTCGAAAAGCTACTTTCAGCGCCGGCGAATTTGATTCAGGCAGCACATTTGACGCATCTCAAGCAGAGTTCTTCTCCAGAGAAGCGTCGATCGATGGTTGCACGTTCTTTCATTCGTTCGTCCCTGCTTGCTCTTTGGACTTTAGTGTGCGTGCTTGAGCGTCTGAATGGTTGCGCATGGCGCAACAAACCAACCCTGGCTACATTGGTTGAGGACTCATGTCTCTTCAGTTGGCTTCAAACATCAATGGTGTCAACCTCTCTGTGAATTGGTGTGAAATTTGGATTTGTTGTAGTGATTTGATCTTGATATAGGATTGGTATTGGTGGTTGGTGAGTGTAAGTGCTTGTGTGTGCAAAAAGTGTTGGGAATGGCATTGAGCGTCTAACAGAATCATGCTCCCAGGAGACCATTTCTTGAGAATTTGATGGTGAAAGCCACCCTTCCAAGAATTTGTGCTTGGGACCAGCTGTCTTAATCGTTTTACTTGTAATCGGTGTTGGGGTGTAAATATCCTTTTTGCTTATAGAAAAAGTGTTAGTGCGTGACTAATCCAAGTGTCGAACGAACTTTCCTCTTAAAATTCAACATGTTTTCTACCTTGCAAAGACCCTCGCTGGAGGAATTGGAGAGAAGGCGTGCCATGAGGGAGACGTTTTCTCCACCCAGAGCCTCCACTCTTCACCGACGAGAATCTATGATTTCACGTGGTTTTAACGCCATTTTCCGTCGTGATTCCATGATGGTTCGAAATAAAGCCGAAATAGGACCCGGAATGCGCGGCCTTAACCTTCGAACGGCCACAGGAGGCCCCCCAATCACAAACAACAACAATAACAACAACCTAACCAATAAGCGACTCAGTCGAGCCATGTCGTTCAAATATCCGGAGCGGATCTCGCATATTCCGCCTCCCGAGGTCACACGTTTGCGCTCAAAAAGCCAACACAGCATCAATGAATATTCCTCCGGTGGATCCGGATCCGGATCCAATTCAGGAGGATATGTGGACATGATCACCGATTCTGAGCCGATCTACGGTTTTCGATCCCCACCTCCACCCCTTGCGGGATGGGTTCCACGGGACAAATTCATGGTCCAAAGACGACAAAGCTACATCCCACCACCACTAAATCGGGGACGACCCCGCGAGGTTTCGAACCCCGGATCTAGGAAGAGACAACCTTTGCCTCCAGAGTTTTTTTACTCTGGTCGACCGGATCAAATTGACCCGTGGATGGATTTCTCACAAGAGGATGAGAGGTAGGCTGAAGTTTTAACGCATTCCAAGAATATCGGTTGAGCAAGGAATCTCGGATTTTGTTTGGTTCAACTCACAATGAGACTTGAGATTGCCAAACAGGCGGCGTCAGGGACGTCCCTAATCCTGGATTAAGGTGCCTTTTTGGTTTCAACTTCTGTCAGTCTGAATAAGTCTTGCTCAATGACTTACCTGATTCCTCGTTAGTACGCTTGTCCAATCATTTCTTTGGTTGACTCTTTGTTATCACTTTGAAGCACTATTGTCTTCCACACAACTCAAGGGTTAGAGTCATCTCCTCTAGGACATCCATTTTACTAGGAAATTAAGTTGGCACATCAGTCATTTAAGCGTGATTACATGCAATAGGCCATGAAACTGAGGACGATTTGACCGAATACGAAGTCACGCCAAAGAGATATTTTGTGTATGTAGAACCTCGTTTTCCTTCCTTTGTAAGTGCTCTTTTTAGCATTGCATTAAAGTGTCTTTTGTCCCCTCTTTTGGCCACAAAATTTAGTGTGTCCCCAATTGATTTCCAAATTACCGGGTTTGCCATTCTTTTCCCAACTCCAACCTTCTACTGTAGTACTATGTACAGCAGGTGACCACAGAGGCACCAATTATGTGCATTAGGGAACCTGGTATTTAAATTGCATCCTAAAGGAAGCGACGAGATTACAAAGTAGCACGGATGTCCAGCCAAAAATCAATCTCTTGAGGCTTCCCTGCCATAAAACACTCTGGTTTCCTTGTTAAATCCCATCGAAATGGATGCCAAGCCTCACAATATACGGCCCAAATTAAGTTCCATGGCAAACTTGGGACTTAAAAATGAAGCAGTTCATAAGGAATGTGGAATTAAGGCAACACTAAAAGGGTTGTAAATGGTTGGTCAAAAAACCTGTTCAGAATGATGAGTCTCACGTCCTAAACCGTTGACAGTGCAGCTGTTACTTTTCTTCCAAATGGCGAGTTAATAAAAACATTAGTGGTGCACTTTTTTTGGACATACAAAGGTAGGAGAGCCATTGGGCTGTGAATCAATGGCTTACATATGGACCAATGGGTTCGTCCAACGAGCAACAGAGTGCCAATATAATTGTTTCTCTATCACAAAGCTCCAACCCACACCCACCCTCGCTTTATGCCTTAGCAGACCCTGTCGAATATTGTCCTCAAGTTCACATGTGTTCAGAGTAGAAAAAACTCAAGTTTTAAGCCGGATCAGCTTAATCGGCACATCATCATCGCTCAGAACTTAGCAAGGCCAGGAATGTTGTTTTCTGCAAAATTAGGAAATTTTAGCCCATCAATTAAAAACATGATTCCTCCAAAGGGAGTTTCTAAGGTTGATCCGTGTGTTGCACAAACCTATTTGTGAGAAATCTGAGGGATACCTTGTCATCCACATTGTTTGATTTCAAAAACAAGATAAGTACGTAGAAAGGGAACGAGCGGTATTCTTCCAGTTATATTTTCGAATGAGATTTGAAAATCTCATCTTTGACGGCTTAGTCTTTGGCGGGGTCTAAAACTACAGGTAGCTCTTAAAAGTGTCGAACAATCCAGCTCTGTCCTTCTTGTGGGTAAATGGGCCTGTCCTTAATTGGCAATAACAAGGCATCAAAATTGAGCATGTTATTCATCAATAGCGACGACAAACCATGAATGGGGGATGACAAGGAATATTGCAACCACCTTGATGTAACATCAAAATTGAACGAAAACTTCGAACGGTGTTAAAAATAGACCTGAGCGGAATCCTCTTGGAACCATATGGTTGTTATGTTCAAGGTGAAATTGTCAGATCATTTTTGTCAATTATCAATACGCGCACTTTCTCATATGTAGGACACCTTAATGTTGTGGCTTTTCAAAGATATCTCGAAGCACGGTTAACTCACAGCTTTTCGTGCATATCAAATTCCGGTCATCACAGATGGGATCTAACTGAGCTCATTAGGAGCTCCAAATTGGACTATATCTGTCAAAAATCGACTGAAACTCGGTCATTGTTGCAAGGAATGAAGAACAAAGTGCTCATGCTCGATGTAACCACACGATCTTTTGAATGCCTGTCCAGCAGATTCGCTTCTCTTCAAAGTGGAGAAGATTTACCGAGCTTTACTCAAAATGACATGTCATGCTATGACTGGACTTTTAAGTGTGCCCAATCGCATCTGAGTGCACCATTTGAGTTTTGAGAGCAACATAGGATGCAATGGGCGCATTTTGCAAAAGAAGCTATAAACTCCTGATGTCAACATTATTATGTTAATACCAACACCAACATTGCATGCCAACAGGCATTAAATGCTTATCTGGGTGTTATCTGGTGATCTGTGCAATGTATGTTCAAGTCTCATTCACGGCCACCCTGGTAACTTCATTCAAACATCGTAAAGACTCACGCGCCCAACAGCAGCGGCTAAATTTTTGGCAACAAATAATTAAGGGGGTGGCTTAATCTTTTCACAATGCCCATTTGCAGCACGCTAGACGACATCTACCTCACTGTACTGTGGCAAACACCAGCTCAAGATGGGCCCCAAGATAACTAGGAACTGCTTTTTGGAGCCAATGCGACCTCTGTGTTTAAACAGAGTGGATTCTCCTGCCAGCACATCTGTCTTCTAATTTGCTAGATACACACGAAAGTTAAAGAGATCCGCAATCCTTCCAATCTGACAAAGATTGAGTTGTTTGTGGTTTCCTCATGAATAGGGCTGAATATTTTAGGTTTTACATAAAAACTTAGGTTTTAACCTAAAACGCCTAATTCGGGCAATTTTTACCTAAAATTAAGTTTTCAGTCAAAAATTTACTTTTTTCTCGCCTTTTTAGGGCAATTTTTACCTAAAACTAAGTTTTCAACCTGATATTAACTTTTTTACTTATCCTAAAGTCATTTGCACAATAAGGTCCCTCAAACCAGTGTCTTCAAAAAAACAAAACACGAGAACAAAAGAAGAGAGAAGAGGAGTGGGAGCCACAATGATTTTCATCCCATCAACATGCCAAATCAGCGTTACCAGGTGGTTTCAGGCAGACATTGCCAAAAGTTGTTTGAAATACTGCCAATTACAGGCGCTCGCTGCCATTTTTGAAGTCACATAACGCCACATTCTGTCACCTTTGAGCCGAATTTTTCTCGTTTTTTATCATTTCATCTCGTTTTTTAGGGCTCAAATTTTAGATCTCGTTTTTCAGGTCAAAATTTTTTTATCTCCTTTTCTTGGTCGACAATTTTCGATATCGTTTTTTGGTCGATTTTTTTGCCTGCCCTTCCACTTTTTGCCATATTCTGCCACTTCGGAAATTTCTCTACCACAAAATTTTCTATACTGCCATTTCTACCACTTTCCCACCAATGCCAAATTAAATTTTCACTGCCTCTGTCTCTGCTCCACTGCTTTTACTCTTGTAAAAAGTAAACTGCTGTAGAGCAATTAATAAAAGGCTATATTTGGTCTGAATAGCCTCTGAAAAGGTGTTATCTATACAACCTAAAAAAAACCTAAAACGTAATTTTTGGCAACCTAATTATGTCATAATTTGCCCAAAATGTTAACCTAAAATATTCAGCCCTACTCATGAATGACCAAGCTTGGAGATGAAGTGATAATACTGAAGGCGATAACTCAAAATATAGAAGGAAATCTAGGGGAAAAGGTAGGTTGGCTTTGAACTTGAGACTCGTGTGGACCGATTGCACTTTTTTTCTTCCCGGGACTTCTCCACAGAGCTGTCCATCAGTTCTCACTCCATGTGAACACATAAATCATCGATTTAGTTCCAGAATTGTCAGTGGTTTTCCTTTTTCTTCTTCGTCTTAAGTGCACCGGGGCCTTCTCCTTCCAGCATAACCTTGCATCAGTAGACACCTTGTACCTTTGGTCCTTTTCCATTGTATTCCTGACTAAAAAAGGGTCCACGATCGCGATCGGATCCGACTTCTCATCCGTCGATTGTCCATCTACGTTCTCACCACTAAGGGTTGAATTAAAACGTGCGAAGATTTATAGTTGGTCTCGAGATGATTGTGTCTGACCAAATCGTAATTTATGGCAATGAGCATATCCTCTGACTTGACTCCCATGGCGAAAGGTGTCTCCTGAATAGCTCCTGTTCGCACCACACCATTCCCAGCCCATTGTTGTAATTGGAGCTCCCTTAGAGGGAATTGTCAATAATTTGATATAAATCAAATCCCTATCCACCCAGGCTCATTTCCTCTCAATCTTGTTTTGCTGAGAGCATGCTTTGACAATCCAATCCTGCCAAGAACTTCTGTCTATCGACAACACCTCTTTTTGACCAAACCAAGAGAACTCGTAAAACCGAAATCTGTCTTTCTTGACGAACTGCCATTTCGCTCTGGAGGCGTTAGAAATAAATGCCAAACATGGGCATAGGTTTCACCACGATAAGCTGAACAAAAATGGACATTTTCAGAATACTCATTTTTTTAGAGAGATACTGAGCTGTAGAAGATTGGTTCATGCTCGTAATGAAATCTTAGTTTTGAGGTTAGCAAAGATCAGGGGAAGTAAGGTGTGATCGCATATGGCATCTTCGGGCACGACAAATTAAGTTTTCCAAGGAGAGTAAATCACATCCAATTGACCATGGAAGAATTCGGAGTAATATCCACGTTGACTTCTTCAAGAGTTCCTTTTCCAAATTGTAGTGTTGTATTTCAACCTCGAGCAACGCCAAGAAATGTCTTGAAACAGTGGGGTCTTAAGAGCTAAATTAATATCCCATCGGTGGACGACTTGCAATTAGACTTTGGTCTCCGAATAATGCAAAGGTTACTTTGATTACTCTGTTACGTATCATTGCCAGATATCTCTCATTTCAAACCAGAAGATCTCGGATTCAAGATTTTTTTCTTAAGGAGACATCCTTTGTCCATGAGAGATTTTCAAAGGTTGTTTGATGACTTTTTGACGTTGATTTGGCCTGAAGGCGAGTTGCATCCCAATGAGGCATCATTTTGAATATGTATTGACCCCACCCCAGACTCCATTATCATAATGATTCAAATCTGATCCAATTTGAATATGCACACAGACAATCTTATTTATTGTGAACAATGGAGACCTTGGCTTAATCACGTTCAATAGTCCAATTTCAGTCATAATTTAGCATCTTCTGGAATGCGGACGGTTTCCACTTCTCTCAAAAGCAAGCGAAAGAGAGAGAGAGAATGGCATTGTGTTAAATTATTCGATCATAAGCTTGAAGGATCTTCGCACCTCATCAAGACTTCTGACAGATTGTATCAAATTAAGCCATCATGATTTGTCAGCATAACTCGGATGTCCATGGCAAAAATTCTGTCCAAACAGCGAACCAAAAGTGCCCTAAACAAAGATGTGAGTTGCATAACACGCATAACGGCAAAATATCTTACATATTTTTTAAGACTCCTCTCACGTGGGAGAATGAATTTGCTGAGCTTTGACAGTTTTTGGTTCGGGACTTACAACTCATAAATCAAATTTCAAAAGAAACACAGAAGAGCCCCATTCGCACATGCCTTGTGCCACTATTGGAATGTCACTCATGGCTTACAGGCACCTTCCTTCCACTATTTTAGCACACTGAAAAGGATAATCACCACTACATCGGTCCTCTCATGGTATGAGTGAAAAAGGGGATTTTTTTATCGTTTGGAACGATCAAAATTTACGTGAATCTCATCCAAGTGTGGGAAGTAAATTTGAGGAGTCCCTTCCAAAAGGACATATTTGATTGACTGTGCGTACGTACACACAGATGATCTTTATGAAATCCGAGATCAGTTTCGGTTTTCTCTCTCATTCTTGAAAACATCTTTTGAAAGATGATGCTCTATCAGGCGAAGAGCTGATTCTTGCTTCGGAATTCTATTGATGGAATTCTGGTTTGATCGACGAAACCCAGCAAATATACTTGCAACAACTTGCTCCTGGAATTTTCCGGGTTTTATAAATCATTGGAAGATTGGAAAACTGTCAATTCGTGAAAGGACAAACAGTCGTAGATTTTGAGAGCGACATCGAATCGTGAGCGTCACTATTTGGGGGCTTATGTACCAATTCAACAGGTATTAAGCACCTCAAATAGGTCACCATTGCATTCACATAATTCACGATTCATTGCCAAAAAACCTGAAACGTGGGCGTTCAACCGCTCAGAGATTCGAGGACGATCAATTGATGTTACATCTGTTATCTACAAAGGAAGTTGATTTTTTTTTAAATATGAAATAATGATCTTTGTCTCAAACATAGTAAGGATTTTGTTTCTCCAGGCTAAAAAATACCGTCACATGAACCACGTGCGTAAATTAAAAGATTAAGATCCTTTCCAACTTGATCATTCTTAAGCGGATTATTGGCGTGTCAAGTTCGGAATGGATGAGAAAATATGCCTTGAATTTATGAGCTCAGATTCCTTGAGTTGATGGTAATCTCAATGGAATTACATCATTTCGGTGAGTAAACCGGGGTAAATGAGATCTAAAGTAGATTCTCGCGTTATTACGAAAGTAGCTAAACAATTTCATCTCATGAAGCCATTTTTTTTATTTTTTCGTCAAAGGAAAGTAAAACTTCTTATGACTTGACTCATTTGTTTTTGGTACTGCAAAACGAACGGGAAAACCTCAAGCATTTGTGATTTGGGAAGGGGGAATCCAATCAGCCATTGTGAAGGGTGATATAATGGTTGAAGGGAGTAAAGCTCAAGCAAAGCTCAGCAAAAAATATTATATTTTTGTCCAAATTTGAAAAGGGCCAAAAAAGGCACTGTATGGGAGAGATTATACTTCTTAACAACTGTTTTACAATTTGAACGCTGTTCACCGTTTTAAAAGATTATTTCTAGCTAAAAAAGCTATTTTCACAATTGTTCTATAAAAAAATTTGATTGCTTGGCCCTTACATAAAAACTTGTTCTCACATTGACTATTCTCTTTGTTTTGCCCACTATATTGTGTGGACAATTTACCAAGGAACAATCTTCAACAATCTTTTCTGTACAGTGAAATGTTATGCAAGCCCCTTGATTTGACCAAATTGATGACTTCTCTTGGCTCAATGACAAATGAGGTCTCCATTATCAATGATGCACTCCTTGTGCTTCTGTTCAGTTCAGAAAAGATCGATGTTATCGAGGTAATAGCCATTGTTGGCCGAGTTCATCACCATTTTGCATTGAGGGCCTCGAAATAGGACGGAAATTAATCATAAGCTTCCAATTTGCACGAATTTCAACACTCTGTTGTGAGCACGAGAAGTAATCATACCAGAAATAATCGATTGTTGATCGCAATAATAAATGATGGGAAGAATTTTGTCTCCTTTAAGCCAACTCTCTGATCGAACAAAGGGTTGTTCAAAAATACGTCACAATCATCTTCATTCAGGATCCATTAACCATGCCCGTGATGGAATGCACAGTACTAAATGAACATCATCCTCAAAACCACTTGTTCCATCCTCAAACGGACATCTGGCCATCCTCCCGAAAACATGAAGCCTTCTTGAGGCCCACTTCTTGCTTGACTCAATTCTCCTACATGATACTTTTGACTCATAAATCTTTGAAATCTGTGACTGAGCCTTGTTATGAAAAGGTCCTTAGGACTCAAACGTCTTGAGAACAGAGATGGAAAAGGATTGGATGAAAGGATGAATTCGTCATGGAAATCAGAAACATCCGTTGCTTGAAATTCGCAAGACATGCGTGGTGCTGTTTTTTTGACATATCGCACGAGTTTTGATCTTATTTGGTGATCATAATCACAAACCACCGACAAATCGAGGAAGTCCAGTCAGTAGGCTAGAGCTTTGTTGAAACTAGACAAAAACAAACATTTTGAGTGTTTCCCTGAGAAGATATTACAGCAGGGGCTAGTCATGTTTTGATTCAAAATGGATGCTCCAACAGATCACCCAGATGAGAGCATATTGTGCACGAAAGGTTTACGCCGATTATTACGATACACTTGGAGCAAAGTCAACAACGGTATTTAATGGACATTCCTCATACACCGATTTGAACCCTCCACACACCCCAACAAAGGCCTTTCAGATACGAATTCCGAGCTCCAAATCCCGACTAGGCCTACTTCAAAATTTATGATTTGGCAGGAGAAATGTGGATCTTCATCGAGCAAAAATCCCTCGTCATCATTTATCATCCTTAAGACAATCGAGAAGCAAATGAAACCCTGTGATCAAGTGGTTGCAGTGCAAAAAAAACCACGATAATGATGATTTCCTGGATCACATTTTGGTAGTGCGCAGATTTTCCACATTCTAAGATGGGAGAAAGTGAAATACAGTAGTTTCACCTTGTCGTTAGTTTTAACGGTGTCAGGAACGAGCGAATATACGACAAGAAAGTGAGTTACCCATCCTCAGAGGGTAAAATTGCCATCTAGTCAACCCCAAATTAGATTCTAATTGGTTTGTGGAGATCTTTTGCATGCGAAGTCTTTTTTTCTTGTGTCGAAAGATCCTGAAAAGTTGAGCCCTTTTCAGGTAAAAGCTGAACTGACCGTCTTTGAACGGGACACAATGAAGGTTGTTTATGCTAGATTGGTTTGTACATGCACATTATGCATAAAAGAGAGAATAAACTGTCCTCTCAAGATTGAGGGCAAAGGTTTTAGAAATTCAATGAGTCCCTTCTCGAGACCCTTCACTTCGGGTAATGAAATTTGAAGGCTATCACTTTTTGAAAGACTCCGTGGGTGGGTGTATTAACAATTTTCATGCATGAAAATGTCCAAAACGAGAATCCAGCGATCACGCGACACCAATCCAAGGTAAAGTGATATCTCTTTTTTTGCAGTAAAAAGCTTTGTGCAGAATGACTTCTTTTACGTCATTTTCGCAACATTGACCCGATCCATTCACTCCATCTGACCTGTACCTTACCTTTTTTGAAGGAACTTCCGTCTTACGGCTTGCAATTTACAGACAGTTAGAATATTAAACCCCTAAAAATGCTCTCCTGTCAGTCAACCGGATTTTTGATTTGCAACCTCCTATTTACCTCTTCTGTAAATTGAGCCATTTTCCTACGTGTAAAAAATACTTTCGTAATGGAATGAACTCATAAAATGCACGCAAGGTATTGTTGCAAGAACACAATTCATAAATCATTTTCATTTTTCCAGTTCATAAACAATATCATATCGGATCCCAAAAAGGAGCACAGCCTTTCCAGTATTCAAATAAATCATCTATGTTGGTTCAAGTGAACCAGTTATTGATACTCTCTTGAATATGCATGCGCCGTTTTGTTGCTGGGGAGTTGTCCAAGCTATCGAGCAACTCAAATATACTGCACATATTTTCTTCCCACTCAAATGAACATAACCGATTCTACGATTCAACGTGGCTCATGAAAAATGAGAGGTAAATGATAATCACCCATGAACTGAGATTTTTTTCTTGCTCAAAGAAATACAGATTGGGGGTTCAAAGACTACCTTTTGGAACTCTTCCACTTGGGGTGTTATCCACATCTATCAGATTTCAGGTGGGTACTTTGCCCTAGCCATATCAGGTCGGTGTCGAGTACCCACATGTCAATACAAATTGCGTTTCATGATGTAATGGATTGGTTCTACCCCTCTAAGATATCACTCATGGAATTATACGTAGCCGTTGGTTGGAAGGAAGGGACCAATGGAAATGGCTCTAATATGAGCGAGCAATGTAGAAGAAATTGAGGCATTTGTCAAAAACAAGTGAGTACCATATTGGAAGAATTTAATCGAAACTTGACTAGCTTGTTTTTATCAGTGGGTCCAAGGTTACTCCCAAGATTAGGGTGTTGCAGTTCAAAGCTTAATTGATCAGATTGTTCGCGTCATCGTTAGAGGAAGACAATAAGTAGAGAAGCAATTATTGATTCTAAAAACACCCTGAAGAGTCATCGGAGTCAATTCCGGATCATTTACATCAGTCAACTCGCAGGATCCAAATTCTTGATCGAATGAAAAAAAAGGAATGTATTCTTCGATGTTTGACACGGGATGAGCATTGGGAAAACCGAAAATTTAAAGTACATTATGACTGCTGGATAAACCGTTGATTTTCACATAGTGCACGTTTCCAAGATATCCTGTGTGAGCTTGGTTTAGGATGCTTTGGCTTTGAGAGCGCCATCTTATGATGTTTCTCAAGTTATCCAAGAGATTCTCATTTAATGCTTCAACGAACGAAGTAACCAATGTAGTAGTTGAACGTCCTTGGGACAAGTTGTGGGAAACGACGACCTCCAACATCTTACATTAACTTAAGTGCAAAAATAAATGTGAATCATAACCTAATTTGGGTAGAGTGAAATCCAATCTCAGTTATTTCATTAGAATTTCGCCACATACATAGCCCGTTCTACGATTGATCTAATAAAAAGCATAAGGGAAACTGAATATGCTTGAAATGGAAAGTAGGAAAAGTAGAAGTGAAAATGGTTTTCCGAAAAAAGTTATGAAATCACTCGAAACGTTTTGGGTTTCATTGAGATGCTCAAAATTATTGGGATTGAGTGCGAGAAGAGTCAACTACGGAACATTTTCCTGTGGGTGACCTTCAGTGAGGTTCTCCCATAATCGTTTACTGCATCCTTGTCAAATCCCGAATCCCACAACGAACATCGTCCGATTTTTCATTGAGCGTCTTGTCGAAAAACGGCTGAGGCATCATCATGTTTGCTGGTTTTGTCGACATCACTATGAATGGCAGAAAATGGTTTCGAGATGCTTATTTTGGTTTTCTGTTGAAAGACGAGTGGGACACAATCAAGTTGTTTGGCGTAGTAACCGTTCACTTCCATCTCGTGGAACATGGCCCAAATCAATGCGTAGCGTAGAGCTTGCCTCGAGGGTTCAAAGGGGCCTCCTTGAAGAACTCCTCCGGTTGATCATAAGATTAGTGAATGGTCACAATGCGAACTAGCCAGATGAAATGGCTAGTGATAACAATTTGGGACCAATTCGAATCAATTTTCTGTGGTGACCAGCATTTCCCAGACTCCTTACCAAGAACAAAGTGATCATAACCCTCATCTCGGTGACTTGGGATTAATCAAAACCCCTTTGAAACGACCTTCAGCTTGATGTGGACGACGAGTGTCTTGGTGGGAAAGTGATCCTAACCTTTCTTAAACTTGACCAATTCAAATTGGATCATTCCGCAGCTCAAGGATTAGAAAGAAAATAAAGAAAAAAAAATATTGAAAGACGCGTTTTTCCAAAGCTCTTATGCATTTTGCCATAGACTGACTGCATGGGAAGCATAAACCCCCGATTCGTTCCAATGTTAGACAGATTAAGGATTAGACAGGGAAATCCTTTCTCACAATCGCTAATTAAACATCAATGAGATCTTTTTTCTCTAGAAAACCGAAGGCCGATCCAACACTTCTGTCCTTGTCGCGAACAAATCAGTAATTAAAAGCCAGCCAATCTGATTGAACATTGTTGGCAGGCCATTTGGGAGCAAGTGAGAGAAAAAAGAGAAACAACCAGAGGCGTCTTTTTACGAGCTTCACTCCTCTCCTCTGCTTGTGTACTATACGCTTTACTTTAGAGCATGAAGATCATCGTTTCAAAGTTGGCATTTGAGTGTGCACCATAGGTAGAAGTATAAGTAGTACAATGGCCGCCTCTCTGACGGAAAGCGACACACAAACATGTGAAGTGACTTTTACAGTGTGAGAAATTCCAAATGTGGCAGACTGACACTTGAAATGTGTTCTGAACAACAAGAATGCCCATGAACTTCAATCCATGAGCCTTGTACATTACATACGAACGAACAAACGTAGTCGATGGCTTGGACGACATATCTATCATGCTTCATTTGCAGTTATTGCATTCTTCAAATATCATGTGCGACCATTAAAGGGTATTCGGGGTGAACCTTTCACCATTTGGCCAACGATCCAACCGGGTCTGGGAACAATTTTTGGGAGGGGGAATGCCTATATTTGTCTGGAAATGCCATCATGAATCGATAAAACATGAATAAGGAATCTGGAACAATAGTTCACGTCTCAATCCCTCACGTCATTCCAACCAGGATCCAAAACAACAACCAACAATCAGGCACATTGCCAACATATTTGCTTCACCAAATACCCTGGAATCAGTGCATTTTTTGGTTCGAATGGAAATTCCGGTCATAATTCTCATGAGGTCTTTCATATTTCGTGTCTTCTTTGGCGCCAAAATCTTCTACTGCACTTATTTACAGTACATACATTGGGTGTCTTTGCTTAAAAAGCAATAATCGTGCTTGGCAGAACAGAGAACACCTTTTGGCAAAAGGGTTCATTTCATCCTCCAAGGAGGCATTCAGATCAGATTGTAAGATCGGGGTTTGAGGGATGCCATTGCCTACGTTTAAACCCACTCACCCATTTACTCGTGGTTCGTGGTTGGTACGTACGTACACATCTACGGTGTATCCATGTTCAGTCTTCGGAAGATTGTGCCGGGCTGATTTTTAGAAACTGAGGTGGAAGAAGTCGTGGCACACGGTAGCCCAAAGATGATGATGAGGGAGGAGAAGATTCAAGATCATCATCATCATCATTTCAGATTCATGCAAAACCACAATTCCGCCACCTTCGGGAACCTTCTTTAGCCTATAAAATAAGTCAGCGAACCTGAGCAATGGCATCATCTTTTAGAAACGAGCGTTTTGACTCTCTTGATGGGATTTGAAAGTGTTTATGAGGTTGTGGTGAGAGTTCGATATATTTCATTGATTTTTGATGCAACTTCCGGGAAGGTGTTTTAAAATTCAGGATAAATGACAAGCGATGTTTTGGTGTACATAAAGCATTTTCAAACAATATGTTTTTGGCAACGTATCCCATGTGTTTCCCAAATGCGCCTCTGGAGCTTCCTAGTTTCTTAGGTCAACTTGTTTTTTGTAACAGATAATTACTTGAGTACAAAGGCTTTGGTTGTGATACCGGCACATAGTATGTATGTGCTTATGCCCCGGGTATTGTTCACATGCTGGGTCTACAATGGTGCAAGATCCACAACTACTCTCAGGGATTATGAGCAACGTGTTTACTGGGGATGGGCGAGGAAGTGCCGTGGGTTTATGCATCTGAGTCCTTTCGCAATTTTGATTTATGCATGAATTAAACGCCAAAAACTCTAAATGCGTAGCAAGGTCAAGTTCGGAGGTCCCACTACTAAATGAGAATTCGACCGAAATGCACCCTGATGTTGATATTGATGGTTCTGAAAACTTAAACGTAGTACCCATACGGCAATTCATCCACTTGATCCACTTGAATGAGTACCTTCAAAGCTCGAACATGGATGCATTTAATCGTTGTAGACGAATCTAACCCAGCCATTTCTGAGGATGGATGAATGTGCCGATAGATGGCTGGATCCCCTCCCATGACCTTTTCCAGGAATTTGGGTACCCAGGGGAAGTGGAACCGAGCAAGGAAGTGTTTCGCACTCGGGTCAAACCCAAATTGTGTTTCGCATCCGATCTTAGGGCATGAACTCCATCCGCTGGGGTGAATTTGATGGCAAAAATGGTTAATTACGAGTTCGTACTTTATCGATCCACATTTCCATTCACCTACCGGGTTTAAGCGAATCCCTCAAATTGTAAGGGATCATTTACGATACCTCATCGTGTCAGATCTGACCACAACATAACGGATTCGAACTATGAAAAGCTTGGAAAAAGTTCGTGCCTTTGCAATGATTGGGGAATATAATGAAATAAGATATTCTGATCGGAGACGACGTAAGATTTGCCCTTAGAGGAAACTAATAAAATGCTCACTCTTGGCCAGGAAAGTGTTGTAACACTGTCAAGAAAAAATTATCTACTCATGTTTTAAATTCTATTTAAAAATTATTAAAAGTTGACTGCTCGTCGGAGGCCTCATTTAGGTTGAAATATCTCGATATTTATCAAAAGGTAAGGGACCCACTTGCCAAGGGGACTTCTTTCCATCACAATATTTGGCAGTGCTAATATCCGGAAATCAAAGTGAATCACTATTGATTAAAGGCAATGGCCACAGAGAGCAATGTAAACGGTTTGAAATTCAATCATGACAAAAGATTATGATGCCAACAGGACTTTTCATGGAACCTCAAGTCTTGTCTTCCCGAATATGACATAACATAAACCGATTCAAAAGGGTTGCCAACACCTCTTCATTCAATCCAGACCTCCAAATGTCATGCATTCAACCTGAGCAGACTTACCCCCAACAAAGTTTCAATAAAAAAAAGTCCTCCCAAGTATTTCAATGAGCTTTCATGTCTCAGACATTCTTTGAATCATTCAGCTTTCAATATTGTAGCAACCCTGCAGAGGCCACAAAGACGCTATTTCTTATTTGCCCAAAGTAATCGTGATGCCTTTGACAAATTGGCTACCAAAATGAATTCAATTGCGAGAAGAACTTGTATCTCGGGTTTGTCTATTCGATCCAAGTCTGCGCACCTCAATTCTATTGGCCATCGCCATTCCAGTAGCAAGCAACATATCAGAGACAAGCACGATTCAGGAACTGATTCGAATTCCTTTTGCAACCACGAGCAAACTTATCAATACTTTTCGAGGAAACCGAAATCAGACTCCCAAGTTCTCTTCTGATCGCCTACTACAAATCAGTTCATACTGAAGCTTGACTTTCAGTTAAGGTTGGAAAGTTCGGGAACTAACGGGGATCGGGCCAAATCTGGAGAGACTCAAATGGCCTGTTCAATGTCTCCTAATTGCGATGATTTATGACACCTCTGGGCGAGTGATCCCCCCCAAAAAAATCAAAACTCATCATGAGTGTTACAAACACTTCTACTTTCTCCACAGTGAATGAAAACAAGCCGCGAAACGTTCTCAAATTCCTGAAATTCATCGCGTTTTGTCCGGAGGGGAGGAAAGATATTTCATTCGCGGCAACCTTGACACTTGGGATTTGATATGTGGTCCAAAAAATAAATAGTCATAAGTCGATTTCCTTGCTCGACCAATAATGCCGACGCGCCAATCATCATTATTGTTCCTCGGAATTTTTGATCGGACACATCCAAAGCCGAAAACCTGGAGGGCAAAATCATTAAAGAGAAGCCAATCGGATTTTCCTCAAGATCGAATTTTTTCCATCAGTGAACTTATTATTTATTATGACTGCCATTTAAGTGCGGACTATCCCGTTGTTTGGGCGGCTTCAGTTCTTCTCGTCCAGCCCATTCAAGTTTTATTAAAGATCAGGTGCCTTGAACCTTGAAAAGGAAATCACTTTTCTCTGTGGTCGAACATTAAAATAAAGAAAGCACGTAGTGGCAGAGTATGAATATGAATATGAGGCACCAAGGTCAACCTGAGATTGAAATTAAGATTATGAATTCATCGCACACATGCTCTTTGCTCTCAAAGAAGAAATACCCAACTGTTGACCTATTTAGTTGGTGGGATCATAATCGAGGACGAGTAACCGAGCCTTTAATTTCTCTGATTCCAGGTAAGCAACTCGTTCGGTGGGTTCCGCCCACGACTAAATTACCGAAACTGACAAAAAGTAGTTTCTCTCCTTGTGATTATGGCTTCTCTACAAGAGACGCCACCGCATCGTCAAACCCGGGATGAAGCAATCGATAATTAGGCTTGAAGTTCCTCGCGTCTTTCTCAGAAGCAGAGGCGAATTTCCCCCGCTTTTGACACTTGACGAGAACGAATTAAAACGAGGTTTTGGCAAGCGTCGTTCACTGAGGTTAATGGGAATCACATGTGAGGTCAGGTACATCATCGATTGAAATTACATTTCAACTTGAGCAATCGCGGGGCCATCTCGAAGTTGATACATCCCGTCAAAGTAAAGGGTGGCTTTAAAACCGAGATTTCCTTGAGTTGCCATCAGAGCCATGTGCCAATTTTCGGGCACATATTGTGTCAATATATCTTTCTTGTAGAGAAAAATGACTTATGGATGCAGGGTTGCCAATGAGAACTGCCTTCACACTCCAGGGTCTAAAAAACGATGCTCATTTTCTTTCTGGCACTCCAATACTTTGGAAAAAGAGAAATGAGCTCGATGGTAAGGGAAGGAGACTCAGAGCACTATAAATAACTAATAATTATGCTCCCCTCCAACGTGAGAGATGAGACAGTCTTGAAGAGATCTTTTTCTTTATGTACCAGCAATTACAAGTATAATTTTTATGTTTGCCAACATGCAAGAACACACAGATTGGCTGACTAGATGACTCTAACTCTGGAGAAAATTTGCGCCTTCCGATTGTCAGCATTAACAAAAAAAGTTCCTAGATTTGGGATCTTATTATATTCAACCAAGAGAGAGAAGTGTTGTTTTGTCACGAAACTGTTAACAGCCGTTGGTAGCCACTAGCCACCCAACTTGCTTTTCAGGGTCGTTCTCATGATCAGAGAGGTGGTTTTGGCTAATTGCAAACTAATAATATCCAGTTCAATCCTTTTTGGGAAATTATGGCGATGAACAAAAAGGCATGTAACGGGTTCTCACCCTCCACACATTCTTGTGAACTTATTAAAAAGAACTTCCATCCCGAGTTCCCAACCACACTCCAAGGAGCAAAAAGTCTTACCCAAGCAATTTGGCGGTAATGAAAAAATAGATTACTTTCTCGGCGAAATTCTTTCTCAATCATCTGAACAGACACCAGTATGCAATTTGTTTAGGTGGAAGCAATGATTGGCATTCGTTTGATTTCTAATGAGCCCGATTGAATTTAGCAAGTCCTTTTTTGCTCAACGTGTTCGATAAGCATTGTGGTTGTGCCTCCCTGGTGTTCGTATTGAATTTCATGAGGCGATTTCTCGTTTCTCTTATTCCATCAGATAGCACATTCCTTCACAAAAGACTTTGGGAACCGGGAGATGGGTCCCTTTTTTGTCCAAGAGCTGTAAAAATCGCCAACAGGCCGTTCGGATTGCATCCTTCGAGATTAAAACGGTATAGCACACACACATCATTTGAATTGAACTTGACACGAGCCAAGGGTGCAATTTTCCCTCTTAATAGGTCACTCACTCACTCTGAATGCAGAACGACAGCTCTGCGGAGAATAGTCATGAAATTCAATGGGCATCCCCACCCTAAACTGAGACCTTCAACTCTGATTTCAACCCACGCTCTTTAGTAATCTACAGAGATTTTCGAATTAGATTCGTGACCGATTCATGAGCGAACTATTGTAATGTCAGTCACCCTTCTTTAGATGGCAATGTTGTTCTTTTGGCGCGCAATTCCGTGTGTTCGAATCCGAAATCCAGTTTAAGAAAGGTTTGTTTTCCCCCGGCAGGGCTGATTGTTCAAGTGCCAAGAAATCGTGCTTCTTTCATAATTTTTCCCTAACGACGGCATTATTTTCTTCTTGATAAATGATGTATTAATCCCGTGGAAATCAATTTAGAAGCCTGTTCCAATGGCCGGCGTTGCCAAGATTCTACAGTCCAAGATCGAAGCTAATGTCTTTTTTCGGGCTTGTTAACAACCAAGAGATTCCATGGTATTTGAAAATCATCGTCATCTATTCAAGCACGGGCAGAGAAGAGTCAGTTTGAGAAGACCGGAAAAACATCCTGGTTTTGCATTGTTTTTCAGCGTGGTAATGTGATGGTGTGAAATTAATATCCACAAAAAGGAGTCATGATAAAATGCATCTGAGAGCGAGAGACACAAGAAAACAATGCAGAAAAAGAACAAGTGTCTTTGGAGGTTTTGTCCGTGATTGCAGAAGAATTCAAATCGGCTGCCGCCATCCCAGTTGGAAAGATCGAGCCTTGTTGATTCAATTTGAATCTGTATGCAAATTTCGGCGTTAATAGCCTTAAGCCACCGTGGAAAAACATTGCTCAAACGACGAACACACACACTCAGTGTGAGCTACCGAATGGAAAGAGTTTCACTTACCACCGGTAAAAACGGCCTCTAATTGTGGGCCTAAGGCATGTGGGTTGTGATATCCCTGGCAATGAGGGTACTCACTATGCAAGCACTCATCATACTAGATGTCCAACTTGAACTCGAGAACTTGGCAGGGTCTACCATATGATTGTAATATGAGACGTTTTTCATGCCGGCTTACATCCTGATCGACGACGTCCAGAAGACCAAAACATCCGAGAAAGAACTTCATGCCTCTATCTTTCCATCTTCGCCCATATCATTCGAAATAACTTCATTCATTGACAATTGATTCTCCATTCTCACCCTGACCTTGGCCAGTTTATGAGTATATACGCCATACGTATTTAGGTACGTTGCCGGCGATGTCGAGATCCCGAGAGAAAGAGACAGGGCCCGTCTGTTACTGGTCTCGTTGGTCGCTGCCAAAATTGTCAACTTGAGGAAATTGAGTGGAGGACCATAAAAAGGTGAACCGAGTGCCTCAAGAGGACTCGAGGGACGCTTCAACAACGGAGATGCCATGCGAGTCAGTCCTTTCCTGTCGGATTGGATTGACTATTTCGATCATTGACCATTGGATGTTCACATCCAAGAAGTTTTGGGCATTTCTAACTTCCCCATATCTTTCTGGTTCGACCAAGGCAGGAAAGGAATCTCAATACGTTTGTGATGGTGGTGATTCCAACGCGTCATTCAACCCCAAACAAAGAGGTAGCCGAATTAACATTTGACTTGAAGCTTTGACAGCTCTTCCAGGAGTAGAAATCAGAAATGAAAAGGTATCGAATGAGGCTCTGGGAATGATGAAGACGACGAAACTTTCACCGCTTTGAAGAGGAAATTTGAATATTGTGATATCGAGACGTCGTAAATAGTTTGAGGTTTCATCCATTTTATACTAGGGAGGAGGCATCACTCCCTCTGATTTGTGCTCTGGGCCACTTTTGGGTGGGATTTTGGGTCGTTTCACATTTCATAAGGCCCTAATTTGTAGCTCGATATCTGTGTCACGACGACCTCCTTAGCTTGAATCTAGATCTCCGTGCATTTTGGTGTTATCTTGAAACGAATCGAAGACGCTCCGGGAATTGACATATTTAGATTCAAGTCAATCTTGGGGAGGATCCGACATTATCCACCGAGTTTGAAATCTCAGATGGGATCCATTCAAAAAAGGGGAAGTGAGGGAATAATATTTGGTTTTTGCATTAGATCTCTTCAAGTCACAATAAGGAAGAAATAATACACTTGTTTTGCACCCATCACCCTTACATACGTACACGTGGGTCTGTCCTTGTCAAACCACGAGGGCCTCTTTCTGTTGAGAGGGGGTGTCTGAAATAAAGGCAATTTCTAACAAAACAAACCCACTCATGGCATGGTTAAATGGGATTCCTTTGCTGCCTCTCTTTTTTCTCTCCTTCCGCATGCACGGATGGACTTACTCGTACATGCTCAGATGATCTGAATCACTCGCATAATTTGTGGTTTTGATATGGGCGTATCTCCATTTGAAAGAGGCGAAAATCCTCGCCATTTGTGGCTACGAAAGCTCATAATCATAATATTCAAATCGCGGGCGACAAGGTTGTTTGATACACTTTCGGAACCAACAATTGACACCAATTCTAGCAGACCTTGACAGAAAGGTTCGTTTTCGCTTTCTGCATACATATTGGCAATCGTAAAATGTTTGTTGTGTTGAGTTTGCTTTACTTTTTTTGGAAAGAATGCAATGCCCTTTATTTTCCATTTCTTGCAAAGTCAGTGTCGCAACCATTAAACGATATAGGGGCCAAACTGCTTGATTTATTTTTTCATTGTCATTGCTGGAAGCGATATGGATTCAATTGTTAGTTGGCTTACAATTGAAAAAATGCTTTATGCCAAAGTAATAGCATTGTATGGTAATGAAGTTCAGTGAAGGTGAAGGCCAGTTCCTTGTTTATCCAGAAAAATCGAGGAACTCCTTTCTTCCTCGACTTCCAGTGTATTAATTGGTTTTCAATAACGATTCCAATTTAGGAGTTGAATCGTTTCTCATTGGGAATGACGACTTCTGTAATTGCTGTTGTCCTATTTTTTATGGATCGTGGACTCATCCCATTTTCCAATTAAACATCGCAAACCAATCTCGTTCTCAAGGGCAAAAGGAATTTTTCCAGCTTTAATTGGAAACCAAATGACTGACTTGGCTTAATCCAACAAATTGACCTTTTTCTTCCAAGACGTTTTTCCCGAGAATCGTCAACAAGTGTGAGAATCCAAAGCACAGAGTTGATCATGTTTGTAAGTAAGAAACCACTCGAAAATGGTGGTGACTGGATTACTCCTTGATGGAGGATATGAAATATCCGGTGAAACTATCAAACATGCTTGATGCCTCTTTCATCTGGCTTCAACTCCAAGGGGGGCACGTAGCATTCAATTTCGACTCAATTATTTTCCCAGCACTTCAAAAGATTCGAGAAATCAAGACGACACCCCAGATAGGAAAATTCTCTTGGGATCATTAACCTTATTTCCATCGTCGCCTGCTTAACAATGGGGGTTTTCGTTTCTATTTTGAGTCTGTTCAGGGAGGGAGAACTTTTGTTTCTTAAATAGTCAAGGGAGTTGGCCCCGTTTTTTGAGGTCATTTAGAGGCATAATTAGGACCATTGCTAAAGGTCAGACACTAACTGAGAGAATGGCATGCCGGGCATGCCACATTAATAATAAGTCACTCGCTTTCTGGCCTAGAAATTCCCAATATCCGACCTTGAGGCAAACGAAGCTATCGATTTCCACATACCGTTGCTCGTATTTTTGTTGGCATTCCTAAATGGAAGACTGGCAATTCTCAACTTAGTTCAGAATGTACAAGGGAGGACCAGTAAAACTACCTATATTTGGCACAAGCCTCGATAAGTCTCTGAATTGTTGACCATCGCCTGGTCATCGATCTGAATGAAAGTTAAGACCCAAAAGTCTTTGTCGTCTAGTCTGGGCGAAATATATCCCGTTTATTGGCCTCTATAGGTACCTACCTCAAGACAGAGGAATCTTCAAACCAGCCAAAGAATGTCAGTTTTACGCTCCTAAACGGTGTTGTCATTGTCTTCAGGAAGTTTTGAACCTCATTCAGGCCTGTGAGCCAGCAATTCCCCGAAACTTTGACATTTTAACGGTGTAATTGAAACATTGTCGTTTGACTTGAGGGATGCGACGCTGTGTGTCCAAATTGATTTACAAGCTATTAACTGACTCCATCTTAGCTTAAACGCCACCTTGGAATTGCATGGCATTGACCTTTCCCGAGTTTAATAGAACATTTGAACTACATACATATGCCAAATAATCCAATTCAGGACCGTTGAATTCCCAAGTCATCTTCGGACAGGCATTCCCCCCAAAAATATTGCTCTCAAATGTCACAATTGCCCCAATAGCGAAACGAAAAGGATTGTGGACCTTAGTTAACGAGGTGACCATCGTGCGCTTTTTGTAGGTCACCTTTCATCATGCTTTGTTAGAGACAAAGTTTTATGGAACCATCATTAGCATTAATTCGTCTTCTTCTTTCTACCAATCTTCGCTCAAGGATATCTGGCTCTTTTGCTCTTTGTCTAGGAAGGTTGTTGGACATTGGGCTGAAACACCAAGATCATCAGATTATAGCACTCATGTACGTGGGTGGAATCCATCTTGATTTTTCCTTTGGGATGATTTCATTGCATCTCAACGTTTTCCAAGAATTCAAAGTCACCCATTATTTGCTTTGGTCAAGTTGTGCGAAAAATTCTTGAGTGTGAATAAATTAGATGCAAGGGAAACTGGCATAAAAACTGCAGTGATGCATATTATTTCAACAAAGTTTATCCCCCAATAAGAATCACATCGCCACTTTCATTCCTAAAAGTCATCCTCCAGACAGGATCTGGCCATATTGCGTTCCACTTTTGGATGCCATATTTGGGCATATATCTTGTGAACAACTTACTTATTTCCCGTGAATAGGGATGAACCAGTTTTATGGCTCATCAAGATTGCCTTGAGTTTAATCACAAACGTTGTTGCATGCGGCCAATGTCGTGGGTATCGAATTTAAGTTCAAGAGGGTATCATCAGGGTGGCTAAGGCCAATCGATTCGTTTTGCTCTGTTTCGAAAGTGAAGAAGTGTGCAAACGAGTAGTGGACACCACTCAACGATGACAACCAAGAATGCACCATACCATGTCCGAGACTGGCCTTCAAAATCAGAATGGACGTCATCTTTCTTCATCTTTGGTTGGAATGCTTGAACTTGGAGAAGTACTACATGTACAAATGTATTAACCTGGATTGGTCACATTTCATCAAGATTTGAACCTGGCTTATAAGGATATTTTTCTTCATTCAACCATCAATGCAAAAATCAAAGGCCTTCTGAAGACCTTGGAATTTAGAATTATTCCACAATCTGTCATCCCTAGAATCCGAATTTAGATATTTTTGAGTTCTTTTAGAAGGGGCCTATAAAGAATCATTACCCCAAAGCAACAATAAAATTCCTTGAACAATGCATCTGCGTGTCTCAGGAGCTCTCAGATCAGACTTATTGGGTAGACCATGCAATTTGACAGAGCCAGACAAATTTATACCACACCAAGCAAGATGACCAATTTGAACTTGGGTTAAATCTAAGTCCAAAACGAGGCTGTTTCGGCACGGTTGTACGGAAGTGCGATAAAGATCAACATTACCCTAATTCTACCCACCGTTTGCATCGTTGCTTCAGGTTTTCACATGCAATTGACACAGATGAATAATTCAGCACGATTTTCAATTTCTCTTGTATTTTCAAAGTAGGTGATATGATATGTATCAGCTGCATTTTACGTTGTGATCCAGAAATATCGTAAGTAAACTGAAACGGAAATGGCAACCCTGATTTGTTTGTAGCATCATCATCATCTTCTCACACGAGGGCAGTCTCCAAAAGCCATAAAAACAGTGCTCGGGTTGACTTGCATCTTCTTTATGTGTTTAGTTTTTATTATGGATCGTTTCCGACTTCTTTGAATGTGTAGGAGGGCCTCTGAGATTGTTCTGTTCAATAGTGTAGACCAAAGTAGAGCTGGAAAAACAAACCAACCGTTCCTTCAGCCAACCAACATTAACGTTGGCTACAAAGCATCCCCCAAACCTTCATTACCCACTTAAAATAAGATAAGAACTTCAGGAGGAGGTGAGGGATGATGACTCGCATTTCTATTTGCTTACCCAACTGTTCCGGTCATTGAGAGATTTGAAGCCTTGCTCAAATATTCAACTAAGCAATGAAATGAAGTCGACTTCATCAAATATGGTTTCTTTTCCTAGCCACTCCCAATCTCCTCGCCTATCATGAACAGTGCATCTTAATTTTACGTAGAGCTTCCGTGGTTGTCTTTATCATCAGGAAAGAACTGTCATTTTCCTCGATATTTGAAGAATCTATTGAATATCTTAGGATTGGAGTGTTGCCAAACCCAGATAACGGATCTGAAATTGGGCCACGGATTGAATGAGGCCAATGCATTTTATAGTTATTGATATGAATCTCATTGAAATATCCCTCGGCAGAAGGTTAATTATTATTTGAAGGTGGCGAATGCCTTGCAGATGGGCCGAGCGGGCGTTATTAAACGCCAGGCTAAATCATGCCAATGATCTTAACTCTTCTCTGCTTCCAACTATTTGAAGGTCAATTTCGATCGGAAAAAACGCTTACGGAGTTCCTCCAAATGAATCATTGAAAAGGCGTATCATACCTGGAAGATAAAGTACATTTCAATTGTCATGTCAATCCGATCCTCAGGAGGCGCTGGTTCGCATCACTTGTGCCAGACTTCTCTGACAGAAATGGAATTAATAAGATTTTGCACTAGATTGAAGTCAAAGAACAATTGGAGTCCAATAACTTGATATCGACACTTTTCGATTGAATCATAAATTTGATCCCTCTGACATTTCCAGGAGATGGACCACAAACAGTTCAATCATTTCAAAACTTGTTTTTGGTTCTTCTACCATTCTAATCGGCAACACTTAAAAGTATTTGACATGTGCGCTTGATGGGCAGCATATTCATGCTCATCTGAAGGTATTTAGTTGGTTTCCGGCGATTGATCTTTCAACACGTTACTTTGGAATACAAGGCTTGATCAAGAACCTTTCACCGACTTTGTTTCGCCCTGGGATCTGGATTCATCTCCATTGGTTCCGCCCGTCATGATTCCTATCCATATGAAGAGTGCCAAACCAACATGCAACGTTTGAGCATTAAGCTATGCAAGAATCTCGTAAAACTCAACGGAACTCGACACTATACGTCCGATCTCTTTACATTAAGATTTTTGATTCTCTGATACTCAAGAAGGGCTTTTTAATGCATATTCATGGATGCCGAATGTAGCAAGCAAGCACTTGATTTTAGCGTATCATAGAGTTGTTATCTCAACGAAGTGAAATATGAGCGCGGTTATTTTGTCGAAATCATATGACTACATTTTTCTTGTATGACCCACCATTCACTAGGTACGACACCCACATTCGTGGATAAAATTTCAATCAACCCTTCAGTGCTCATCATTTGATTGGATCTAGTAATTATAATCTAAAGGTCCGGGTGACTTTGACGGCTCATTTTAGTTTATGTCCCTTTGATCGTGAACGGGTACCACTCCTTGATAAATGTGACGATCTTCATCAAAGAACGGAATGTCATCACTCGAGATGAATTTGGAAGTTATTCACAATAGTAGATGATGCACTTTGGCTCTCCCACAATCCGATATTGGAACCAAACACCAATTCTAATCCTTTGGGCTCTTCAATATTCATAATAGGGAGGCACAATTTTGAATTTCCATTAGCGATGACTCACTTATTTGCTTATCTCCTGAAGCCTCAGGCCACACATGTTGCTCTTGTTACGTAGGTCGTTCCTACTTCTGTACTTAGACTTAGAGCATACGGTGGATTTAAACTCGTATTTAATTAGGGGTCTCTGCTTTGCCCTCTAATCGTAATGAACTGGAAGACCCAGGTGCTGATTAACTGATCTGGGCAAATATCCTCGTAAGACAGGCTAGCTTTAATGGCGCATTGATGTTGGGCCACTTTTTGAATGTAAAGAATGAAAGGGATTTTATGACATGTTCCCCGATAAAGGGTCTCTCCTTCAACAGATACGTCATCGGCCAATTGATCACCAGAATGTGGTTGGTCCTCAACCGCCAAGTCGGTAGCTGAAGGCCACATCTTGCCCAAGGGAAAATTTGGGTACCTTGTTTTATGACATGGTGGTGTCTTATCACTTATCCCCATCATCTGATCTACATTTTAAATTATTACACTAATCCATCAACTCGTAGAAGTCTGTTTAAGAACCATCATTAAAAGGGCCCAATTCCAGTTCATTATAGAAGTTGAACAGGGATAAACACAGGTTTTTTAGTAACCCACGTTTAACTCGGTTTAGAAATCGTCCACCTCCATAACCCAAATTGAGAATGTCCTTGAACAGGCAATGAATTGACCATTCATCGTCACTGAATATGAAATATACATGAGCAAGGCTTCGAGAAGGTGGGGGATGATCCTACACAACCAGTGACTGAACAATGAGATTAGCAGAAAAGGTCCCACATCTCGCAATTGGTTGTGGGTGGGCTCCCTGAGCATCCATAAGAAGTGCTCTATCTCTCATCGAGATTTGCCATCTCGCACAGCCGGAGAAAAAGCAAATTGACAGGACGATTAATTCTGCTATTTTCAAAAACGGGATCGCCATTCGTCAATCTCCTCCCTCGGTGATTTCCATAATCACTCTTCCAAGTGCAATATTTGAATTTCCCTACTGTGCAGGAAGGGCTGGGGGTTCGTTCCCCGTTATGGAAATGATGATTCGCGAGATTGGTCACACTCTATTGCATCATGTAAGCTTGAACGGCTTGAACACTGACGAATTTCTCACCTATAGGTTTTTAATGCGTGTTTTAGACGTTTTGATGGAGAAGAAAATAAGTTCTTGAAAGCAATTACATTCTTGTAATCCTTCATGTTCCTTGCGTTTTGTTTTGATCTCCTTTATATTGTTTAGCTTCAATGTTCATTCGAACGGAACCGCTTCAAGATGCGTGTTTGGTGTTCAAAGCCACTGAATAAAAGTGGTTACTTCTCAGCCAATTAGAGCTTTTCCCAAAGCATTTTTCGTTCAGTGGATTAGTTCTTGGAAGAGCCTCTTTGAAGAGATCTACGGACAACGATGGATTGTGGGTATTGCCAATAAGTTTAGCATCTCCCATAACCATTGCGCGTAATGATGGAATTTGGGATTGCACTTTACTCGAGACCCTTCGTTGGTTTATCAAATTCGACCTTGACCAAAGTGTGAATTGGATGTAGTCATTGATGAATTTTGATATGGTTCCATTTTGTCATCATGCTCTA
The DNA here is from genome assembly GCA_010645155.1 of Tigriopus japonicus. NCBI lineage: Eukaryota > Metazoa > Arthropoda > Copepoda > Harpacticoida > Harpacticidae > Tigriopus > Tigriopus japonicus. Next base: position 4,868,549 of record CM021315.1, read on the forward strand.
GATCCAACCGACCAATTTGGCATCCAGTCTAAATGGCCATCAAAGCTAACACCAAGCCCTTGATCGATATTTGGGCGGAACCAATGAATTGAAATGGAAAATTTCTGAACAGAAAAAGCACTGTTGACCTTCTTGTCCCCATTTTAATCGAGTCTTGACGACGAGTCCTAAAAAAGCCGTTAAATCTGCAACTTTATTGCTTCATTAGCACCATCTGTCGGCTTAAATGGTTGGGTGTGGTGACCACAGGAAGAAATCCATGATATATGAGCTTGGACCAAATAAATACTCTGGATCAAGTTTCTGGAAGTCGAGTTGATTGCTCTTTGAACAAGACTTATCAACCGTGGTGGTTTATTTTCGCATTTTAATTGGAGTGTTTGGCAAAATGTCACCTTTTTGATTTAGTTATTGCAATGATCAATTGAGGACGAAAACAATCAAAGGTCGTCTGTATCTACAAAATCTCACATCAATGCGGTATCTTCAACGGGGCAGGAGACCACCTTTTTGAAAAAAAAAATAGCTTTTGTCTCAGCCTTTAGTTTGAGAAACAAGTCACACCCATCGTACTTTAACACCCACTCTTCGCCTTTCGTTCAGACTTGGTCAACAAAGACAACTCACTTAATCACCAAAAAATATTCACATTTTTTGTACACCAAATGCATGCATTTAAGGCATGAAAACGTATACCATTATGCACAAAGCAGTCATTACTACAAACTTCGCAAGGCCTCAGAGGAAATAGGAAAGAGACGTCAAAGGAAAAATTGAAATCGGTTCTCGAACTTCCTCCCATGAAAGTGTAAATTCTTCGATCCTTCAGTGCCAGAATGGAAGTTCTTCGAAAGATCGTATCGTATGCATGACTATGTTTTGCATGAGCACACATGTTCTCTATTGGAGTGCAATCGTGGGTTCATTCGTCTCAATGAATCTTGGCTTTCGGGTTCTTTTGTTTATCCTTGTGTTCATTTGCATTATCTCAAGAAAGTGGACGGGATCATCGTTTATTCCAGAACTAACAATACATAGAATACGCCTTAAAGCTCACTTGGCCAACCACTAGTGTCCAGATTCATTCCAACGAGTGAAATCGCCCATGTAGATGGACCTCCTCCCTTGATCGGGAAATAAAGAGAATGAAGTAAATGATGAGGCAATCAATGGTCGCTCCAATTGTTGTGTCATTCGGACACATGTGTCTTGTCTAATGCTCATGGTATGTTTCAATCAGAGATGACTTTATCGAACTCTATCGATGACGATCGTGATTCCTCGCTTTTAGTAATGCAGAGGATCCTTTGTATTAAAAGTGGCTGAGGTTTTCACTGAGCAGTGACAAGTGCATTTGTTTGCCCACCAGCCACACAATACAACCAATTTCGGTAGGTCTCCCTCCACCTGTTATTAGCCAATGATGTAATATTTGTTTGAACGCCTTATCCTTATCAACGGGATCGATCTGATCTCGTCAATTTAGAGCCTAGAATCATAAGTCACTTAATGGTTGGGAGCTATTTTCCTGGTTTAGCCAGGATAGTGTGGGGTTTGCGGGTTTGGTCATAGACAAGATCTTGTTTAGATGAGAATTCCCAATATCATGCTTGAATCACTTTCTCTTGCTCTTTCGTTGGACGACTTGCTGAGGGGATTGTCTTCATGACACGAAACGTGCTGCGTTCACAGCTCCAAAAATCACCGTTTCAAATCAGAACTCATTATTCGCATCCAATCTATCTGATCATTCATCGGTAGCCAAACACCAAAGCGTTGAAGTAGTGGTAGTATTACGTATACACTTGACTGCAAATACTATCCTTTGTGTCTTTGCGCAATCTTGCTATTTACAAAGAAACGAGCCAACGAGATGGGATTGCTACACAAGAATGGGAACGAGCATAAAGATCGCCCCCTTTTTTGCTTTTGCTTTGAAAGGGACTCGCTTTTCCATGTGACTTATGCTGGATGAACAGTTAGAACGACATGGAATGTCACTTATCTTGACAAGCAATGACAAACCTGTCAATGAGAAGAGCTTCGTTACAAAACTCAAACCACGAGGACTCATTTCTCGTCGTGCATATTTTCACCTCAATTCTCGACAAAGATGTCGAAAAAGAACTGATGGCCTTAGAAAACGAAGAAGATATACTAGAAAGCCTGACATCATTATTCCAATAACTAAACGAGCACATCGTCAGAAGCACCCGGAATCGCTTTGTGCCACATTTACATCATCAAAAATTTGCCTAATTGTTTTTACGTGGGGAGTACTGTTCCATTTTTGATGACCGAATTTAGAGGCCTCGTTTTAGAGAATCTCCCTCTCAAGTTCGAGCGTTTTAACCTCAAATGCCAAAAAACGCTACCCTTCCAAGACTAGTTCAATAGTGTGCTCATAAGAATTGGTTTTTGATGCTAATGAACTTTGTAGAAGAGCCTGCTTTGGCAACACTCACAGTTATTTGGAACGGCAACTATGTCGACTCTTCGGATTCAATTGGCATATCGGTTTTAAACCGACAATTATTTGCTTAGTAGTAACTGTTAAAGGTTCATGCAACTCATAAACTTAGCTTCGTTGCATATCGTAAATGTGCCCATCATCCTGGCAGAAAATGACCCTTTGTTAATGTGCTAATGAATTTTCCTTCCAGGTAAGACAATCGCCATCTCTTGAACAACTTCTGGTTCATTTACGCCGAAAGGTGACGTAGGTCTTTGAAACACTTTCCATCTTAGAGAATCTTGGCTTCGTACTTTACCATCTTACCTTTGCCAGACATTATTTCCATTGGAATCTATGTCCGTAAATGAGGATTGAAGGGAGGGAACGGGTTAGTTGGCAGAATTCATATCTGAACCTTCCTCCAATTTAACACAGTTTCCCCATATGGCAAACTCAAGGGGACGGCGGGCATTTTTATGAGCCTTGAATTAACCAGTGATTAGTTAGATGGGGTCGTAATCTTCCTGGCAACCAATGGCTCGAGGTGATTCCAGGCCTACTCGAGTCTTGGATGGTTTTCATTTGAAGAGGTTGATTGGAGCTATAAGGACCAAGATTAAGATAAAAGAGGTGATAGAAACCAATCCAAATCTTAGCCAGTCCGTAGAATGAAGTCATATTTTGCTCATTACTGTAATTGATCCCTATGAATAGAACCATCAGATTGACCACACCAAGAATCGAGAGATCTCCTATTTGAAATTCAACATTCCCAGAAGTGCCTCAAAGAAGGAAAAACTGAACTGAAAATTGCCACTTTGAGCTAAAGGCACGTACATTCGCACTTGCTAGGCAATTAAAAGCGAGTTTGTTTACACAGGAAGAAATTAGCGAGAAATGCTCGGCATTTGCAACGGGGCTTTGTTCGCATCCTTTGAAAATTTATGGCCTCTCACGAACCTTGATGTTTGGTCAGGAGCCATCACCGACTCCATACTTCCGACAAAGACGAGGATGAGGATAATCTCGTTCGAAACTAACTCCGATCGATGATTTGGCCGCTTGCTAATGGACGGGTAACGAAACATTGAGGATATGGGTCTTGAACAGATAGATTTCAGGTTTTGGAGGGCCTCCTCCATTTCTCTTATTTCTGAAAAGAAGGGTGGACATGGCACTACTTCATGGAGGTATGTTCGCCTCATGATTTGGAATGTTCGCTCCGCATTCTTGACTTCGATGAAGAACAAGGACAATTTCAAATACATGTATCAAAACCCTCTACATCATAGTAGTTCCCACTCCCTTGGCAGATATCCTCGTGTGAACCCACCAACGAAAAAAATCCTGACAATGGTCGTGTCGCATTCCTTAACCCTTGCAAGCCAACAACGACTTCAAAACCCATTTATACAAGTTTGACTGAGCTGATTTGACGGCTGGAAATGAACTTGAGCAAGGTCGAGCAGTTTCTTTTGGCAGAGACGGGAAAACTATTAATCAGCCCGAAGGCAACAAATCCGACCAGACGACGATCCTTTTCGTTTAAATAGGGCATAAGTCATGCGTCAAGATGAGACCGAAATCGAATCCGCTTTTTGTTCTACTGAACTTGAACCGTTCTCATCTGGTTAGCGGTGACGGATGCCAAAAAAGTGTCATGCCAATATTTTGGGTTGAACGTTCAAGTGTAAATAGAACTTGATCCTTCCAAGAGCACATTTTGGAAAGTTTTAAGCTCATCCGTTGCGTCATTAAAGGAATCCTCACGAAGCTTCCTTTTTGTCTTAAATTTGTTCATTTTCTCCTTATTGTTCTGATTTCCTATGCTCTCGTCGCTTCGTCGCTCTTTAAAACCGCGTCCCTTCATTTCTGTTCAGAGGAAAGAAACTCCGATATGAAGTTGAAAACCTCGCTGTATCGTAAAGATCGTTTTAACATTGAGAACACTTCCATTGTTGAAGCCGTTTCGCCGAGTCGGAATTGATTCTTCGGATGTGTCGTCTAGAAACTCATTTTTGTCGTGACTTTCCAAGGATGATCTTCAGCCCTCGTTCTCAATCAGATTCCATCCATATTGAGTTGACTAGGAGGACCCCTCTCACATAACGGAGATAAGCCAAACATGGTATCATGTTTGAAACATGTGAGAAATGAGTGAAATCTAAGCCTGCGATACCTATTCATTGGTAAATACAGTATATCATTTTAATGGATTTTTTGTGTCGATAGTATGTTCAGAATAAGAGCATATCAGTCCGCAATTCCTATTTGCCTTCGTCGGGAATATGTAGGAGCTGATCCTCTAACAGCATTTAAGGCAGGATTGGACAAATTTTTAAATACTATTCCTGACCAACCCACTATACAAGGGTTGTACAGATCTGCCAACAGT